>JAFREQ010000081.1:577500-720000 GCA_025331565.1 Holacanthus passer | reverse complement strand
TTGGTCCGTCGTTGAAGCCTGTTTAAAATCAGAAGCTCATTCGCTGGTTCGACGTTTGATGTACCGTGTGTTTGCTGTGTTACAGTCCTTTCCCAGAGGTGGCGGAATCGGTCCAGGAGGAGTTGGACACTTACAGAGCTCAGGAGGACGAGGTCAAACGCCTGAAGAGCATCATGGTGAGACGCAACATGGTCAATTAACCAAACCTCAAGTCCAGGTCAGAGGTCACACAGCTGAGTGATTTAAGTCAAGTTCAAGTCCATGAGCTCAGGTTTTATTCACCAAAGTTAGTTCAAGTTCAAACCAGTAAACATGTCCAAGTCATATCCAAGTTCACAAAATTGTATTGCTGGAAGACAATGTCCAAGTTCTGAGGTCATAACTAAGTTTTCAAGGTCGTGTTCAAGTTTTTTAACATCATGTCTAAATGACCATTAAGGTAAAAATGTCTCTGGAGTGAAATGGTTTTGAACAGTTTACCACAGTTTAGTGTTTGCTTTGTCTTTGTGTGTGTGTGTGTGTGTGTGTGTGCGTGCGTGCGTGCGTGCGTGCGTGCGTGCGTGCGTGCGTGCGTGCAGGGTTTGGAGGGAGAGGATGAAGGAGCCATCAGCATGTTGTCAGACAACACGGCCAAGCTCACCTCTGCTGTCAGGTACTGAACTCAGTCGCCTTCGTTCACCACAGACGCTGCTGACAGAGTTCAATGAACTGGAGTAGTTCTTAGTCATATATGTCACTTCCTCCTGTCTCTGTGTCCTTGGGCCCATTGAGCATGCTCAGTAGAGTCTTTCTCTGGCAGAGCCGGTTCAGAGCCTGCTGACTTCCTGTTGCCGTCCCACACATAGAATTGGATAAAGTAATTTACCCGTGAATTCCAGACTTTCCAAATCTTATGATTCCAATTCTGATCATTGAAAGAGTTGGTGGTTTGTGACACTAAGAGAAACTTATTCACCGTTTTACAGCTGCTTCTTTTCCGATGAGTTGAAATACACGGGTGGCAAAGTCACTTCACAGCGATCGGCTCTTCACTTCAAAGAGTGCAACAGGGTTGTTGAGTTATTCAGCAGAAGTCATCTGCGACAGGATCCAGCAGTTTAACATATACAGTTTGTTTCGACCCTTTAAGAACTGAAGTCACTTAAAGAGTGCATCACATTTCTGCATCATTCTGAGCTGTCAGTCTTAATATGTTTGGAGTGAAAGCAGACAATGTTCTCATAACCTCCGACTAAACGACTGACTGACATTTTCCATGTCTGCTTCTAAAACTAGAACAGTCATATCTACCTTTACACAGGATCATCAGGTTAATATCGCTCAGCCTCTAAAACTACGCCACCTGCTTGATTGACAGACTGGCAGGATCCATCAAAGTGTTTTTACTTCTGTTCCCCCTGTGGTGAAAATCTTCACTTGCCTGTGAGCAGGTTTTTCAATAACCTCTACAGAATGAATTTCCATGAGGACAGATGAGCCCGGAGCCAGGGAACATCTGATTAGGGTTTTGCTTGTGATGAGTCTCACAGGAGGAATTTCTACCAGTAGAACACTGTTGTTTTTACCTGCAACCATCAAACTGTGTCAGAAACTCACATCCCAGTCGACCAAATCAGCGTTGGTCTGAGTCAAGAATCCAATTGAACTGTAAAATGAAATGTGGTTTTTGGCTGAAAGAGCCAGTCGGAGACTTGTTGACTGTGAAAGTCTTTCACTGGTGTCGTTACCGTCTTTTCCAGCAGATGAAGATGTGAGATACACACAGACTGTCAGGTGTTGTGTTAATGGCCGTTAATGAGGAGCAGATTGAGCTGGTTTCTGTGTTTGATTTTGTGTGTGTGTGTGTGTGTGTGTGTGTGTGTGTGTGTGTGTGTGTGTTGCAGCTCTCTGCCTGAGCTGCTGGAGAAGAAAAGACTGATTGACCTGCACACCAACGTCGCCACGGCCGTCCTCGACCACATCAAGGTGCAGTCACGCTCCCGTCGGCTTTGTCATTACTGAGAGGAGATTTTATTTAGTTTATGTAAACAAAAAAAAAAAAAAAAAACAAAAATCAAATGTAATAAAAAAAAAATGCTATTGTTAAACATATGAAGTATATACAGTAGTATTAGTACACAGTAGTATTAGTACACAGCAGAGAGTGTGAATACTAACTTGATACTGTTTGTCTCCTCAGAGTCGTAAACTGGACGTTTACTTTGAGTATGAAGAGAAACTGATGAGCAAGTCGACTTTAGACAAATCACTGCTGGACATCATCAGTGACCCAGATGGTACGAACACACACACACACACACACACACACACACACACATGTATCAATGTAAAATGAGTGTCAGACTTGAGATCAGACCAACTGAAGTGTGTGTGAATGTTTGTGTTTATCAGCCGGGACCCCAGAAGACAAAATGAGACTTTTCCTCATCTACTACATCACTGCTCAGCAGGTTCCTTCAGAGGTAACACACAACATGAACGACATCAATCATCTCCGTCTGTCAGGTAGCTGCAACAAATACTGTCACATCAAGTCCAAAATATAACAGAGTATGAAGTAGCATCAAATGGAAATACTTAAGTAAAGTGCAAGTACCTTAAAATTGTACTTAAGTACAGTAGTTGAGTAAATGTACTTAGTTACATTCTGGCCCTGGTTGCACTAACAGGCCCATTAGAGGACTCCACCTCCTCGTAGCCTTCACACATTTGTTTGTGATCACCTTCGTCTCGTGAACGTCTCGCACCTTCTGTGTCGTTAAGAGCTTCAGTGTGAATCACCTGTGTGAGACAAACTCCACCAGCTGGATTTATTAGAAAGTTGATTTTAACCTTAAGCAAGAGCTTTTCATCAATCTTTGAGCGTCTTGAAGCTTTGCTGAAACATCGTGTCGAGGAAGCTGTTCCCACGTGTCTCCTTCTTCATGTCGCAGTAAAAATATTCAAAGAACTGCAGAATGTTTCGGTTTATTTGTCAGCGTTGTTCAGACCTCACAATGATTCCTTTGATGACAAGTGTAACTAATAATGTCCATGAGTAAAGTTTGGCTATTTGAGAAAACATCCAAATATTTTCCATGTTAAGGAAAGTGTTTTCATTTCAAATCCACTTTGCATTTCCAAAAACAAGCTGAGTGTTTCAAACCGCTGCTCCGCTGGAGGAGGACACGCTGCCTTCAGAAGAGTGTTACTGCATCTGTCATCATGTTAGACTGAGACAAGTGACCAGTGTGAGTCACCAAACCACCGGCTGCACCGGCCGCCACCACGTGGCCCTTATCTTTCAAATGTTCTCTGAAAGTTGGTCCACGTCAGTGAAGGACGTTGAGGAGACGTTAACCTCTGAACTCAACACGCAGCAGAGAAACAAACAACGCAAACCTCAGTGAACCTCTGTCTCTGTTCTTCCTGGTTCAGGCCTCTTCGTTCCAACAAAGAGAATCTTGATGCTGCAGCACACAAAGATGTTTCCTTTTCTCAGTTTGGGGAAATGCTTTGTTTTATTAGGTTTTCAAACCTGGACACAACGTGTAACAACAGGACGAGCCAGAGACACAAAAGACTTCATGCAACTTTTTCACATGTGCAGTTGTACTTTCCAAGCCTGGAGACACGCTGAGTGTGAAACAGTATCAACAGGAAGTGACACGGCTGTGCAGATATAGAGAGAACTGGAATCTGGAATCACAAAGACAGACAAGCTGATTAACATTGTCCGATTGGTGACTTCTGGTGACTTCTGAGTCATTAAGTTCTGCAGTGCAGCTTTTTAAAGGACTGTACAGGTGATGATGCATGAACATTAGCACATCAGCTACAAAGCCTGTCGAGAAAATCAACTTTAGAAACTTTCTTGAACTTTGTGATCATGTAGAGAACTTTCCTTGGAGAAACAACAGTTTTGTTAAAGCGATCGTATAAAGTTGATTGTTTCTTCTATTAAAGTCTCAAATCTCAGAGTTTTTAAAGCCGTCCGTGCTCACGGCTCGCAGTGGATTATGAAACCAGCTCGGGAGCCCTGCAGTCATAAATCTGAGACAATGGAAGTGAGAGTGAACACTGGAAGCTTCTTTGTGGGGGGAAGTGAGAGTTTTCTGGGACGTGTTAGAAGTCGTCTGAGATCAGAGATGTTCCAGCGGTGAGATGGTGACGTGAGGGTTGTGGTCAGTTTGTCGTCCCGCTGCGGTTCAGTTCTGTCAAAACACAACCTCAAACTGAAGGATGAAACTGTGACTCTTTGTCGAACTCTGTGATCGTCCTGCGGCTCCACGTTTACGTCCAGGAACAAACCAGAGACACAGAGGAAAGTCCAACCTGAGGAACACAGCGTGACAATGCTCCTCATTCTTCTCTGGAGTAAAGAGAACCAAAACGACCTTTAGGACAGTCGACCTCAGGGTCAAAGGTCAGGAGCCGGCAGGTTTATTCATATGGTTTTGTTTTTGTTTCATTTTAATGTTACGAAATCGACCAACAAGAACTCAACGTCAGTATCCATGAACAAAGTGAACTAAAATTCAGGTGGTTTATCGGTGAAGGATTAAACTGTGTAAGATTAAAGACAGTGTTTATTTCTGGGTTTGCACAAATTCCCCCTTCAGATTTGTGTCTTTGGACAAATTCAACCAAACAAAAGTTCACTTGTCGTCTCAGATGACCTCCACATCTTCCCATCGTCCTGGCTGCTTCGGCGCCGCTCACTGAACAGCACCGTGAACACTCACATCAGGGACTGTGGAACTGTGGAAATGGTTTGAACAGATGGTTTCGAGTCAGCTGTGCCCTCGTGTCCTCAAAACCACATTATGCTGATCAATAGTCGCATTCTGGCTCGACACCACGAGAGGCAGCTCCACCACATCAAGGAGTTTAGTGGTAGAACAAAGAGCCAAAGCTCCGGGTTCCTCTCAGAAAACACAGACCTGGTTAGAGTCGGTGTAGGAGGAACGCAGCTGGATCAGCTTTAGTTTGGCAGAAGAGGCCTCTCGTCCTTTCTGACACGACAGGAACCGTCACAAAGACCTGAAGCTCCAGGAGTTCACTCCTTGTTCTTACTGACCGTGTTTGCTCTTATTCCACAAAGAAGAACACAGGTTTTCAAAACTCCCTGAATTTCAGTGCGTGGATGAATCAGACCAGCGACGACCTCCGCATCTTTTTCTTGCCCCTAAAATTTCCCCAGACTGTGAGCAGCAGTCAGCGGGTGGTGTCCGGGTCCAGGCCTCCAGCTGCGGGCAGAGAGCTCTGCTGCTGCACCTGCAGAAATCATTTCACACAATCCGTCTCAATTGTTCAGCCGGTGATCATTCACCATCGCTGAAACAGAGCGCCGGCCAAGATCTGAGAGCACGAGTCGTGACCATTCATCAATGCTGCTGTTACAGCTCTCCAATGAAAACACTTGGTGATCTGACGTCAGGGACAAAAACGTTTCATGCAGCTAAATATTCCTCAGCTTTTCCTACGTTTAGTTTGAAGATCTTATTATTAATGAGTTCAGTGAAGTAGAAAACAACTCTGTGCTTCTGTTTCACAAGGAAATCAGAACCTGTGTGATTAGTTGTCTCCAGGTTTTCGTGCCGGCAGGTCAGGTAACAGTTACTCCGCCCACTGTCCCACCTGAACACGCCCGACCAATCACTGAAATGTGGGCGTGGCCGTCGGATTGTTTGACCCGTCCTGCTGATTCTGTTGGACGGTCTGAAGACTCCTGAGGCCTGAGTCTCCGCGTCTGTTCTGATCTCCAGCTCGTCCGTGGTTTCCTCTGCCGACGCACGGTGTGACAGCTCTCCAAGAAAGAGCTTCACTTTTTCTTTCATCCCTCTTTCATCCACCTGAGAGATGGATCATCCTGGGATTACCCCCTCGCCCTCCGTCACCACCCACTCTCTTTTTATCTCCCTCTTCCTGTCATCTGCTCCCTCTCCTCTGTGAGCAGCTCTTGGCCTCCTGTCTGTCTGTCTCTTCTTCCTCTCCCTCCTTTGATCTCTCACCCCGTCTCAGGCCTCTCTCACTCTTTTCTCCCTCCCTCTATCTGCTGCAGAGTCTCCACCGTGTTTCTGACTGATGTGGGATTTCAGTCCTACAAAAACAGCCACTTTCTCATACACACTCTCTCTCATACACACTCTCTCATACACACACTCTCTCATACACTCTCTCTCATACACACTCTCTCATACACACACTCTCTCATACACTCTCTCTCATACACACTCTCTCTCATTCACACACTCTCTCATACACTCTCTCTCATACACACTCTCTCATACACACACTCTCTCATACACACACTCTCTCATACACACACTCTCTCATTCACACACTCTCTCATACACACACTCTCTCATACACTCTCTCTCATACACACTCTCTCTCATACACACTCTCATACACACTCTCTCTCATACACACTCTCTCATACACACACTCTCTCATACACTCTCTCTCATACACACTCTCTCATACACACACTCTCTCATACACTCTCTCTCATACACACTCTCTCATACACACACTCTCTCATACACTCTCTCTCATACACACTCTCTCATACACACACTCTCTCATACACACACTCTCTCATACACACTCTCTCTCATACACTCTCTCTCATACACACACTCTCTCATACACACTCTCTCTCATACACTCTCTCTCATACACACACTCTCTCATACACACTCTCTCATTCACACACTCTCTCATACACACTCTCTCTCATACACACTCTCTCATACACACACTCTCTCATACACTCTCTCTCATACACACTCTCTCATACACACTCTCTCATACACTCTCTCTCATACACACTCTCATACACACACTCTCTCATTCACACACTCTCTCATTCACACACTCTCTCATACACACACTCTCATACACACACTCTCTCATTCACACACTCTCTCATACACACACTCTCATACACACACTCTCTCATTCACACACTCTCTCATACACACACTCTCATACACACACTCTCTCATTCACACACTCTCTCATACACTCTCTCTCATACACACTCTCTCTCATACACACTCTCATACACACTCTCTCTCATACACACTCTCTCATACACACACTCTCTCATACACACTCTCTCTCATACACACTCTCTCTCATACACACACTCTCTCATACACACTCTCTCATACACACACTCTCTCATACACACTTTCTCTCATACACACACTCTCTCATACACACACTCTCTCATACACACACTCTCATACACACTCTCTCTCATACACACTCTCTCATACACACACTCCCTCACGTGGCTCAGCGGTTGCGTCATCCCTTGCTGGCTCCCGCTGAGCTGCCTGTCAGGAGCTTATTGAGGAGGAAAGTGCGTGAAGACGATGCTCTACGTCACCTTCACCAGCTGTGGATGAGAATCAGATGTTATATCTGGTGACTCTTCCTCAGCGGGACGACGGAGAGGCCTCTGAAACAACAGCTTCAGGCTGGCGTGACGTTGAACTCCCTGCTGAAAACAGAGTGACCGAGTCTTTCTACGCCGGCCAGGCTGCTGATGTCGAGCTGCCACAATAACTTTAAGTCGTGATCATTTTCCTCAGTTGTTAAATGTCTGCAGAGTTTTGATGTCGGATAAACCTTCAACACTTTGATCTGTTGGTCAAACTCACCGTCCAGGACTTGACAGACTTGACAGACAGTCTTTATATCCAGTTATATCAGCATTCTCTCACTGCAGCTTGTTGAGACAATTGTTCTCTTTTTTAATAGAAAAGCAATTAACTGCTCCTCCCCATGTAGAAGGAGGAGTTTATTTCATTGAGTTTATCTGATGTTTGTGTGACTGTTCTGTGTGTTTCAGTCGGACTTGGATCAGTATAAGACGGCTCTGTTGGACGCAGGCTGTGACCTTTCACCTCTCAACTACATCAAACAGTGGAAGTAAGTCCGTCAGTTGTTTTTAAGTCGTCTGATGAAATTACTGTCAAAGGTCTTTGTAGCAACATCTGAAGTTAGTCTTGTATCATTGAGCCTCCAATGGTCTCAATTCAGTCTGGTCACTGTATTTTTAAACCCATGCACTTTATAGTGGAGCTGCTGGATTTATCCTTCGTGTCGTGAGAGCAAGTCTCAGTAAAGTGTCATCTCTGTTTCGAAGAATCAAATGAAAGCAGATATTTGGATCTACATGTTGAAATTCACTTCATTTAGTCATGTTGAGTCTTTCTGGTTTCCTCCATCTTTTCCAGGGCATTTACCAAGATGGCCGCCACCCCGGCCAACTACGGCAACAGTGGAGTCAAACCTATGGGGTGAGTTCAAAAATGTATATTAAAAAACCCAAAACTGTCCCAAAAAGCGGTTTAAACTGGAGATGTCAAAGGAAGCAGCTCAGTTCTAAAGAGTCATATGAAGCTGCTGTTTGTCCGATGGGATCCAGTTTCTTTTTAAAACCCGAGAATTGTGTTTATTGGAAGTGTTTGTGTTGGGATTCAGCAGCAGTTGACGCCGGGTGGAAATACGACGTCTGACCTCGGAAAACTCTGCATATTTCTCCACAGCAGCTGAGAAATGTGGCTGGAGACGAAGGATGAAAACAGTCTGTCTCACTGTGACTTTTAGAGCTGCTCATGAGCAAGGCACCCGAGAGTCATTCCAACATTTCTAATATTGGAAAAATAAAAAGCTCGTGTTCATCGTTCAATCACTTTAAAGTGAAGGGTTTCAGATCACATCCATTTTTTATCCAGATGGAGTTGATCTCATTTTGGAAACTTTAAATTCTGAACAGAAGCAGCTTCTTCACTGTCATTCATCATATAAATCACTTCCAAAGCTCATTTTAACCTTAATGAGGTTTTTGTCCCGAGTGACAAATCGTTTTCTTCTGTTTGAAGTCACTATTTAACTTTTATGCAAAGAAATGTTGTGTTGTGATTTAACCACATTTACACATAAACACTCAGTCGTGTGTTTATTAATGCAACAGTTCTACAATAACTCCTCCTCCATGAAGCGAACAAATACCCTGAACTCACAGTCTTCACCAGCAAAGAGAGTCGTTGGCTCAGAGTTTCAAATGAGCACTTCCAGGAATATATTGATCTCTCCTCCGGATTCCCGACAGTTCTCACCTTAAATCAAATTTTAATTTAATAATAGATCACAAAACATTACATCTCTAAATTGTTAAATGTTATTCACTCTTTATTATTGATATTCTTCAGATAATGTGGTGATAGTTGCCAGCAATCATCTGACGGATCTGAAGTCAGTTAACATGTCAGTTGATGAACTGAAAGCAGTCGAACTGTAAGATGATAGTAGTTGCAGTAAAGAAGTAGTCACTGTAGTACCAGAGGCAGCAGCAGCAGAAAGAGTAGTATTAGCAGTAGTAGTATTTGTAGTAACTATAATAGTATTTTTCTTCCTTCGGTTGAATCAGGGTTTGTGTTCAGACTACCAGCCTAACCCTGTCCTCCTCCTCCTCCTCCTCCTCCTCCTCCTATTTGTCCCCCCTTGTTTCCTCCCTCCCTCCCTCCCTTCCGTCTCTCCTCTCCTCCCTCCTCGTCACCCCCCCGCCTCCGTCCTCTGCAGCCTGTTTTCCAGAGTGATGAATACTGGCTCCCAGTTCGTCATGGAGGGAGTGAAGAACCTGGTGCTCAAACAACATGTGAGTAAAACTCGTTCTGCTGCCGTGAATCCGACCGTTAACTAAACCCAACAAACTGCTCTTATTAAAGTTATTAATAAACACTTTCATGTCCAGATGCTTTGAAGGCAGGTTGTCAAACTGTGCACGGAGGCTTCTGACTGATTCATTTCTGAACTGCTCTCCAGCCAAACCTAAACTCGAGCCTCAGAGCTCCTCGATCTCAGCAGGAAGAGTGTGACAAACACTAACAGACAGAAATCACTTCATAAAGATTATTAGAGAAGATCACACATGTCACTTTATATATTATAGGAAATGTTTAAAAAAATCTGCTGCAAACTCATTTTTCAATTTTTTTTAATTTTGAAAGCAGCCAATACCATTAACAGCTGCAGAAGTGAGGACGTTTCCATCAACCCAGACTTCTGACGCGCGTCGCTCCCTCCTCTCACGTTCTGTCGGTCAATCGAACCGTTCAACGAAACAAACTATGGATACTTGTGACCAGCCGCCATGTTGGAGGAGAAAGACTGCGATCCTCATCTCCTCTCCTTCTACATGATTTATTAGACATTTTCTTTATTTTTCCTTTGAGTCATTTTCTTTCTCCTTCGCGTCTTCCTTCTGTTGATTTTCCTCCAACACGGCAGCACGTCCCCTCGAACTGTTGGCAAACAGCCTCCAAACATTCCTCCGTCCTCGGTCGTACGTCTCTACCTGAGAACAGCAGATCACTGAGAGCGGCCTCTGCACGCTTTAGTCAACCGGCTTCACCACAGAAACGCCGCGCTCCACCCGTCTGCATCTGGCAGGAGGTTAAATCAAGCGTACCTAATGTGACAGAGTCTTCGTTCCTGGATCGCTGGGATGATGATGACAACAAGGAGGATGATGGGGTGTTTCAGGGTGAAACTGGCACCAACATGAAGCCATTTATAATCATCACACACACACACACACACACACACACACACAGAGGGAGGTGGTGTCTGTTTTCTTCATACAGAAGCTGAACTGAGACCTTGATGCTCTGCAGAGCTGCCAGAACATTACAAATGCTCCGAGTCGTTCTGCATGGAGCCAGCGACGCTCTGTCAGGGAGGATATTTACAGACTTCTTCCACACTCGCGTCTCCAAAATTTAGAGAAAAAAAAACTGTTCACCAAATTTCAGAGAGCGGAATCCAAACAAAACAAAGATTTCTGAAGATTAAAACAGTTGATTGTGCTCGGTAGAATCCATCTGAACCTTAAACTAAGACGAGATGATTCTGGGTTTTTATTACTGAAATTTGCAGAGTGACTGATGGAAATCAATTAATAGAATTATAAATTCCAACACACAAATCTGTGGTTGAAAGAGTGACAGAGCTGCCAGTGTTGAGGTTTCTTTTTTCCAGACCTGATGTGAAAAAGTAAGAGCTTTTTTAATCAAATGAAAACTGGTGAAATGAAAAGTTCCTTTAAAAAATATATATATATATGATTAATAGTTTTTAAGTCATATTCATAATTATGTTTTGATCACTTCACCAAAATCTATTTCAGTTTGAAGTGAATCACTTCAGTAGTCAGTCTGTCAGTTTTACGTTCAAAGCGCTGAAAGTTCAGTGTAACGTTTATGTGACGAAGCCGTTGTGGGATTTTGAAGTTATTTCTTCTCTTTCAGAATCTTCCCGTCACTCGGATCCTGGACAACCTGATGGAGATGAAGTCAAATCCTGTGAGTTCAGTTCTTGTTTCTAATCTTCATAATATCTCACAAACACGTGAACCGAGTTCTTCATGAACCACTGCAGCTGATCATCTGCCACATGAAGCCATGATCGTCCGACACTGTGTGTTCTGACAAAACATTTTCTGTCATTTGATGCTTGTTAGGAGAAACATTCACCGTTGGTTTGAGTTGACAAGAAAAAAAATAGAGAAATATCCACAGACCTCAGTCAGTTTTCAGTGCGAATGAAGCCAAAGTGACTTTTTATGACCAGTCTGTCACTTCAGCTGTGATTGACAGCTCAGACACACAAACTGTAGGAAATCACATTAACTTTGTGTGTGTGTGTGTGTGTGTGTGTGTGAGAGAGAGAGAGAGAGAGAGAGAGAGAGAGAGAAAGAGAGAGAGAGGAGGGTGAGGAAGAGATTATATTACCAACACACGCACATAGTTAAACTCACATGTGACCACACGTGAACCTGTCGATACACAGTGTAACACACACACACACACACACACACACACACACACACACAGGTCAGTGCTGATGATGATGAATGAGTGAAATTTTGATTTGACTCTTGTACATGTAGTCATTTGACCCTACACACACACACAGACTCACACACAGACTCTGCCGGTTTCTCAGCGTCTGGAGTTACAGATGACCAACAAAGATCCTGTTGTTGTGATTCTGATGGGGGAGAGAGAGGAGGAGGGAAAAGACAAGACTGGGATGAAGATGAAAGAAGTAGAAGAGCACATTCTCCCTCTATCAGATTGTCCCATGTGTGTGTGTGTGTGTGTGTGTGTGTGTGTGTGTGTGTGTGTGTGCGTGTATTTCTAGGTGTGGTTGCATTTGGTGACATGATGTGCTTAGCTTAGCTTAGCTTAGCTTAGCATAGCATAAAGAAGAGTGGAAACAGGGTTTGGCTGGCTCGGCTAGCTGTGTCCCTCTGCTTCCAGTCTTTATGCTAAGCTAACCACATCCTGACTGCAGCCCTGAACTGAACACACACACACACACACACACACACACACACACACGAGACTGAAATCCATGATGCTTGTTGGTAACAGATCAGTACGAGCTGCAGTTTGTTACTGTGGCAGAATCATCAGCATCATTCAGCTGCACAGAAACGTGAACGTTGGCACAAGGTGTTTTCTGATGTTAGTCTGATGTGTTAATGACAAAGGATCATCAGCAGGACCTGAAACTGGCACAGGTCTGTTTCTGAGCACTGAAGTTTTCTGTTCTCTTGTTGTTGAAGGAAAATCCAACTGTGTCTGAGAAACACGGCCTTCTTTTCAAACGCCATGATCTTGACGATGCTCACAGAGAAAAACTGCTGCACAGGAACAGGAAATGCCTTCAGAGGCTTCAGGAGAAATCCAGTTAGAAAGTTGACTGTTCTCACTGAGAAAGAGACGTTTCCACGCTCTCATTTTAATGTGATGCTCGTTGTCGTACGTGTTTGTGCCTGTTTCTGTTTTCACAAGCACAAATAATAGAAAAATGTTGAGATCTGTGAAATTGCTCCTGAAAAGACTTTAAAGCAAATCTGAGTCATTTGGGGTAAAGAGCTGACACGAGGCAGCCAAAGACCTGGACTCCATTCAGTCAATGTTAAATTCAGGGTGAGGTCCAAGTAAAACAGAGATCGAGTGTAGAACTGAGGCCAAGTGATGAATCAGCTGTTTGCTCGTCTCATGTTTTTCTCTCTGATCGTCCAGGAAACGGACGACTATCGATACTTCGACCCGAAGATGCTTCGAGGCAGCGAAAGGTACGACGTCACTCTGGATTTCAGCTCGATCAAAAATCAGTGACCGTCTCTGATCCGTTCATTCACCTGAAGAGTTCGGGCTGTTACAGCTCTTACCTGTCAGTCAGTAGGAACGTCTCTTCTTCACTCCTCCTCTTCCTCTTGTCTTTCTTCAGCTCCATTCCCAGGAACAAGAACCCGTTTCAGGAGGTGAGCAGAGTTTTTTTGTTTCTGGACCAGAGTTTGATTGATGAGATTCAGTCACGGCTCCGTCCAGGACAAACAGAGGTTGCAAAGGAAACAGCAGTGACTGGAAATGATGCTGCGCAGCAGAAACCTGCTGAGCTGCTGCTGCACTCTGATGGAAAATCCTCAGGAAATTCACTCATGAACTCAAACATCTTCACAGACAAGTTTTCATTTTTATCTCCTGCTGAAACAGACTGTTGTTGGGTCCCAAAGAATCTTGTCATGATAAATCAATACATAAAGTTATTATTTGCTAATGTGATGAAACACAAACGGACAAAGTTTGTTGTGTTGGATGTGAGTTTGTTCCGGATTCTTCAGCTCACTGATGCTGTGATCTGTTGGTTTCAGGCCATCGTGTTCGTGGTGGGAGGAGGAAACTACATCGAGTACCAGAACCTGGTGGACTATGCCAAGGTACTGTAATACTGCTTGTACTACTACTACTGCTACTGCGAGAAGAACAGCTCAAACAGAAGCCGACGTCATCTCCGCTCTTCAGCGCTTCAGTGATGTTTCTCTCGTCTGTGTGTTTTCAGTTCAAACAGGGGAAGAAAGTTGTTTACGGCTGCAGTGAACTCTTCAACGCTGCTCAGTTCACCAAACAGGTGAGACACGACAACAACAACCGTCCTGTTGGAGTATTTGCTCAGTGTGCTTTGAGTACTTTTACTGAAGTTTAGTGTCTGAATACTTCTTCCACCACCGTCTCTCTACAGCTCTCCCAACTGGGCCAAAAGTGACGTGGACACCAACAACATGTGAACCTCTCTCTCTCTCTCTCTCTCTCATTGTCTCTGTCTCTGTCTCTCTCTCTCTCATTGTCTCTGTCTCTGTCTCTCTCTCTCTCATTGTCTCTCTCTCTCTCTCTGTCTCTCTATCTCTCTCTCTGTCTCTCTCTCTCTCTGTCTCTCTATCTCTCTCTCTCCCAGATTCCAGTTGTTTTATATTAAACTCTGTTCTGTAAATGGATTAAAAACTTCCTGTCTTCATTGTATTTCTGTCTCTTCCTCTCAGCACTAATAAAGCTAAACAGTCTGAACTCACCTCAGTCTCACTCTGTGTTTTTAATCACAGTCATATGATCTATAGATCACAAACTGTTTCAGACTTTCACTGGTTACGTTTTACATTTGATTATAAGATTTTAGTCATCAACTTTAAAACACTTCATGGTTCAGCTCTGGACAGGACTCTGCAGGCTGTTATTACTGTTGTTGTTGTTGTTGTTGTTGTGATCCACAGCAGATGTTCAACGCTGACCTGTCACACACATCTTCTTCGTGGGGTAAGTGCTTGTTATTCCTTCTTTCAGCTTCAGTGTCTGTTGATGTTTAAACCTAATTCTCTTTGCTGACGTCACTATTTCCCAGATGTCACTCGAACACAGACCAATCAGCTGCCTGATCTCAGCCAAACATATCAGCACCTGAAATTCAGGATGAAATATAGAGACTATATTTTACATAAGGTGTAAAGCTGCTGTTTGTATCAGCAGGTTCGACTGTCACCTTGTTTAACTCTCATTGACTGTTTTTCTCCTGCTGACTGGAAAGTTTCTCAAATCAGATGAGGAGCAGGAAACTGTGCCACACACACACACACACACACACACACACACACACACTCTTCATCCATCACTTTAAAGGCAGCCTGGCACAGTGTGGTACAGCCCTGCTGCTGCTGCCATGTTCCTCCAACACCACAGCACCAAAAACAAAGAGATCAATCTGAGGATTATGTCATCATGGCATTTTAATCTGAGTGTGTGTGTGTGTGTGTGTGTGTGTGTGTGTGTGTTTCAGACACAGGCTACATTCAGGGACACAGTTCAGACTCAAGACCAGTGAAGTGGGGACAGACGGCTCCGTTGTTCAGGTGTCAGAGACGTCTTGGTTCAGGTGAATGTAAATAATGAATGTCCCCAAAATTCACGTCACCACTGGACTTTGGTGTGAAAACCTGTCACTGTGAGAGATTTGAGGGAATGAATCCTTTGAGGGCAGAAATGATTATAATACTAATTCTAATAATTTCAGGAAACAAAGTCATCGAAGTTACTAATTGAAGTGACTGATGGACCAGAACGTTTCCCGACACCTGACGAGTTCTGTGCCTTCCTCTCGACTGAGATCCAGAGCAACACAAAACTAAAAACAGGAACATCTTGAACAAAAATCATTTGTTCATCCGTTTTTCCAAAAGACAAAAAAACTGAAATCTGATTTATTCACTGATGGAAACGTGACAGAATCACTTTCAGTTTTGCTCGATTAGCGACCAAAGTTCAGCTCAGTGTGAAACTCCACGTGCTTCTGTTTCTATTATTTCTACTGCAGAGACCACCCGCCCACACACACACACACACACACACACACACAGAGTTAATCCCAGCTCAGTGTCAGTGATGTCGAATCTGTTATGTTGACTTCGTGACCCTGGAGCTGAAATAATGAGGAGGAAGAAGAAGAACAGGAGGGAGAAAATGAGGAGGAGGAAAGTGTGAAAGAGGAGGAGGACAAAAAGGAGGTGATGAAGAGGAGGAGAACAAAAACTGTTGAATGTTGAAGCTGACGTCTTCACGATGCTCAACATTCTCTGTACTGGAGTTTTCATCAGACTTTGAGATGAAAGTTTGACGTCACAGTTAAACAAAGAGACTCAGATGGAGAATTCGCTCCTGGAACGAGGCCACGTTTGTTCCTTTAACGGAGCTCGGCTAGCAGTTTCCCCCTGTTTCCAGTCTTTGTGCTAAGCTAGGCTAAACACACCTGGACCCGTCTGTGCTGGATCAAACATGAGACTGATCCTCACTGTTCTACTCTCACACACACACACACACACACACACTCACAGTCTTTAGTCCAGGTTCTCCTCGTGACTGTCAGCCGCCTCCTGCTCGACGTGGGAGTCCAGGTTTTATCTGCTGGATGGGAGGAAACGTCCAGAAACACTCAGCGACTCTAATGTTCTTATTCCAGCCTGATAAACCTGCAAATCAACCAGAGAAAGAATCAAAACCTCTTTAAGACTCTGTTAAAGCCTCCAGTGTTCACATTCAATTAACTGTAGTAACAATAATAGTGTTATGTAAAAAAGATAAAAAGGTCTTCTCCGGGTTAAAGAAACAAGATTAAAAGGCTGAAGCCCCGCCGACGCCCCCTGGAGGCAGCCATGCTCATTACAAGCCAAAGAACAGACGGTAGATGGAACAAGGATTTTTATTCTTCTGGAGGTTTGAGGTTTTATCAATAGTCATTTTTTCAGCCCAGTGGCCGTTAGAGGAACTGCAGCTGAAAGCACATTAACATGAGCTTAACCTTTAAAACTTTACTGTGCTCACTTTTTCATTCAGGTTATTGAATCATAATCTGACTCGTTTTTGGAGAAAAGTTTTCAGCGTGAGACTCCGTTTAATTTTCTGTCTCACAGAACAAACATCCTGTCGCCAACAGAAGAACTGCTCTCAATATTTTCACGGCTCCTCTGCTTCATTACATGAAGAAACTGGAGACGTGAATGTGATTGTGCTGCGGTCGACTCGCTCTGAGCGACAACGTGAGCTCATGGTCGGATATAAACTTTCTGTTTCGACCGGTTGGTTGTAAAAACAGTAATTTAACTCCAGTGTTGGTTTAAAGAGTCTGAACCAACTGAAGGATGAAAACACAAAGATCATGAAGGAGAAACACTGTTGAACTGAATCCCCTCATTTCGTCCCTTTATTAATGTTGTAATGAGGTTTTTAATTGGATTTTAATGAGATGATTATTATATAATATATATCATTAATTAATCCTAAATTTGCATCTTAACTAAAACATTCACGCCTGTTTCATTCATGCAACTAAAACCTCACTTCACACAGTAAAAACGCTTTAATTCATTAAATTATCCATTGATTTAACTAATGTGACCTTTGAAACATCATTCATTTGCAGACGAACACAAACTAAAATCCCAACTCCCCTAATTCAAATGAACCTGTCGATGAAGGAGAAAGTTCCACCTTGAATCTGCTTCATTTGTTAGTGAAGGACTTTTTGAATCCAGTGTTTTTGCCTCCAGCTGTTTTCGGGAGTAATTGAAGGATTAATGAAGGTTATTTTAAAGCACAGCTGAACAAACCCACGTTTCCTCGTCACGAAATGATCCGAAGCTCTTGTTTGTTTCTCTCAGGTTTCGTCTTGTGGCTCCTGGAGGACGTTCAGGTGAGATCGAAGCTCAGAGGGTGAAGGACGAGCGACGAGGAGATAAAGAAAAGAAGAGGAGGTCAAAACGTGGACGCGGCTTTGTCTCTACAGAAAACGGTAAAACTGGCTGATCAATATTCAGTCGATGTTTGATGTTTGTCATGAGCTGAAACTGACTCGACTGCGAGAGTGAAAACATCGAGTTATGTGAAGATTTGAACTATGATCAACGTCCATCAGTCTCACACAGACATGGAGCTCATAAATAACACGCTCAAGTGGATTTGCCTGTTGGTCAATACTGACGACTCAGCAAATGTTTAATCTGCGACTCGTTCTGTGTTGTGGAACAAAGACTTTCAGAGTTTGACAGAATTCAACTCAACGGATTGAGACAAATGCAAAAAGACAAAATAAACACGAGTGAAGAAAGTGTTTATCATTGAGAAAAGAGAAATGCAAACAGTTAAACACGAGAAAATAAAGAAACACAAACCGCAACAAAATAAAAGTGAATTAACAAAGAAAATCAGCAGAGACCAAAAACTGCTGACACGTTCAGGCTCGTGTTGCTGAAGTTGATCCATCAGTGATGTGGCTCCATCATTCAGACAGTGATGAACACATGAAGGCATCAATACTTCCAATATTATCGTATCTATGGATTTGAAATGAGATGTTCTGCATCATGAGGACGTTGAAATACAAGGTCTGAATGTTTGGACGCTCTTAGAAGAAACTGTTGATGACACAGTTCAGCAGCTTTGCAAATATAAACCTGAAAACATGTTAAGTGTTTGAATATGATTATAAAGATCTGTTGTTTATCTCCTGATCCTGGGTCAGCGGTCAATCTCACAGCCCCGCCCCTTCCTTATGTAAGAGATGTGATTGGCTGCTGTGACCTCAGCTGACCAGCAGATGAATTCTTTGAACCATGTAAACACTTGAATCTGTCGTCCTGATCTGATGTTTCGCAGTGACCGCGTCAGCGTCCGGCGTTCCGGCCCGGCGAGGCTCGGCCGGAACGCCGTCGATACCAGGTTTTTGCAGAGCGGAGATAAGATGGTGTCCGGTCCCGCGGCGGTTCAGACAAAGACCCGATTGTTCTGTGAGGACTCTGTGACACACATAGATCAGGTGTCTGCAGCTTTTCACTCTCTGAGCTCCACCTGAAACCAGCGTCTCAGGTGATGAAGAGAGAGCAGCTTTTTCTACCGGGGGAAAGTTATTTGGAGCATTTACACTAATCCAGGTGGAAGATGATACAGGTGTTCAGACGTCTCACTCTGAGAAACTGCTGGGACCATTTTCTAATTCAGCCGTCACATTGTTTTCCTTCCTTCCAGGCCGCCGGCGCTTTCACCTCTTCTCTAATCCATCACAACAATTAGTCTGTTTTTCTGTTGACGAAGCTGCGTCATCGTCTCGTGGTCGTGCAGCTGACCGTTCTGAGAACTCTGTTGTTGATGCGTTCAAGGACACTCTGACCGTCCAGGGTTCGTGATTTGGCTGCTGAAAACAATGCGTTAATGAGTCGCGTTGACAGAAAGTCAAACCAAGGAGACTTGAACGCTTTGCGAACATGAACGTTGAGGCCTTGAGCACATTTTTTCATTCTTCTCCTCTTCTTCACTTTTTTCGCTCAGTGTTGCAACAAACTCCTGTAAATGCACAAACGTCCCCGTCGTTTTCGTTCAGTCCGTGATGGGAAGACGCCTCATGGGCTCATTACTGCTTTATCACACCAGCGGAAACAAAAGGTCAAAGGTCGAAGTCAATCATGGTCCATCTCTGCAGCGTGTTTCCTGTTTTCCTGTTTCACTCATTAGCCCCCCCTCATGGCCCGAAGGCTTCTCTCAGGAGAACTTAAAGTGTGTAATCTTCCTGTGATATTAAATAACAGGCCCTGAAAATGATTCATCAACAACAGAAGTGTGATCTGATCTGAAGCTCAGCGTAGTTCTGTAGTGTTCACATGATTGTGGGTCGAGCTTCAGGCTGGACGGCGGCTCTGTGGGAGACCAGCATCCAAACACAGATCACATTCTTTCTGTGGACACACAAGACGCCATCAGATAAACCGCTCACAAAGAAACAAAACATCTGCTCTGGATTTCAATCACAAAGGCCAGAACAAGTAATGTGACGGTGGCAACAACATGTGAGTCCGTCCAAATATACAGAGCAGCTCCATCAGCTTCTCTCAGTCGACTTTAGATCTTCAACAGTTCTGTTTAACTTCAGTGCTGCAGATCAGACGCTGAAGGTCGACTGGACGTGTTTGGAAGTGTTTCAGTTCGAGCCCTAAAACCTGGACATGAGTTTGCTTCTGTTGGGCCTCAGGGCCCCTCAAGAGATTTCCAGTATTTTTGAACTTTTTTCAGGTCATACAAGATCTAGTTCTGTTATTGATGCAGGTCAAAGGTCAAAAGCATGTGTCACACAAAACACAGGTTATTTGCCAACAGAATCAGAATCATTGTGATGATGAAGCGGTCGTGAGGCTCAGAAGCGACGGAGACAGACGAGGATGAGATGGAGGAAGATGGAGACAGAGGAGTGAGAAGAAGAAGAACACACATTGAGCTTTTCTCGTCTTTGTTTTTACGTCTCTACAAACATTTAGCAGTAATAAAATCACAGCATGGAAATACAAGTTTCTAGAGAAAGTCCTGCATTCAAAATGTTTCTGATGTCAAAGTACAAAAGTATCAGCATTAAAACATACTTGAAGAACTTAAAGTATCATTATGCAGATTAGACAATTTCAAAATAATATATATCATATTATTGGATTATAACACACATTTTTTAAAACTCTCTGAATCTTTGCGTTTATCAAGAATAACTTGAGAGACACACAAATGTCAAATAACTGCTGTTCTTCATAAAGATCACGTTCTTTCAATGGGAAAAGAAACCAGCCTGAATCGTATCATCAGCTCTGAGCAACAGGAAGAAGCTCCTGATCGCGATCAGTTAGACGACGAGGCCGAGTTTTAGTGTCGCTGTGAAGCCGAGACTCAAACAGACACGAATGAACAACTTTCTGTCTGAAACAGTTTTGACTTCAAGTGTTGTTCATGTTAATATTTCACATCTGTGTATCTGTATGTGTCCATCTGTGAAAGCTTCAGAAAATGTTCTCTTTGCTCCAGTTACATTCTTCCCCAAGACATTTTCTTCGCCCTTCTCATTTTACCAGCTGCATGCTGGGAGCTGGCCAAGCCGAATTCCTGACCGCTGCCGTCTGCTCCTCCCGTGTACCTGCACAGGTAACGTTACCGAGCTGACCCTGAGCTCCGCCCGGCCCTCCACGACAACCCGAGCTTCAGAGGTGATGGAACGAGGCTAACGTGACGAGTCCTGCGGCGACGAGACGCAAACCTTTTATAAGATCTGTTGTTTGTGTTTGTTCGGTGCTCAGATACAGCACTCAAACATTTCCTGGTTCTTCTGTTTCCGAAGGCCTCACTCAATGAATCTGACTATTTGTGAGCAACAATGTCAGAAACATTAAGTTCAGTCAGCAGAAATCAGACAATAATCAATAATCATCGATCCTTCATCAGGCGACTGTGATGATGGAGGTTGATGTGACGTGTAGCCTTGAGTTCTGGGTCTCGCCCGAAACCATCTGCGAGTTCTGTAACTCTGCTGTCTGATCCAGGTGCTGGTCCACTGCAACAGGTCAACAGGTAGCACCAGGTCAACAGGTAGCACCAGGTCAACAGGTAGCACCAGGTCTGCTGCTGTGAATGAAAATGAGCCTTTTTCAAACAACAACTGCTGGTTTTATCTTGTGTATCTTGTGTTTTTTCTAGTGGAACAACCAACACAACATCTGGGACACATCACAACATCCTGACTAAAAGATGAGCAGGTCAGAATATTTTTTGCACAAAGTGTTCAGTGACCAAAAACAGCACAGAACTCGACCGCTCGACCTTAAACACAGACAAGAAAAATAGGAGGAACTGAGGCCGACGGTGCTGTCAGGGTGAAGTCGGTCCCCGGACCCGTTCAGATCTCCTCTGTAAGCCGTGAAAGATGGCGAGCTGTGATTGGTCGAGGGACAGCGTGGAGTCGGCCGTGTCTCTTGGCCAAATCGCAGCAAGAATTTATGAGTATAATCACTTAATCTGGCACGGTGAGCAGATTAAGTGATTACACTGTTGTGTGGTTGGATCTCGGCATCAGGGTGACTAAACTCAATCAGCCTTCTGGATCTTTTAGAGTCAGAGTCCAGTGTGCTCTAAACACATGGACGACCTGCAGGAACCTTCATCCGCAGGACGATGAAATCCTCAGCTGGACTCAGGTGTCACTTGTGCCCGAGGCCTGAAATGCATTCTGACATCTTGTATCTGCAGTCTCATTGTTTCAGTCAGAAAAAAGTCACTTCGGCCTAAAGCTCGATCATAAATGACTATTGGTTGGAAACAGATCAACTGGTAAATTGAGAGCAAACCCTTCAGGCTCAGCTGCTTCTTCAATCGTCCAGCACAAGTTCCACATCAGCGCTGACATCGCTCAGATCTGTCGCGTCCATGAACAAGACAACATCGTCTGCCTAAAAGCGGAGACTCGTGACTTCACTCTGCAGAGTTCAGCACCGAGCTCGGTCCAGACACCTCGACCGAATCAGAACAAACCTTCACACCAAAGGAAACAGACTCCAAAAAAAATCTTCTTCCACCGACGCAGCTCAAATATTTACTCATTTTCATCTTCGTCAACAAAATAACATAAAGCTTCAGAAAGTGATTTTGTCTGTGTTTCAATAGGAGAAACACAAAAGGGGAGATGTGCTGCTTCTTTATGGTTCTCAAACAACGTGAGATTAGTTTCCATCTGCAGATCGACCTTCAGGCTTCACTGACGTCATGACAACAGAACAACTGCAGGACGGTGAGATGTGTAACGTAGACGTCGAGTCGCCTCTCGTCTCCCTTCAGCTCACGTTCACAGCAAACAAACAGGAAACAGAGGCGGATTCTCTCAGTGCTGCTCTCACATTCACTTCAATGTCATCAAAGTCATAATCCAGTCCAATCAAACCTTTTGAAAACAATTCTTACGAGCTGTTAATAAAGTCAAAGTCAATATTTTCACAACTGAATTTTAATAACTTGGATCTGAGTTTTCCAACTTGAACTCAGCAACACAAAGCAGCTGCTCCCACGTGTTGGTCCAGTTCAAACTGATGTTGCTGTTTGAGTTTACAGCTCTGAGATTTAAATATCTGAACAAACTTTCATATTCATCATATTCATTTGATTAATATTGTAAAGTTCCTTCATTAATCAGATTTATTCAGTAAAAGGTGGAAAGAAGCAGCAGAACAGCTGTTTGAAAATCAAAGATCTGCAAACAGACGACTGAACACTTTTTTTTTTATCTCCAGTATTTTGCTGCTGTGCAGTTTTCATCTCTCTCTCTCTCTCTGTCTGTCTCTCTCTCTCTCTCTCTCTGTCTGTCTGTCTGTCTGTCTCTCTCTCTCTCTCTCTCTCTCTCTGTCTGTCTGTCTGTCTCTCTCTCTCTCTCTCTCTCTGTCTCTGTCTGTCTCTCTCTCTCTCTCTCTCTCTCTCTCTGTCTGTCTCTCTCTCTCTCTCTCTCTCTGTCTGTCTCTCTCTCTCTGTCTCTCTCTCTGTCTCTGTCTCTCTCTCTCTCTGTCTCTCTGTCTGTCTGTCTGTCTCTCTCTCTCTCTCTCTCTCTGTCTCTCTCTCTCTCTCTCTCTCTCTCTCTCTCTCTCTCTCTCTCTCTCTCTCTCTCTCTCTCTCTCTCTCTCTCTCTCTCTCTCTCTCTCTCTCTCAGGTCGACCTGCCAGTGAAGCCCCTCCCACCTCCTCCTCTGATGTCACATTTGTAAGGTGTGTGTGTGTGTGAGAGAGAGGTTATTTAAAGGGCTGAATCTCTCTCGCTGGGCGATCAACACCAGCTCAGCATCATCAACTTGCCGCCTGCTGCTTCCAGGGAATAAACTCTGAATAGTTTTCCTGAACGACGTCTGAAGAAACAGTCAGTAAGACGACTGAGTTCACTGCTTGCTTTGCTCTGAAATCCTTACTGTCTGAATGGATGACTGTTCTGTGACTTCTTGGTTTAATGACTGGTTTGCTGGCTGATTTTAGTCCAAACAGAGTTACTGACTGGTTGGTTCAGTAACAAGTTCATTGTTTGCTGACTGGCTGGTTGACTGGTTTACACATGGTTACTGACTGTTTATCTCTTACTCGTGCTGCCACCTGTCTCACTTATTTACTGACTGTTTAAGTTGTACTTGGTTTTCAAACTGACTGATTTTGTTTGTCTGTTGATTGTTGTATTAAATAATTTACTAACTGACTGATTGGTTTACTGACTGACCAATACTTGTCAGACTGGTTATTGTTTGCTGATTCACTGATGGTTTCAGTCTGTGGAGTTGAACTGTTGATGAACCAGCCTGCTCAGTTTTTACTAGTTGATTAAACTTTGCTGTTTGTTGGCTGGTTTACCAGCTCGACTGTTGTGCTGACTGGGTAACTGTTTTTGTGTCTTGCTGACTTGTTTCCTACTAAACTGGAACTGGTTCACTTACTGGCTGATTTTGGGAGCCTGTTTGTCAGGTGCTGAGTAAATGACTGTTATCAGTTTACACGTTGTTCAATGACTCACATTGTTTGTCACTTGTTGACTGTTTTACTGACTGTTTCTCTTTATTCCTGTATCATATGCACAGTATTAACTCATTTACCGGCTGCTTGATTAACTGGTTGCTTAACTAATTGGTTTATGAAGAGACTGACTGGGCTCGTTGGCTGATTTGGTGACTGATTGTTTACCGACTGTTTATGATCACATGTGGCTGTTTGTTCTCAGTGATCTGAGCTCAGTCTGTCTTTCAGGTGCAGAAATGTCTCGGCCGTCCATCCCACTGCCGCTCACAGGTAAACCGATCTGTCCGACTGTTGATCACCCGCCTGTTTTGTCAGCCTGGTTTTTCTGTCTGTCGCCGTCGTCTCTGTGCTCGACACAGTAAAAGATGTGAACTGAAGACCTGGATCATTGGAGACATTTTCACGTCCCAGGACCTGGAGACGGACAAACTGTCCCGTGATGTTTACTCACCTGCTGCAGGTCGACGGAGACGAGGACGCGGTCGCGATGAAACGTTGCTTCAGTCCTTTTTCCAAACTTCCTCTTTTGAAGTTTGTTGTTCTCAAAGTGAGAAACAGCTGATTCAGCTGAAGCTGACAGATGATGTGTCTCTGTCTCTGTCTCTGTCTGTCTGCAGGTCTTTTACTCCTGATCTCCTCAACGTTCGGCTCAGAGTCCAGCGGTCAGTCCTCAGTGTTACCTGTCTGTGTCTGTCTGTCTGTCTCTGTCTCTGTCTGTCTGTCTGTCTCTGTCTCTCTGTCTGTCTGTCTGTCTCTGTCTCTCTGTCTGTCTCTGTCTCTCTGTCTGTCTGTCTGTCTGTCTGTCTGTCTGTCTGTCTGTCTCTCTGTCTGTCTCTGTCTGTCTGTCTGTCTGTCTCTGTCTGTCTGTCTGACACCTGGACATTCTGACGTCCTGCCGTCAGAAACGACTGACTGGTTTCATCTCGCTGTCGATTCACATCCGAAGGCTTCAGTTATTTTTCCTGACTTCGTCTCCTGAAATGACGACGACGGATCTGAATGTCGTCTGTGAACAGAAAGAGTCTCAGTGTTGTTGCTTCATCACGAACAAACAGTCGTTTATCTGGACTCAGAAAGTTCTAATGATTTGACCCGTTAATGTTGAAATATGAGACATGAATCTGCCCAGAAACAGACGACACAACATGTCCTCCTCTTCTTCCTCCTCCTCCTCTTCTTCCTCCTCCTCTTCTTCCTCCTCCTCTTCTTCTTCCTCCACCTCCTCCTCTTCTTCCTCCACCTCCTCCTCCTTCTTCTTCCTCCTCCTCTTCTTCCTCCTCCTCTTCTTCCGCCACCTCCTCCTCTTCTCCTTCCTCCTCCTCTTCTTCTTCCTCCTCCTCCTCCTCCTCTTCTTCCTCCACCTCCTCCTCTTCTTCCTCCACCTCCTCCTCTTCTTCTTCCTCCACCTCCTCCTCCTTCTTCTTCCTCCTCCTCTTCTTCCTCCTCCTCTTCTTCCGCCACCTCCTCCTCTTCTCCTTCCTCCTCCTCTTCTTCCTCCTCCTCCTCCTCCTCCTCTTCTTCCTCCTCCTCCTCCTCCTTCTTCTTCCTCCTCCTCTTCTTCCGCCACCTCCTCCTCTTCTCCTTCCTCCTCCTCTTCTTCTTCCTCCTCCTCCTCCTCCTCTTCTTCCTCCACCTCCTCCTCTTCTTCCTCCACCTCCTCCTCTTCTTCTTCCTCCACCTCCTCCTCCTTCTTCTTCCTCCTCCTCTTCTTCCTCCTCCTCTTCTTCCGCCACCTCCTCCTCTTCTTCCTCCTCCTCCTCCTCCTCTTCTTCCTCCTCCTCCTCCTCCTTCTTCTTCCTCCTCCTCTTCTTCCGCCACCTCCTTCTCTTCTCCCTCTTCTTCCTCCTCCTCTTCTTCCGCCACCTCCTTCTCTTCTCCTTCTTCCTCCTCCTCCTCCTCCTCTTCTTCCTCCACCTCCTTCTCTTCTCCCTCTTCTTCCTCCTCCTCTTCTTCCACCACCTCCTTCTCTTCTCCTTCTTCCTCCTCCTCCTCCTCCTCCCGTCTCTGTGATGAATGAGTTGGGAGCAGTTTGCAGGAGTCGTCGCTCTGAGTCTCTGGAGGAAACTTGAAACCTCCCTGTTTGACTTCTTGTTGATCCTCAGAACTTTTTTCCGTGTTTATATTGAGCCTGAATCATAAAACTGTCTGAAATTGAACCTGAGCGCTCGTCGTTTGTCTCTAATAGATGAAACAGATGAAAAGCTCCTTTCATCCCGTGTCCGTCCTTCAAAGAGGACGTTTGTCTCTCCTCAACACTTATGTAACAGAAAACCTTTTTATCCTCCGTCGTAAATCCTCCACTTATTTCTCCCGGTTTTTCGCTCATTTGATCCTTTTGAAATGTTGCATTATTTTAACCATCGACATCTCACTTACAACTGAGCAGAACTAAAACCAGCTTTAAGAACTTTTTCGACTGAAGCTGCATTTTCATCCTCTCGTTCACTGTTTTCACTCTATAACAGACTTCAGATCAGTTTTATTCATAAAGCACCAAATGAAACAGACGATATTTCAGAGCGGATCGAACTAATATCTGACGTCTTCGGTCTCAGAGTCTCGCTGTCCTGGTTTCTGTCCACGTTCTGTTTCCCGCTTCAGACGTCCTTCGTGTCGTTGTTCACCAACATGTGACAGAAGAAAGCAGAGATGAACAGGAAGTTAACGTGACGGATTGTTTGAAACGTGCTGCTTCGTCTGTTCTGTCAGTGACCGTGATGTTCGTGTCCCTCAGTGCCGTACCCGCTCACCTGCGTGACCCGCGGGGCCGACCTGCTGGAGGACGGCCTGGTGGTCCTGTGTCCTCCGGACTGCACCCAGTGGAGGGTGTCCGTGTTCGGGACGGGGATCTACGCCTCCGTCTCCTCCGTCTGCGGAGCCGCCGTCCACAGGTGGGACGCCTCTGTCTGTCTCCTCTGTCCTTCTTTTGTCTCTCTGGGTTTCCTTCATCTTGCTCTGTTGCCTCCCGCCGCATTTGATCCTTTCTGTCCATCCGACACGGGAAAGCAGATCTTTATGCTGATTGGTCGAGGTCAGGTTTGTCGGACGGGTCGGTTTGGATTTACAGACACGTGGATCGAACACTGCAGATGTGACGTAATAACGAGCAGCGTGAGTCCTGCTGCTGCTTCACCTCGACAAAACACCAACACCGTGAAGGAATGTGCAGGAGCGAAGGATTAAGCTCGACCCGGAGCGACCCCAGCTTCCTCTGCCGAGGGCCGCGGGGCCCCGAGAGGAGAGACTCTGCTCCCTCAGGAGCCGTCGCTCCTTCATGTCTCGTCTTCCTGTCCTCTGTTTTTGTTCCAGTTTTCTCTGAACTCTGATTCTTTTTTAAACCTTATTGAACAAAGCTTCCTGTTCTGAGATGGTTTTGATCAAAGCTTCAGGGTCACGATGGAAACGACAACGCTTCAGCCCGACTGTGATCCGATCGATTCGGAACTGGATTATTAATCCATTCCTGTTTCCTAGTGATTATTCATTTCTTCCAACTTGGGGCCTGTTTTGATTTTTGCTTTTGTCACGTTTCCCAAATGACAAAATGTGGATCATGTGAGTAATAAACACATTGTTCTCAGCAGGTTGAGATCTGCTGGACTCAGTGGACACGATGTGACTCGGAGCTCCGGATCCCAGTAAACTTCTCGTGCTCCGTGTTTGCGTCTCAGTCTCCGTCTGTCTGTCTCTGCAGGGGGCTGCTCGGTCCGTCCGGAGGCACCGTCAGGGTTCACAAGCTGCAGGGACGACACAACTACATGAGCTCCTACGCTCACGGCATCCAATCACAGGCCCTGTCCCGCTGGACCGCCTCCTTCAGCCTCTCCAGTAGGTGGAGCCATTGATCATGGTTGATTGATTAGACATTTATTGACCTGTACAGGTAAAAAAGTTGGCTTCTAGTTTTAGACCAAACATGTTATGATATTTACCTCGAACTCTGGAAAAACCTGAGAAAATATTCACACATCTTGTAGATTAAACAATTAATTAAAAAAAGATTCATGGATGATCAACAATAAAAACGCTCATCAAAACGTTTCACACTGCAGATTTAACGTTTCTCAACGTCCAAAGATTCAAATGAAGGAAATACAGTAAAGATGACTGATGATGTTCGTCCGCTCTAATATACAAAACTGAATTAATAACCAGGAGGACGGTCTGTCAGCGTCTGCCCCCTAGTGGGCAGGTCAATCAACCAGCACGGCTCTAAAGGACGAGAGTTTGTCTTCAAGCAGCAGTAAGAACTCAGAGTGTGTCTCTGTGTGTGTGTGCGTGTGTGTCTCTCTCTGTGTGTGTGTCTCTGTCTGTCTCTCTCTGTCTGTCTCTCTCTGTGTGTGTGTGTGTCTGTGTGTGTGTCTGTGTGTGTGTCTGTGTGTGTGCGTGTGTGTCTGTGTGTGTGTGTGTGTGTGTGTGTGTGTGTGTGTGTGTGTGTGTGTGTGTGCGTGCAGAACCAGAGAACGTTCCTCTGGAGTTGACGGCCGACAGCAGCACCACAGCTCTTCCTGCAGCTGCACAAGCAGGTAACTGATGAACATGATCATATTATCGTTTCAATACGAGCTGCGTTTTCTCATCAGCTCCTGTTGACGATGATACAAACGCTTCAGTTTGACATTTTAAAAGTTACTGTCGATGAAACTCGATATAAAGGGAATAAAGCTTCCTTTTCGTAGGCGTTTGAAACATTTGCATTTAAAATGTATTATTCTAAATAATAATAGATGAAAGTCAGAGCAGTAGAAATGTACATCGCAGTGGATTCAGCAGGTGAGAGGCGACAGCACAGGTGATTAAAGCTTCCATGTTCAGGTTATTTGAGACTCTGCTGTTATTTCAATTCCAGCTTCTTTTTGAGAATCTCCAGCAGAGTCAGAGGCTGAGAAACAGACTTTTCTTCTCCTGAAGCTTCCAGACTCAACAGGAGTGTGATGTTTCCACCAGACACGCCGCGTGACCTCCGCTGACCTCTGTGTGTTTGTGTTGCAGCAAAGAAACCGGCGAAGAAGCCGTCGGTGAAGAAAGCTCTGACGGGAGGAAACCGAGGTACTGAGCTCGTCTGTATGTTCACATCAGATCACGAGTCAAAGACAGAGCTGCTGCCAACAAGGTTTTCACATGCAAGGAGAAGGAAGAAAGAGACAAATGAAAAACAAGTCAGAAATCTGAATGAATATTAATATAAAACATCCATCCATCCATCCATCCATTATCTGTACTAATACGAAACAATGAAAATAAAATAAAGATGCAAAATATCTGTTTCTAAATGAAAAGAGCTGCTCAGTGTTTCAGACGAATGTAGAACTGAGAACTTTGATCATCTGTGACAATGTTCTGGAACATCGTGTGTGTGTGTGTGTGTGTGTGTGTGTGTGTGTGCGTGTGCGCAGACTGTCAGATGGACATCGCCATGGTGATTGACAGCAGTAACAACATCGGGCAGCGACGGTTCAACCTGCAGAAGAACTTTGTCACCAAACTGGCGGCCATGTTGAGAGTCGGACAAACAGGCCCACATGTAGGTCTGATCCAGGCCAGGTGAGACTCTGACACACACACAGGTTTTTATACACATGTACATACATTATATACAGTGTGTGTGTGTGTGTGTGTGTGTGTGTGTGCAGCGACTCTCCCAGGACAGAGTTCTTACTGACCAACTACACTCAGCCTAAAGAGCTGCTGTTTGCCATCAAGGAGTTGGCGTACTTGGGAGGAGACACCAACACAGGTAACACACACACACACACACACACACACACACACCTGTACTTACTATACATGTGAGGACTCTGATGCACATAAAGCTTTGCTCAGTCACACTGACTGACTGCTCTTCACTTCCTGCTCAGCTTCCTCTTTGTCTTTGCTCCTTTTCATCAAAAGAACATCGTAACATTATTAAAGGTGGAGCAGGTGTAGAACACAGGTCTCGAGCACTTCACAGGAGTTCACTGTCCACATCCATCAGATCAGAACACCGAATCATTTGAACCAAGAAACCACAAGTATTTCGTTGTCGTCCCTTCTCTGTGTTAAAACCATGTTAACGTTCCGGTAAAATGTCTGTGGGCTCCTTGTCGTCGGCCTCGGGCAGGTAAAGCCATCATGCACACGGCCGAGACCTTCTTCGCCCAGGAGAACGGGGGGAGGCGGGGTCACCCCCGGGTGATGATGGTGCTGATCGACGGCTGGCCGTCCGACGACCTGGAGCAGGCGGCCATGTTGGCCAGAGAGTCCGGCATCAACGTCTTCCTGGTGTCTGTCGCCAAACCGGCGCCTGAGGAGCTCAACATGGTGCGAGACAAGGAGTTCATGAAGAAGGTCAGACATTTATTAACCCTTTAAAAATGAACCTGTGCTAAAGCTTTGGATTGTTCACGTGTTTTGGAGAGAAAAGACAGCAGACCTTCATCTCCTCCTCCTCCTCCTCCTCCTCCTCCTCTTCTCCTGCAGGCCGTGTGTAAAGACAACGGTTTCTTCAGTTACCTGATCCCCAGCTGGTTCAGCACCACCAAACATGTCAAACCTCTCGCTCAGAGACTCTGCTCGCTCGACAGTTTGCTCTGCAGTGAGACGCAGCTACAACACAACACCCTTCAGAAACAACATGAATTCAAGAAACAGTTCAACATTTGTTTTCTGTCAGAGTTAAATGAGATCGTTTTTTCATGTGTCTGTTCAACATGAAGCCACAGTTCACTGAGCATTAAGATCGGAAACAAGTGGACTGAGATCTGTTACTGAAGTAAAAGGAGCAAAACCACAATTTAAAAAGACTTGTTACAAGTAAAACTGCATTCAAACCAAATCTTACTCAAGTAAAAGTACTTATGTATTATAAAGAGTACTTAAAGTATAAAAGTAAAAGTACTCACTATGCAGCCAAAACGCTGTCATTACATCATCATATTATACTATTATTGTTATTGATGCAGTCACTTGTATTTTAATGTTGTAGCTGATTTTATTCATTGTTGTTTAATTTACTGCAACAACATCAAATGTATTTTTGCTTTTAATGTCACTTTGAAGTTTTAACCCTTAAAAGAGGATAAAGCATCATTTACCTGTAGAAATGTTACAGTTCATGTTCATGTTCGATTCATGGAGGCAAAAAGTTTGAATGCCACAATGTCGATGTGTAAAATGTGTGTGTGTGTGTGTGTGTGTCTGTTTTTCAAGGTAAAACCTGCTATAACTCTGTGAACATCGGCTTCCTCATCGACGGTTCGTCCAGCGTCGGAGACGGAAACTTCCGGCTGGTCCTGGACTTCCTGGCAGGAATCGCCAGAAGCTTTGACATCTCAGACGTGGGAGCTCGTATCGGTCAGCTTCACAGGATGAAAACGATCGGATCGACCCATCGACTGACGAGCCGATTTACTGACTGACTGTGTGTCCGATGTCCAGGTGCGGTGCAGTTCACCTACGACCAGCGGCTGGAGTTCGGCCTGTTCGACCACTCGGCCAAAGAGGACGCCATCAACGCTCTGAGGAGGATCCCCTACATGAGCGGAGGAACGGCCACCGGAGGAGCCATCAGCTACGCCACCCAGAACCTGTTCAGGTGACAACACACCTGAGGGCTTCCACTGTTGTGTGCTGTTTAGGAAAATACTGAAGCGTTTTTAAAATGAAACCATATATTTGTGAGCGTCTGTGTTCAGGTGGAACCAGTGAGCCACAGACAGGAAGTCAGTGTTGACAGACGCAACAGATCGTTGCTTTGGTTCCGTCATGAGATTTGATGACAAGAAGAAAATCTAGAATAAAAGCAGACATATTCTACAAAAGCTTTCAGATCTTATTGGTTTGTGATGAAAACATGTATCTACAGTTCACACGTTGGTCGTCTCACCACCCCTGAGATTCAATAATGAAATGATGCTGGAGAAGAAGAGTCAGCAGAAACATTCATCATGTCTGTGTTTGCTCCACCAGGCGAACGGGACCGGGCCGCAACTTCCTCATTGTGGTGACAGACGGCCAATCGTACGACGACGTCAGAGGCCCGGCGGTGGCTGCACAGAAACAAGGTGTGTGTGTTAGAACAAAGCAAAGATGACAACAGTTCTTCGGTTCTCACTAAAACCTGCATCTGCACGTCCTGTTTCTCTCATCCACCAATCACAAGGCATCACCATGTACTCGGTGGGCGTGGCCTGGGCGCCGCTGGACGACCTCAAAGCGATGGCATCAGAGCCGAAGGACAGTCACACCTTCTTCACCAGAGAGTTCACCGGCCTCGCCGACTTCATCCCTCCGCTGGTCCGAGGCATCTGCCGAGACTTCACCGAGAACAACTGAGCGCACGAGCGTCTGTACTTCTATACTTTCTAACTGTAACTTAAACCTGAGTCTGACCCCAAGAGCAGCCTGAACACGTGGACCGGACCGAACAGCCTCAGTCTGAAGGTAGAGAAACCCGGTCCTCACAAAAATAGAAGAACACATCTGTACTTCTATACTTGTGAGGTCTCTCACTGACAGACCTGAATCTAAAACCAAGTTTTAACCATTTGAAGAAGTGAAACCAGACAAAATGAAATAGAAGTACAAGAGAGCGCACACACACACACACACACACACACACACACACACTGTATATATACTGTACACATATATACCAATAAACACTGGTATATACACATGTATATAAAAGACACACGACATAGAAAGTCACATATATAAACCAAAAACATTTTTTCTATTTAATGAAGGAGACGTTGGGAAATGACCAAATAACCAATCACCATCATCATCATCATCATCACTTTTCACTGAACAATCCACCATCAGTGTGATTCTGTAGTCACATTCATTACAGCCTCTACAAAGTTCTCTGACAACACCAAACCAGAGCAAATCTAAACCTTGGTGATAAAAACATTAACAGTGTGAGCAGCTACATTGATTTGTTCATTTTCAGCCAGTTAAAGTTAAAGGAGCGAAAAGAAGCTAATTCATATCCAACAGATGATCCACCAATAAACTGCTGAGTGAAGAGAGAAAAACTCTGGATTTTGTAATTCTGACTTTCGTGTCTCATAATCAGGAAATAAAGATCAGAATCATAGTTTCCTCAAAAAACGACTTAAAGTCTTGAATCCAAAACATTTTGGTGTCATCAACTCACTTTGTTGAGTGAGAAGCGAATGAAGCAAGTGATTCGAGACGTTCACTGATCCGGATGAAGAGTCAGACGTCGAAGCTCTCGTGACTCAACGTCAGTGCATCCGTTCAGTCATAGGACAGGAGGTCAGACCGTACGAGCAGGGACTCCAGAGACAGACAGTAAGGACACAGAGACAGAAGCTGAAAGAGAAACAAAACCTGAAATCAGCTCCTTCTATTTGCATTTCTGATTCCTCTCATCAAACGCCTGAAATATTTTTTACTCTTCGTTCGAACGTTGAAAGTTTATTTTGTAATTATCTTGATGTACATTTGCCAAACCCTTAGATTTCTGTATTTTCCTTAAACTGGAATCTCAATTCTTTTTACAAGAAAACAGAAAACCAGACCTTCAAATCTTTCAACTCACGTCCTGTTTGTTTTACGAACATGAAACCAGAGACACAAAAACCTGATGTGACGTGATTCTGTCTGCTGGAACCAATGAATCCAAACGAGCCGAATCTCTGTCACAAGGTAAAACGTCAACTTTTCTATCAATGTGGATCAATGTTGGAACGGCAAGAGATAAAACGTCAAATACGTCGCTTGTGACCAGAAGAAAGAAAAACTCATCTGTGCTCACGAATCATTGATTTGCTGCAAATAACAAAATCAAATCATTTTGACATTTTAACATATTTGATGAAGGAATCACAACATAGTTTCATTGTCATAAGCATCATATCTATGTTGAAAATCAAAGTGAAACCACATTGGTTTTCTAATGTGTCAGTAATCAGTTATTGAGCTGCTTGGATTCATGCACTTTCATCTGGATTCTGGACTCCGACGTGTTTGTGTTTGTCAGACGACAGAACGAACCTGAAAACATTCGACTCTTCTGTTTCCATCAAACATTCTGTTCAGAGAACACGACGTCATGCTTCATTAGTTTTTCATTTCAAGTAGATTTTTTAGGTTGTTTTCTTATTTTTGAAAAAGAACTTATAGAGTTCCATCTTTTAAAGTCTCTGCCAGTTGATGCTGATAGAAATAAAGTGGAAACTGTGACAGATGATTTGTAGTGAAAGCAGCTGAAACGACCTGGTGTTGTTCTGAAGAACAAATACACATCAGATCTTTTTGTCTCTGTAAATGAAAGCTTCTGTGATTTGGATGTTAAAAGGATGATTCTGTCCTGCTTCTGTATTTATTACCTGTTTCTCTTGTGTCTCTCAATAAACAAAGGTTCTTTTTACACTTTGTCCTTTGATCCATCTGCTCAAACAGGGACGTGGCGCCATCTGCTGTCCAACCTGCACATTACAAGAAAACGAATTGAGTTTTAAAAAAGTGTTTCATTGTTTCAAAATGATCACATTGAAAAAATGACCAAAAAAAGAAAAAAGATTTTCATGTAAATACAAACACACGTAACACAAATTCAAACAGACTAATTTCACTAAAATAAAACAAGATCACAGAAAGAAAAGTTCAAATCCAGAGGCCTGTAAGTTCAGGAGTAACGTCCTCATTAACCCGCACCACGAAGGTGGATGGATTTTACTCGAGGTCTGTTGTCATGGCAATTTACGCTGCGTCTCCAAACTGCTCGGAGCTGTTTATGTTCATGGTTAACTCTGTGTAAGCCCCGCCCCTCCACTACAATTGGTCGAGAAAAATGATTTGACATTTGGAAGAGCCAGATTATGAGCGTCTCAGTCCGCAGGTCGACTGGTGTTCAGAGACCGGAGTTCACCCCGATGATGTTCTCTATGGAAGAGATGGATTTCAGTGTCTCTGCCGGCTTCTGGGTCCAGACGTCTCCGCAGCCAGTGGCCGGAGCGAAGCCTCACTGCTATTGAATGAAGTTCTTGTTAACAGCAGCTTTACATTCATTCAGGTCGGTCTACAGCCGAGGAGCTTTAGGAGCAGAGCTTCATTCATTAACACAGAGGAACGGCTCAGTTTCACAGATGGAGCCATGTGGAGGCTGGAACTGAATCATCCTCATTTCACATATTCACATTATTTAGATTTAGACTATTTTACGTGTCCTTTCATCTCAGTCATATCACAGATAAAACACTGAACTGATGCATTGACTGTCTACAGTCAACAAGCCTCCCTCACTGTTTCTTTAAACTCTTCATATTCTGACATCATCAAAGTGAAAAACACAGTCATCAAACACAAACTGTCTCTGCTGCTGAACTCGACTCTTTAACACGAACACAGACTCAACAAACCAACATCTGAATCTCAGATTGACTCCAGCTGAGACAAGTTCATCAACCCAGACCTGCCTTGATAACCGAGTTTAATCTGAGGAGGTGAAACTGGCTTCGTGGCACAGACCTCAGATCTGTTCACGTCTCAGCTGCCAAATCATCAGTTATTTCTTCGTTGTGTTGCTGCTGTTCATAATGACAGAAAGTCTTTTATTCAGAGCTTCATGAAAAGCCTCTGACCACCGTGTGGCGCTGTAACATTGTGGCCTCTGGTTGTGTGGTTCTGTCTCTGTCAGGAAACACACGGCTGATTGTTTGTACGACTGTTGCTGAACGTCTTTACATTAGAGATATATGTGAAGCAGAAAAGACACAAGGATGGATTTGTTTTGAGGATTAGGAACAGGCAGGGACATAAAGAGGCCGTGGACATAAAGAGGCCGTGGACATAACGACCTAGAGCTCATTTGAAAGTTAGATCTGAACCAAACTCGGAAGCAATGAGAAGTGATCATGTGATGCTGGAATGAAAAGATGTCACACAGCAACGCGTTCACAAAATATTGTTATTAACATTATTACAGTGGTGAAGACATCAAGTTCAAGCGATCACACTTTGACACCAACAGATTCTAACAGGGACAGTTCATCAGTTCATCCATCGAAGGTAGAGGACGAGTCCTGCCGCTCCTTCCGGCTCAGGAGAGTCCGCAGAGCATCTCGCTGACCTCCCACAGTTTCCGGGCCACGGCGTCGTCTCGGGCCCGGGCGCACACTTCCTGTACGGCGCAGCAGGAGAAGTGACGTCCGCTCAGAGGTTCGATTCCCTCCTGCAGGGCGCAGTGCAGCGTGGTCTGAGCTCCGGCCTCCGGGTCCAGGAAGAGCAGCCGGGCCACGGGCTCGATGAAGACCTTCTGCCACAGGCTGACGTGACGCGACAGCTCGGTCCGAACGACGCCTGCGGGGTCCAGAGATTCATTCATTCATTCATCTGTTCAATGTTTGGTCTGCCGTCTTTCAGCTGGACGAGTCTACATTTCTTTCATTTGAATCTAAGAACAGTCAGCTGCTTTAAAGGAATAAATATTTTAAAAAGCACAAAATGTCAAATCATTTTTCTAATTGTAAAATGTGGACTTTTCCAGTTTTTCACCAACTGGAAAACTTACAAACGAATATATGACAAGAATGTTGTAAAAAGTTTGTCGGTTTTTTAACATGTGTTTGCAATAAGTGCATTTAAACATCGAGCACGTTGTAAAATTCCCCGTTGTGAGATGAATAAAGGAATATCTTATCTTAAGGAATATCTTATCTTAAGGAATATCTTATCTTAAGGAATATCTTATCTCAGCAGGATATGAAGGCGTTGGCTCGTGGGCGTGTTACCTGGGTGGACGCTGTAGCAGGTGACGGCGCTTCCTTTCAGCCTCTTGGCGAGCTCGTGGGTGAAGAGCACGTTGCACAGTTTGCTGTTGCAGTAAGCGTGGAAGAACTGCCAGCTGTACCTGCCGGTGCCCAGGTGTCTGTTCGCTGCCAGAGACTGAGCACACAACAGGTTCATCAACACAGCATCACCTGAGTGACGCGATCAGCAGAGCACAGGTGACAGGAAAAGGCATGTGATGACATCACCCGTCCAGGTGACAACAGAGCCTGCGAAGCCTCGAGCTGCAGACGAGGAATGTTCTCTGCAGACATCACGTGTGTGTGTGTGTGTGTGTGTGTGTGTGTGTGTGTGTGTGTGTGTGTGTGTGTGTGAAGGAATCCCTTTGTGTGACATCATGTCACACCTGAACACAAAGGAATTCTGAGACAGAACAACCTGTTCTGATGCGGAGTGAATGTTCCTAAACGTGTTTGTTAATCGAAGACATTTGAGTCGGAGCCAGGATCTGAAGCTTGTTGCAGAGAAGCGTCACATTATGTAACCGGTTATATAAAGTGTGACTGTTTCAGCTGATCGAAGGAGCTCGTGATGGAGAAGGAAGAGATGAAGGCTCAGCAGTGAAAGTCTGACCTGCGTCTGAGTCACACACCTGTTTTCAGAGTCTGGACTTTTCTCTAATCTTTGATTTCTAGTGAAATGTTGGATCTTGGATTGTGTCGTGGTTTTGGGTTTCACTCTCGTCATTTCCTGCTCTATGTTGAAAGAGTCGTTGTTCAGGTGTGTCTGTTGTCTTTACTTCCTGCCTTTGGGATCACTCATCAGTTTCACCTGTGCTCCTCCTCCAGGTGTGTTGAGTCTTTGTGTTCGGTGTCTCTGCCGGTTCGTCTTTGCTCCTTGTGTTTTCAAGTGTTTCTGAACTTGTTGTTATTGTTTTTTACAGTTTATTTATTTTTATACATATATATTTTCATATAAACTTTTTACGCACATGTATATTTTATAATTACATTTATACTGCAGACTACATATTTTTCTTTACATGAGAACGGAGAAAAGACAGAAGAGGGCTATCAAGGTTATGATGGTTTGAAATTGTATCTGCACTGTTTTTATCTTCTTGAATTACTTGGAAACATTGGAAATGTTTTGATTGTTGCAATACCTCTGAAAATAAAAAGAAAAGTGTTTCTGAACACGTATTAAAGTTCAACGCTACAGTTAAACTTATACATATTACACATAAGCTCATCATGTTTTTCATGTGAGATTTAAAATGAAGAAAAACGTTTCCCTCTGAAATGTTGGAGTAAATGGAAACAGTCTGCAGAGTGTAAGCACCTAAAACTCGTACTCATGTCCAGTAAATGTACTTAGTTACATTCCACCACTGAGGAAAATGATGGAAGGATGAAAAACAAGCAAACACTAAACCACTGAAAGGAGTTGAAGTGTAAGTTCCAGCAGTTGAAGCAGCTGGTGAAACAGCTTCAGCGTCGGAACAGAAACGTCCAAACTCCAGACAACAAAAGGAGTTAAGGTGTTAATTATAATTCAAGTAAACTATGTTAAGTCATTTAATCAGTTTGTTGTTTTCCTTTTACCTGATGTGCACATCAACGTATCATCTTTGAGAGGCGTTGAAGCGTTTCTTCTATGTTGTAATTGATTTGAAAGCTCACCTCGAAGTCAATGTGTCCCCAGCGGTGAGCCATGGAGGACAGAGTGACCACTCGTCCTCCCCCGTCCTCCTTCAGACGCTCCAGCAGCAGGCAGGTCAGCAGGAAGTGACCCAGGTGGTTCACCCCGAACTCGATGCCGAAACCGTCCTCCGTCCGCCCGTCAGCCACCAGACCTGCGGGACAGAGCCACAGTGACGGCTGAAGACCGAAATCAAAAGCTGGTTCCCATTATCTGAACCCGAATCCACCAACCGGCCGCCTCTGATGTCTAAACATGACCCAGCCTGAACCCTGACCCGACCCTGGAGGACGACACAGGAACTACATGAAAATACATGTAGACAAAAAAATCACTAATTTAAAAGTGAAAAGAGAAGAAATATGAAAAAATGAAAAGATAAAATTTGACAGTTTCTCCCATTTTGTCCTTCGTTCTGGTGTCAGTTTGATCACAAAGAGGAAGATGAGCATCAGAAGATCTTGAACATTTGGTTCGTTAACCTTCAACATCAGGTGTGTTTCTGCACCTGTCGGCTCACAGTGACTGCTGGATCAAACAGGTTCACACACCTGAGCCTCGGCTGGAGCGAGAACTCTTGAACTCCGCGTCTACGACCTGCATTCGTTCACGGATTAGAGACCTGGTCACCGTTTCAGAGCAGAAGAAGCTCAGATGGAGAGTTCGACGCCGCCGTGTTCAGCTTCCATCACCTCGTCTCACCTTCATCTTGTGTGTGTGTGTAACGTGTGTGTGTAACGTGTGTGTGTAGCGTGTGTGTGTAGCGTGTGTGTGTGTGCGTACCAGCGTTGTTGATGAGCAGATCGAGCCTGGACTCCGTTTTCAGGAAGGTTTCGGTGAAGCAGCGGACGGACTTCAGACTGGCCAGGTCCAACTGCATGTAGAGGACGTCAGTACTTCCTGTTTCCTGGAACAAGATCATCGTCAGTGTTGGAGAGTTACTGACACCGACCGAGCGAAGGCCGGACGCGTTCATTTGTCATAACGATAATGTTTCTCTGTTCATTGCTTTTATCAGTTTTTAACTCTCAGAACATCAGCAACTCCAAACATCTGCAGGTGTTTTTCCTTCAGAGGGACAAGATTTCCCACATGATCACAGAACATTATGATGTCATTTACAGGAGGTGACGTCACGATGTCGACATCACAGGAAGATATTTCCACTTTGCTGAAGAGCGGAAGTGAGAATCGTCCTGTAACACACCTGTTGTTTCAGGTGGAGCCAACAGCGGAACAAGTCCTGAACAAGTTGCCACATGTTGCGGACAGACTCGTCTTCCTCTCTTGTCTTCCTACCTGTTGGATATCAGCGATGGCGGCCTCGGCCTTGTCCCGGTTCCTGCAGGCCAGGATCACTCGGGCGCCCCTCTTGGCCAGGTGCAGAGCTGTGGCTTTACCGATGCCGGTGTTTCCTCCTGCGGCCACGGACACAAACACGACAGGTGATGACGATGGAGGGACGACAGACTCGCACATATACGACCATTGAAAAACATTTGCCCTGTACTGACGCAGCCGTGGCCCCGCCCCCTCCACACACACACACACTCACACACACTCACTCACCTGTGATGATGACGGTCTTCCCCGCCATCGCTGCGTTTCCTTTACATTTGGATCTTTTGAAGAGAGTCTGTGTGAGCAGGATGTATCCTCCCAGCAGCACACCCGCCAGCAGCAGCAGCTGAAACATGGTGTCGGTCTGCGGCCCGACGGAGCTCAGCGCGGGCTTTTATGCACCTGGCGGGACTCACCTGTCGGGCCGGTTCCACCTGCCTGAGGCGGGCAGCCAGTCACAGATCAGGCCGGTTCCACTGGTCCTGGCACCCACCGGCACTGACGTTCAACTGAAACCCTTTGACTTTTCACCCACTGATTCGGCCCAGAAATAGGCAAATACTGAACTTCCTGTCGCAACCTTCAAAATAAAACCCATCGGCGCAAATGCATTTCATTGACTGTGTGTTCCTGACAGGAAGCAGTGGATTTAAAAAGTCTCTCTTCCGCTGTAACTCGTGTTTCGCTGACTAAACAATGTCCCAATGACACCAGAGGATTAATATCATGAAACACGTGATCAGTCTGGTGAGTCTCATCTTCAATGAAAAGGTCTTTTATAAAAATGTTTTATACACAACTTTCTTGTATGTATATATATTTATAAAAGCATTAGATTGCTCTATATTTTGACTCGAAGACGCTGATGTAGGAAACCAGACCGACGGCTGGAACAGATGTGTTTCTGTTGCTTCTCTGTAACAGAAATCATCTCAGTCATACACAGACACACAGAACAGATTTTAGATGCAGAGAACTGATGAATCACAGCAAACGTTCATTCACCTGTATTTTATTGTGAACCTTTGATGTTTGATACAGTCGAGAACAGAAACAGTTTTGAACCGTTGTTGGATTCACGCTCAAACTTTGTGTCATAATCATTAATCACTGTGGGGTGACGAGCGAAGCTCAGGTCACAGAGCGCAGAACGTCTCGCTGAGCTCCCACAGCTTCTTGGCCGCGGCGGCGTCTCTGGCCTTCGACTCAATGCTCATCAGAGGTGCACACCCGGTGAAGTAGTGGCCGCTGAGGTGCTCGATGCCTGGCTCCAGGGCACAGTGGAGGGTGGTCTGAGCTCCAGACTCAGCATCCCAGGCGAAAAGGGAGGTGAAGAGCACCGTGAAGAGGCTCCACCAGAAACTGTAGTAACGACTGATTTCGGTTTTTATGAATCCTGGACAGAGAAGAGAAAAAATAACCATAAAGTTGAACTTAAAATACATTGAAAAGTCCACTGTGCAGGATTTAGTGGCATCGAAACTGACAAGCCTCCCGTCGCCGCTTCCTCTCCAAACGTGTGGGAGAACCTACGGTGGCTATAGAAACCTTTCTTTTCCTTTTCTGGCAGAAATGAGCTGCTGCAACAATAAAAAGCTTTAACATTTAGCTTTTAACATTAGAGTTTTAAAACCAAGCAGTGTGAAGTAGAGTCGGGTGTGCTGACCTGGGTGGAGGCCGTAGCAGGTGACGTCGGTGCCCTGCAGCCTCTTGGCGAGCTCGTAGGTGAAGAGGACGTTGCACAGTTTGCTGTGACAGTACTTCCAGAAGAGCTGATAGTCACTGGTGCCCACAGTCAAATCTCTGTGAGCCGTCAGACAGGTGAAGTCCACCTTCCCCAGCGAGTACGCTCTGGAGGCCACGTTCACCACGCGGCTCGGCCCGCTGGCCTTCAGCCGGTCCAGGAGCAACACCGTCAACAGGAAGTGACCCAGGTGATTGACGCCAAGGATCATCCCGAAGCCGTCCTCCGTCTTTCCGCCGCTCAGCAGACCTGAAGACAGAAAGAGCGGCAACGATAAACTTACACTTGAACACGATTAGAAACACGTAGGTTTAAAATGAGCTCGAATCCTCAAAGAGTCAGACGACGGTTTTATCTCTGTGCACCAGCACATAGACGGATCCAGGACGTGTTAGCCGAGCTTAGCACAAAGACTGAGGAAACATTGCTGTCAGGGGAACGACGACAGGCTGCAGGAAGAGAGCGCTTAGTGCTCGCACTCTATTTCCCGATGCAGCGATGAGACGTCACCAGCTGAAGTTTTTGTCAAATCAGACCAAAACTAGAAATAATATCTTCTTATCAGGCCGTAAACAAACAGAGTTCAAGCCTAATTAGACACCAAACAGTTTGAAAAGTAAAGGATAAATGTCTGAAACATCAAACTGACCTCAGATCAGCTGTGAGAAAACATGGTTGGAACAATATCAACTTTACATAATCAACAGAGATAAAGGACGGGACAGGTGGACAGGACGTCTGATCTCCTGCAGATGAACACACGAGGGCGGCGGCTGACCGGCGTTGTTGATGAGCAGATCCAGTCTGGACTCGGACCGGAGGAAGGTGTCGGCGAAGGAGCGGACAGACCGCAGACTGGCCAGGTCGAGCTGCATGAAGACCACCTGGCTGTTACCTGTCTCCTGGTGACGGGGACAAGGGACAAGAGACAGTTTCCTCTATTCAATCATCACATTTTATCCTGACAGGAGAGATTTGTTGTGATTCTCATTGTTTTTGAAGCAAATGTCCTTAAACTAACACAGATATTGAGAAAGGGGCAGATTGAATTGACATGTAGCTGCACATGAGCTGTGACCTCTCGCAGTCAGACACAGTTTGGGTTCTTTACCCGGACGATGTCCTGGACGGCGGCCTCGGCTCGTCCTCTGTCCCTGCAGGCCAGGATCACCCTGGCCCCCCTCCCGGCCAGGTCCAGTGCCGTGGTCTTACCGATACCGGTGTTTGCTCCTGGAGAGGAAGGACGGAATCACGAGTTTGGTCCAGACTGAAATATTTCAACAACTTCTTTGATGGTACAAAAAAAGCTTGGATCTGGTTGGTGACATTCCACCCAATACGTGTTTATGTAGCGTCAAACAGTGACTCATTTCAGGCCAGCTGTCGTCTCTCTGTCCCTCCCTTCAGCCACATTCCTCAAACACATTCATTGCAGTTCTCGTCCTGTCCACTAGATGTCCTCGGACTGTCCCAGCATCCGGTCCTGCAGTAACACATGAACGTCCCCCAGGTGCTCTCCTGCTTCCACTCTCCCTCCACAGCCCTGCAGACACTGCGCCAGCCCGGCCACAGCCACAGCCACAGCCACAGCCACAGCCACAGCCACAGCCACAGCCACACCCACAGCCACACCCACAGCCACACCCACAGCCACAGCCACAGCCACACCCACAGCCACAGCCACACCCACACCCACAGCCACACCCACAGCCACAGCCACAGCCACACCACTCCCTGCTTTCCTCTTCTTTGTGTTTTTGGTATTCTGGTGTCTGTTACCTGTCTGCTGCCTGTCTACCTGTCTGTCTGTCTGTCTACCTGTCTGTCTGTCTGTCTACCTGCTGCCTGTCTACCTGCCTGTCTGTCTGTCTGTCTACCTGCCTGCTGTCTGTCTGTCTACCTGCTGTCTGTCTGTCTACCTGCTGTCTGTCTGTCTACCTGCTGCCTCGTGCTCCTGTAAGTTTGGACCAGATCTTTGTGAATCATTCACTGACGTGCAGCAGCTCTGTCTCCGAACGTCACAGCAGCTGTTACACAACTCGCTGAGCTGTGATGAGCTCTGTCTCCTGTCTGGATGTTTGTAGGTTCACAAAACTACAACACAAACGTCTCCCTCCTACCTGAATCCAGGTCTACACTCCCTCCCGCTCACTACGCTCGGCCAACGAATGGCCCCCGATACAACCACCTCAAAAGGGCCCGAGGTCGAGAGCCAGACTCTTCTCCTCTGTGGTTCCCCGGTGGTGGAACGAGTTACAAACTCTGTTCGATCTGCAGAGTCGCTCTCAGTCTTTGAGAAGAGACTAAAGACTCAGCTCTTCTCTGAGCACCTTGGCACTTGGGGAAAAAAATCAAAATAAAATAAAAATGTATTGTCGTCTAATTGTATGTTGTAAAGTATTCCCTCCTCACTGCCTGCAGGCACAGGCCCTATCTAACTTGATCTTTTTATGGCTCTTATCCCAGTTGTTTTCTCCTGACTAGATCCAGCTTGGGCTGTATTTACTCTCAGATGTATGTCGCCTCGGACAAAAGCGTCTGATAAATGAAATTGTAGAATTGTAGGTTTAGAAACACGCCTCCACGCGTGAAACCTGTTTTCTCTGTCAGACTCGGCAGCATCGGTTCTCAGTTGTTTGTACTGTGCATGTTTGCAATAGTTCCACAGAAGTGAACTCGGCAGACGTGTAATCATCTCGTGAAGGCAGCTCTGACCCGCAGGCTGTGAACTCACCTGTGACGATGGCAGTTTTCCCATCTAACACTGCACGACTTTTACATCTGGGCAACTTGAGTAAAGTCACATGAAGAAAAAAATATGCTCCAACTAACAGAACTCCAACCAGCAGCAGCTCCATCATCATCCTGCCTGCAAACACACCAAAATACACACACGTGATGAGAAACACTGCAGCTATTCACATGTGAGCAGCTGACTCAGTGTGTGTGTGTGTGTGTGTGTGTGTCGCAGCAGCTCCACACCCGTCTCTCCCCTCACAATGAGTCTCCTGTTCGCTCCAGTTTACAGGCTCAATTCAATTTTAGGAAAAGTGAGAATATAACAGGAGGAATTTGATTTTAGCTTTGTGAGAAAAGGTCAGTTTGTCACTTTGGGGGAAAAATATTTGTCAGTAAAACAAGAATAAAACGTTCAGCTGCTACATGTTGCCACGATCAATAATGTTGTTACAGAACATTATTACAGAAGAATGTTGAATTGTATCACACTGATTACAGAAAGACATTTTAAAGGTTGAATTCAAGGCAGAACTGCAGCGCCACCTGGTGGCTCATGGTCCCCAAATTTACCCGGCATTTAGCCAGACCTTTGTATTGTATTTCATGTTGTGTTCGTGCTTCTGTTTGCTCTGTGTGTCCATGCAAAGACTCAAGTGCTCTCATTGGACCAAATTAAGGTGGACTGAATAAATGAATGAATTATTCACCTTTGTTAATCTTCTCAAACTGAAACCTGACTGCAGCCGTGGCTTTGGACAACAATGTCAGTTACTGTGCTGTAAAGGAAGAAATGCAAAATACAGTATGAACCAGAATTAGTGTCATTTAAAGTGTTTTACTGCAGATGTACATCAGTGAAATGACTTCAGATTCAGATATGCAGTGATGATGCAGAAGTTACACCACCTTAATTCAATTAGACTACAACAAGATTTTAAAAAAAGGAAATGATAGAAAAAAGAAAATCAAAAAAGTTTCTCATAACTTGATTTTTATCCAGATTTACTTTGTGTCTGGTTTGAATGTGAAAAGCAGCTCTGAAGACATTTTTCTGCTTTGGTGATTAAAAATCATGTTTCAGGGTGAAACTCAAGACACCAGCTCTAATTTAAGACAAAAGTTCAGAACCTGCTAATGAGGCCGATTCTGTTTGTTTCTGTCATCATCTGTTGTCAATGTGGATGAGACAGTCTGAGGTCACGTGACAGACACGAAGGACACACGAAGCCGGATGTAAACTGGCTTTTATTAGAGCCTCGGTGGACACCCTCCGTCCTGCTCCTTCAGCTCTTCCAGAAGTTCGGGTTCTGGCTCATCCTCCTCTGGAAGTTCTCGTACCAGCGGAGGAGGCAGCTGGACGGGATGAAGCTCTCCGCCGGGTTCGGCGTCATCTGCGCCTGCGTGACGGCGAACGACGAGGCGAAGTTGTACAGACTGTCCAGCATCTTGTGGCTGAAGAGCAGGAAGGAGTCCACGGAGGACACGGCGGCGCTGGACACCGGCACCTGCTGGACCAGCTGCTCCAGAGCCTCCACCGACACCCCGACCTGCGCCACGGACGGCGACGACGAGGCCACGGCGCCGAACGGGTGCGCCCCGCCCGCCCCGGCCTTCAGCCCGGAGATCTTGAAGATGGCGCTCGGCTTGTCGTTGGAGATGAAGCCGAGCAGCTGCCACACCGGGCCGCCGCTCGCCGGGTCCGGGAACGAGAAGTAGACGGCACCGCCCATCCCGGCGGGGAACGGCACGGTGCCCAGCATGAACACCACCACGTGGTTCACGCTCTCGTAGTCCGGCAGGTTGAACACGAACTTGTCCGAGGCGACCTGCGCCGCGTCCGTCTGCACCAGCCTGCCGGCCACCAAGCAGCCGAACATCCCGCCGGCGGCGCTGCGCTCTGCGGCTCCGTCCGCCGGACGAGGCGGTGCTTAGCCGTTAGCTTCAGTTGGCTAGTTTCGGTCCGACACGCGAGGACTCGGCAGAAGCTGTTTACCAGGCGGAGGAACGAGCTGCTGCTCTGACGTCGATCACGAAGGTGGCGGCGGATCCGGATCGCAGAAAGTTCTGGTTCAGTCTGATATGTCGGTGTTGCCCTCCGCCGATCTGTTGCTCGACCATCGACACGATGTCCTGCGCTGTCAGTGGAGGGCTTATTTAACCCCTCAGCCGGTCTGACAGGCACATTGTTCTCTCTGCTGCGGACACGTTTGGTCAAAACTGACAAACTGAAACCACAACTTCAACCGTCTGAAACGTTCAGCCGGTGACCGGGGAGATGATGCTGGTTCATCCGGAGTTTCACCTGGGAGACAAATCTCAGGGCAGCAGCTGCTATTTCGTTCGGTAATTCGATAATCGACTTTGTAGTTTCAGCCGAGCAGTTAAGGTAGAGGGAGTGAGCATGAATGAGACCGGACGTCAGAATCCTTCGAAATAAAAAGAATTGACGCACAAAAGTTTTAAATATATATATATATATACTGTATATATTTTGTATACTATTGTTTTGTGTATATGAAATTTATTCATTGAATTCTGAGAGTTACTGTAAAGTACAGAGTTATTGTTACAGTCTTATATAATGTCTTATCCTTCAATACCAACTTTATTGAAAATAAACTCTTGTAATCTGTCCAAAACCTTCAATGTTGCAAAATGTACATTCATTGTTCTTTTTTATATTAAGCCTATTTTATGACAGTTGTTAACCTGACTTCTTGTGATGAGGACCGAGCCAGCAAAGAGTGTCCTGCACCGGCCTCAGGTCAGAGTCCACATGAAACCTGTGTCTGGGCTGTGACTTCTTCTGAGCTCAGTGCACATTGAAGCAAAAGCATGGTCCATCAGAAACAGCTCCAGGCTCAGTGAGGCGGAGATGGTCTGAGTCCGACTGCAGAGTGAAGGATCAGCAGATGTGAGAGCTCCTTCAAGTCTGTTGCCTGAAAACCAGCAGACGACTCATGAAGCAGGTTGACAGAACAAGAGTGGAAGCTGAGGGAGGAAGAATCTAAATTAAACTGATTTTACTTTGTTTACTACATAATTCCATATGTGTTCGTATCAGTATTAATCTACAAAGTATTAGATAATAAAAAACATTTCTTACTGTCGCCACAAAAAGAATCTATCTTATTTCGAAAAACTGTAACCGGATGTATTGTTTTGACTTCCGCTGACTTGACGCTGTCTCCATCAGCGGGTCGTTTCAGTCGCATTCAGCTGTTTTCTCGGTGACATTAACAGCTTTAAAACGGAAATAAACTTTCTGCCCGTGTGTTTCTGAACTGGACACTTTTCTGTGTGGAGTAACGACTTTTAACCAACACTATCAGGTAAACAATCCCGTTTTTTCTCGGTTTGTCTCCAAACTTTTGCTCGTTAGCTAACCGGTTAGCCGCCCGATGCTAACAGCCGAGCTGTAGTTTGGAATTTAAACAGAAAGGAAGAAGCTGTTTTTCAGTTTGTCGCTTTTTGTGGGATCGCAGAGTCGGGTTGTGTGTTTGTATGTGAACTGTTGGAACAACTGTTGTGTGTCTGTGTGTGTGTGTGTGTGTGTGTGTGGTTAATGAAAGTGAAGCAGACTCAGTTTGGAGTCTGAAGGTTTTGATGAACCAGCTGGAGGAAAAGCTGATCATCAGTTTTCTTCACTCAGGAGTTGGAGTCCTGAAGTCTGGTCTGTTGGTTTTAACCCGTTAATAAATGATCCAAACACTGTAAATGTACAAAGTCTCAGTAGAAACCAAATGAAGCTGGATTTGACCTGAACTCTCCTCTGAAGTAGATTCAGTGTGTTGAAGGGACGAAACACTCAGACACACCATCACATGTGAATGTACATGTTTTGAGAAACACTTTCCTCCCGTTCATCCTGATTCATCTGGACACTCAGCTGAACAGTGTCGAGGCTCCAGTCAGCTGCTTCAAGGGACCAAGGGATGTGTTCATCTGCAGCCATCAAGTACAAGTTTGAGGTACTTGTACTTTACCTTCATCACATCTCAGATCTCTTACTCCACTACATTTACAGGTCAGCTTGAGTTACTCGTTTCATTATGATATATTATTATAGGACTAGTAGTCGTACGTTTTCCGGCTCTGATAAAATACTTTTTAAACACTTTGACGTTCAAGAAAAGAAAAACAGGCTCCTGGTTTTGCAACAATACACTTTCAGTAGATTTCTTTCTTTGTGTTCAGTGATGTGTCGATGGTGATGAGTCTGTTTTAGGGACGTACTGATCCACAGTTTTTTCTCCTGTTACGACTCCAGGACCTGGACACAGACACCTGATACTGAGGACTGATCCAAAACCAGTGCTCTCAGTTGAATCTGTTAGTCCTCACTGTGTTTAACTCATTGGGATCATTTGAGGTAACATGGCGTCAGAGATGTTGTGATTTAATGATATAATGATGTTAACAAAGAAGCTGTATTTAATGTGGATCTGTCACATTGTGGCTGATAGCTCGTTGATCAGTCAATTTATCGATTAGTTGATATGCAGAAGATTTAGCAACAATTTTGATAAGCCATCAATCAGTATCATCATTTTTTTAAGCAATAATGACAAAAAATGGCCATTTTCTTCTTTAGTTGTGATCAACTTAATGTCTGTTGTTGTGTAATGAACAGGTTATTATTGCACATCTCATATTTAGCTGAAACCCAGAGACACTTCAGAGGCATGTCTGTAGATGCTGAGGATGTTTTCTCCTTCATTTAAGTGCTCAGCGCAGTGAAGTGTCTGTTTTAAGCACAGTGTGTTTTTCTGTGGGACAGAAGGTTATTTTTAGAGTCTTCCTGGGTCTTTGTGAACTGTGTGTGTGTGTGTGTGTGTGTGTGTTAATGGAGTTGTGCTGTTGAATCATTTATGAGCTGCTCGCTCTCAGATATTCTTCCAGCGTCCGGCGGCTGAGCTGCCAGCGTCTCTTCTTTCCGTCCTGTTCCGGTCCGATCCGCTCTGTTGGCTCTCAATGGGACACAAAGACTCAACAGTTCTGTTTAAAACACTGGAAGTGTCTCAGTGGAGCTCACAGTTCCTGCTCAGCAGCAGCTCAAACAGGTTGTTGCGTTCATCATTTGACTGATTTTTTTAGAACATGTGTCTCCACAGATGACTTCAGGCTCACTGGTTTCATTCAGGAAGATAAACTCTGTTCGTTCACTGTAACGAGTCCAGCTGCAGGAAACAGCTGCTCAGGTGGGACAGACGTCACTTTTTACGTTTCACTTCCACCCTCCTGGTTGACCGGGCACCGAGAGTCTAATGCGTAGATGCTGCTGAGTTGCATTGTGGGAAATGTAGGATCCCGTGTTCTCAGAGCTTGACCCAGCCACTCTTCTCTTAATGTGTCTCTTGTGAGTTTCCTCAACTTTCTGGAAGTGAAATACTGACCTTTCTTTCCCTCCCTTTAGGTCTACCAGGATTTAGAAGAATGGCAAAGCAGGATAGAAGACTTCATTTTAACTGAGAGGAGAAGAAGAAGAGGAGGAGGAGGAGGAGGGCTGCCGGAGGTTCATGATGGAGCGAGCTCACAGCCTCCTGCTGAACGAGGAGGTGTGCAGTCAGCTGGGTGAACATCAGAGGGCAGAGTTCATCTTTGAATGGCTGAACCACCTGAAGAAGCTCCTTCCTGCCACTGACAGGGTGAGAGCTGTGCGATTCCTTTAGTCACATGTGTAAAGGTCACATGATTCTAGAAAATAAACCCAAGTGTCGCCTGATGATTCTAAACATTTGAATCTCTCTCTTCCCTCCAGGCCGACATCAAACTGAACCAGCGGCGGTTGAGCGACCAGCTGTCGGGCGTTCTGATTGGCTCCCCCGGCCCGCCGACCCGCTGGCTGCTGGCCCACTGCTTGGCCATGCTGTACCGCCTGGGAGACCCTGTTCCTTCCAGCCTATTGGTGGAGAGGTGCAATGACATCATCCGCAACAAAGATGACTCTCCGTCAGGCCTCCCGACCCGTCTGTAAGTGTGGCTGCGTTCAGGGCACATGGGAAAGATGGAAACGCTACTTTTCAGCTTATATTTATCAAAGACTGAGGAATTCTACATTTCTGTTAAAATAAACCGATAAAAGGAAGAAGCTTCATTTTACTTCACACTTTAGTTCAGAACAAAACAACACCAGAATTTCCGTGAAATGATGTATTTATTCCTGTGTGTGTGTTTCAGGGCAGCCGTTGCGTGTCTCGGTGCTCTGTTCGAGCAGCTCGGTCGGATGCTCGCAGGCTCCTTCAAAGACACGCTGGCCTGCCTGCTGAAGGCCATGAAGAGCGCCGAGGTTTGTCTGCTGCTCCGCTTGTGTTGCATTAAGTTTCAGCATGTTGTCAGTTATTAGCCACAAACAAACTTCACATTTATTTAAACACACACTGTCTTTTGTTGAAAGGTGTTTGAACCAGAATCTCTGTAAAGCACTGAGGTCGTCCTCCTCTTCCTCTCTCAGTCCCAAGGTCGCCATGAGATCATGTTGAGCCTGGAGAAGATCCTGCGAGGTTTGGGTGTCAGTGCCGTGCCGTGTCACCGTGACATCTACAAGGCGGCGAGAACCTGTCTGACGGACCGATCCATGGCCGTACGCTGCGCCGCCGCCAAGGTGACGACAAGCAGCCCGTCCAGTCTTTCCTGCCCGTCCTTCTCCCATCATCCTTCAGCTTTCAGATGGAGTTTAGCTGCTTGTTAAAGTTTGTGTATCGACCCCTCAGTGTTTGCTGGAGCTGCAGAGGGAGGCCGTCTTCCTGTGGACCAGCGAGTTGGAGAATGTGGCCACTCTGTGCTTCAGAGCCTTTGAAGGATCCAACTACAACGTCAGAGTGTCTGTGGCCAAACTGCTGGGGACTCTGCTGGCTGCTGCTGTGGAGCCCAGACAGCCCACTGGTACGATACTGATGCAGAGAAGATCTTCACTGTTTGTGAAAACTGTAAATCCTAATATGCTGCTGCCCTTCCTGACAAATGCTGAGTTCCTGACAGGGAGGAAATCAGAAATGATGAACAGATGTGTGTCGACGGATTGATGATCTTGATCTTGATCTTGATCGAAACTCCTCTCTTTCTCTGTTTTTTGTCTCCCAGCAGCCCCCAGACAGGGTGGGCGGGGTCGGAGCTCCCTGGAGGAGGTGATGGATTTGTTGTTGGGGGGGTTCTTGCGGGGCGGGGCAGGTTTCCTCAGAGCCAGCGGAGACATGCTGAAGGGGACGAGCTCCGTCGGCAAGGACGTCCGAATCGGAGTCACACAGGTGGGTTTCCACACAGGGTGGCTTGTTTCGTTGACCCGAAGAGCAGATTAAAGAACTCCTCCTCCTCCTCAGGCCTACGTGGTGTTTGTCTCCACCCTGGGCGGCTCCTGGTTGGAGGCCAACTTCCCAGCCTTCCTGTCCCTGCTGATGGAGCTGGCGTCCCACGGCAGGGCCACGCAGACGCCGGGCGACGCCGTGGTGACCCGCCGCTGCGTCTCCTTCATCCTGAGGAGCACGCTGGGGTCTCTGCTGGGAGAGAAAGCTCAGACCAACGCCGCCAAACAGCTCTGCCTCGCTGTAGCTGCACAGAAACGAACCATCGGTGAGCAGAGAGGGAGGAAAGACTCTATCTGACTTTACTGTGTGTGTGGATACTAGGATTCATGATTCAGCATTATGAGGAGCTGAATTTCTATCATGGATCCAACAAAAGCAAAGAAACAATCACTGCAGCAGCAAATACAGGGACAAACAGTTCAATTAGAAGCAAGTGATAGAAGGTACAATGGAAAAAATGCATTATAATATCGGACAACAACAATGGTGTGTGTGTGTGTGTTTAGATGCAGCTCTGACTGATGGGAACATGGAGACCAGAGTCTCTTCTGCTGACGTCTTAGCCAGTCAGCACGTGCTGGTCTGCTGCTTGCTGGAACTGGGAGGCCTCATCCAGGGACTGGGATCCACCGCCGCCCCCCTTCTCACTGACAGCAGCACAGGTCTGACACACACACACACACACACACACACACAGATTTGTATCTATTACACAGTGGACGGAGCTGACTCTCCAAAAACAGGCAGACTGTGGATCAATCGATGATATTGAAAGTCTCTTTTGCTCCTTTCGACCTCTCCAGTGAAATCAGAGACTATAGACCGTCCTCCGTCTGTCTGTCCACACCAGATATTATCTGATGATCAGAATTTGATCTCACCAGAAGCAAAGATGCAGGTAGTCTCTGTCTGCATTGGAAATGAAATGATTCAGCTGAGGTTGAGATTGGACTGATCAACTGATTAAATGTCTCTGGTGTTGAATGTTGAATGAATAGAAATCTGCTGCAGAGCTGAAATGACTGCAGGAAGTTGAAGTGCTTTTCTGTGGGGCCGATATATGTGCCGTCTGTCTGTCCGTGCAGCGCTCCTGGACACGGTGATCTCCGTCCTCCTCCACCCCGTCGCCTCCGCCTGTCTAGCCGCTGCCTGGTGCCTGCGCTGTGTTGCCATGGCGATGCTGTCCCAGGGTTCCTTGCTGCTGGATCGCTGTGCTGAGCGGCTGGTGGCGCTGAAGTCTTGCCCTGAAGCTGTGGCTGGGTACGGAGCCGCTGTTGCCGCCCTGGTGGCTGCAGTGCAGCACTGCCACCTGGGAATACCACACACCAAAGGCATGGTGGGTAAAATACGCCACTATCCCTGACATTACATGGATTACCATATCTGCATGCTAACGTTAGCATTAATAAACTCTTGATACTGTAGCCTGTAACACAATGCAAGGAAAAGGTAAAATGCTATTATACAGAGTATGTTACTCTGTGTGTGTGTGTGTGTGTGTGTGTGTGTAGGTGGTGCTGGATCTGGCTGAAGGCCTGCTGCGTTCAGCCTCTCAGAACAGTCGGATCTCTCTGCAGAGGACTCAGGCCGGCTGGCTGCTCATCTCCTCTCTCATCACATTAGGTGAAACTCCTGACGAAGTTACTGTCGCTGTACTGAAAAACATTGTCTTTACTCTGCTAGTGGTGAAGATCAGAGTGTAGAACAGTTCACACCCAACAGTTGAGTTTCTAAATTGTGTGTGTGTGTGTGTGTGTGTGTGTGTGTCCAGGCCCAGCTGTAGTGGAGCACCACCTGTCCCGGCTCCTCCTCCTGTGGCGCTGTGTGTTTCCTGCTTCTCTCAGGGAGCAGGAGATGGAGCTGCGACGAGGGGACTACTTTACGTGGCAGGTTACGCTGGAGGGTCGTGCCGGGGCGCTCAGCGGTCAGTCCACACAGTTGCCGACTGTGTGTGTGTTATATTGTTGTATGATAGCCTGTGTTACACACTGTCAAGAGGAGTGTTCATGGTCTAATAATCATTTTTTTGTCCTTTTGGAAAATAAATGAAACAGACTAAAACCATGTTCTTGCGCCTGAACAGCGATGAAGAACCTGCTGCTGCACTGCAGGGAGATCGTCACTGATGACATCATCAGCCGCCTGCTCACGCCATTGGCCTGTGCCGTTGCTCTGCTCACCAAGTCAGTGCCTGATTGGTCGCCTGATATATCTTCTTCCTCTGTGCCATCGAGCTCCATTGTTGAGCAGCTGTATTAGGAAATCACTGAACCCTTTTTAAACATGAATATTTGTGAGGTGTTTTTCAGTTGATTAACAATTTTGTAAATATTTGACAAGTATTTTATAATATTAGGCAAGTCCTTAGGTATTATTAGAAAAATCTCTTTACAGCCACTAAAGAAAGTTTTACTTACCTGGAGGTTAAAATAGGTGTGTGTGTGTGTGTGTGTGTGTGTCTGTCCAGGCTGCCTGCCCTCCTCAGGTCTTACGGCAGTTCGGTTCGTAGCTGGTCGGTCGTCTACAGACTGAGAGTTTACGAGCTGCTCGCTCTGCTGCCTCCACACAACTACCAAGGTAACAACACACCTCCTTCACTCAGTCCTTCTCTCCTTTCCTTTCTCTCTTCTTTTATTGTCTCATGGTTTCTTCTTTCCTCCTCAGTGTTAACTTCCAATATATTAAACTAGTTTTTGTCCTTTGTTTGTCCTCTTCCTCTCTTTCTTTGCCTCCTTTCTTCCTTTGGTTTTTCTTTACTGTGTCAGAACTTTCTTTTTGTTTCTTCACTTCCTTCTTCTCATCTTGTGTCATCGCTCCTTCTTTGGTTTCTTCCTTCTTGGCATATTTTTCCTCGCCTTTCTTATCTTATTCCTTTATGTTATTTACCATCTCTCTAAGTGTCTTTCTTTCTTTTCCATTTTCATGTCTTTCTTTTCGTCTCCTTCTGTGTGTTCACTAACTCTTGAGTTCTCACAGTGATGATGTTCTCCCCCTCTCTGTTCCTCCTCCTGTAGAGAGTTTTGGTTTGGTGATGAACCAGCTGGTGACTGATCTGTCCGGTCAGGACAACCTGAACCAGCCGTGTTCAGAGCTCACCCTACTGCCTCCCCTCTGTCACCGTGACGACCTGCCGCTGGTCGGCCCCGCCCTCCTCGACACCGACCACAGAGACATCGAAGAACAGGTGATGTTTATGGGATGTTAGCTGGACTTTAGACTGATAACACAAACGGTGCACCACAGGGCTGAAGAACGTTGTAATAGTGGAGGGTGTGTTTGGTTTTCAGCTCCATGGCAGCAGTGTGGGAGGCGGCTCTCTGGACAACGACGCCTTCAGTCTGTGTGAGAGGAGTGATGAAGCTCCCGCTCCTCTTCCTCCTCCCATCGCTCTGACCGCCGCCGCCGTCCGCCTCTTCGGGGTGCTCTTCCCCCACATCATCTCCGCTCAGAGGTAGCTCACCTGCTGTCAGCTGCAGCACACAGGACAACCAGTCCAGTCTAACCAGCCCAGTCTAACCAGCCCAGTCTAACCAGCTGCAGTGTGAACGCAGCTCTGTAACACTGAAGCTTTCTGAATCAGAGCTGATAACAAGTTCTCTCTCTGTGTTTGTCAGAGTGAAGATTTTGGAGCAGTTTGTAGAAACAGTGAACCAGCTGAAGGGTCAACGCCAGCAGACCGTCCAGACGCACGTCTGTGCTTCCCTCTGCAGTCTGCTCAAGGTACTACACCTGTCAGCATCAAGACTTGAAAGTTTGTGTGCATTTGTTGGGGAGAGCAAGTGGAGTTGGTCTGTACAGTCTTGATTACTGTTGAGTCTCATTTGTATCATCATTTTAGTCTGTCCATTTTTTGTCCACTAGAGGGCAGCAGAGCACCACTACAAACTGAAACACAGCAACCTTTGACATATTATCACCTTATGGAGTTGTAATTGAGAAAGGAAAACTAATCTGTGGCCTCCTCCTCAGCATCAGGGTGGCATTCGGGGGACTTTGGGGCCAGAGGAGGTGCGTTCCCCGGCGTTGTCCCTCCTGACGGGGGCGCTGGAGAGCGTCAGTCCTCTGCTGCGCTGTCTGGCTGCCGAAGGTCTGGCCCGGCTGGTTCAGGTGGTCGGAGACCCCGGCTTCACCGTCTCCGTCTCCCTGCTCTGCTTTGACAGGTAGGAAGACGTTAACTCACAGCTGCAGTCAGTGTTGGAGTGGAGTCTCACTGCAGGAGAGGATCTTTGGGAACATACATTTACTCATATGGTCATTTATAGAATTCAAGTTACACGTCTTTTGAAACATGTTTCGTTTTGTATTCGTGCATCTTTTTTCCATTTTTATATTTTTTATTACATATTTGTATGAAGCAACATATTTGTCTGTTGCTGAATACAGTCGAAAAGAAAAGTCTGCAGATTCATTTATCTCCAGTCTCTGATCTTAAAATAGCAACAGCAGAAACAAATCAGGTCAAGATCTAAAAATATTCATGAGGCAAACAGTCACATAAAACACCAAAACAGTCCAAAAAAGCTTTAAATAACTGAGTGGAAGAATCCAAATATATCGCAGTGTGTCTAACTGCTGGCTCACTGACGCTCTGATGCCTCGTTCCAGTGCAGAAGGTTGTCAGTACGTCCTGTGTGACAGATATTTAGACCAGGTCACAGATTCAGTGAAGGAAAAATGTGTTTGCACAAAGCTTCCAAAACTTGGTTAGTGGAGGTATTTTTTTCTTTTTGGGGTCTTTAATCCAGTTTGGGTCCGTACAAATACACCTGCCTTGCCTTACTCTTATTAAAACTTCGACATCTACAACAACCACAAACTACTATTAGTGCTGCTGCTGCTGCTGCTGCTGACAGTATTGACCTCTGACCTTTGACCTGACCTCAACTGTTCAGACTGAAGACGGCTCGGGACGCAGCGTCTCGCAGTGGCTACGCTCTGGCTCTGGGGGCGCTGCACCGCTACACCGGAGGAATCAGCTCACCTCAACACCTGTCCACCTGCCTGGGAGTCCTGTTCACCCTGAGCCAGGACAGCACCTCACCTGAGGTCCAGGTACGCACACGTGTCTTCCATATCTGTCTGTATCTCTTCTGTATCTATTCTGACTTCAGCTGTTTTTGACCCTGACTTTGTTTGGGGATACAGAAGCTGCGTTTCCACCAAATCCTTTTATTATAGTACTCTTGGAACCTGTATCTAACCCATACGTACATGGACCTGGACTCCAGATCTGCAGTACTTAGTGTAACTTTGAGGCTGAGCCTTAAAACCAAGTCAACCCTCGAACAGTTTTGCATTATTAGTGATGACCGGACAAAATGTCCTTTCTTGTCCCTGAAATGTCCCGTGTGTCTGTTGGGTCCAGACCTGGTCTCTCCACAGTCTGTCTCTGGTGGTCGACCTGTCCGGGGGTTTGTACCGCGCCCACGCCGAGCCGTCCTTCACCCTGGTGCTCCGGCTGCTGCTGTCGACTCCACCCACCCACCCTGAGGTACACCACAGCCTGGGACGCTGCCTGCACGGCCTCATCACCTGCCTGGGCCCCGACCTGCAAGGTACCACCTACTGTTGGAGTCGTGTGTGTGTGTGTGTTGTCAGGTGAGGGTGCAGCAGTGATGTGTGTGTGTGTGTGTGTGTGTGTGTTGTCAGGTGAGGGTGCAGCAGTGATGTGTGTGTGTGTGTGTGTGTGTGTGTGTGTGTGTGTGTGTTGTCAGGTGAGGGTGCAGCAGTGATGTGTGTGTGTGTGTGTGTTGTCAGGTGAGGGTGCAGCAGTGATGTGTGTGTGTGTGTGTGTGTGTGTGTGTGTGTGTCAGGTGAGGGTGCAGCAGTGATGTGTGTGTGTTGTCAGGTGAGGGTGAGGCAGTGATGTGTGTGTGTGTGTGTGTTGTCAGGTGAGGGTGCAGCAGTGATGTGTGTGTGTGTGTGTGTGTGTGTTGTCAGGTGAGGGTGCAGCAGTGATGTGTGTGTGTGTGTGTGTGTGTGTGTGTCAGGTGAGGGTGCAGCAGTGATGTGTGTGTGTGTGTGTGTGTGTGTTGTCAGGTGAGGGTGCAGCAGTGATCTGTGTGTGTGTGTGTATGTGTGTTGTCAGGTGAGGGTGCAGCAGTGATCTGTGTGTGTGTGTGTATGTGTGTTGTCAGGTGAGGGTGCAGCAGTGTCCGCTCTGCGCTCCAGCTGTCTGGTGGGATGTGGAGTGATGCAGGCCGGTCCAGACTGTCTGGTCCAGGCCAGAGCCATTTCCTGTCTGCAGCAGCTGCACATGTTCTCACCGCCACACGTGAACCTGGCCGTCCTGGTACCTGCACTCTGTGTGAGTACACCTGACTTTACCCGGTTCTCTGTGTCCAGAGTTAAGACTGCAGGATGCTCTTGAAGGCTGATGGGTAATAACAACAATTAGAATAAAGACTAATTCACAGAGAAAGTGTTTTAGAAGCATTTCAGACATCTTTCAATCACCTGACCTGAGATCAGAGCCACGTCCATCTTATCCATCGACACCAGCTTTCTTTTGAAAGAGAAGTCTTATATGTCAGAAAAAGATTCATGGTGCTGACTGTCTCTCTGTGTTGGACTCGCGGCCACAGAGAAGTGTTTGTCTGAATGTAGAAACCGGAATAGGTCGTGAACAATAAGCACGAGTGTGTTTGTGACCCTGTCTCGTGTCTTGCAGGAGATCTTGTTGGATTATTCCATGTTGGTAGGTTCTTCTCTCAGGCCTGAAGCTGGTGTTTGTCTCAATTTCTTTTTGGCTTCTTTCTCCCTCACCTTTCTGTTGCTGTCGGTCACTAAAAACACGGTTTTAATGCATCATAATATTCTCTGGATTATGAAACAGTTTTCGTTGAGCTTTTTAACAGTTTTCTGTTGCACTAAATCTTCACTTTTTCCTGTCAGTCCTGATGCTTTTACTTCACGTTTTGTTTTTCTGTGGCAGACTGACGGCTAACTCTTCTGTTCAACAACCTCACCTGCAGTACTGAGTTAACGTATCTTCCGCTGCTGGATGTTTTTAGTTCCTACAGTGAAACTACTCAGTGTTTCCTCTGGAATGAGCTCACAAATTCATCTTATTATTATTATTAAGATTCATCTTGTGAGTTTGATAAATGTATTGTTCTTTGTTATTCAGAACTTGAAATTGACAGGGATCATTACTGTTACCTAATAATGTCTCGGACAGACCTGGAACAATTAGATGATTGACGTAAAAATCTGTATATAAATCTAAAAATCAAATTAGATTATGATTCATCTGTTTTTAAGCACAAGTCTCAAATATTTCCTTGTCCAGCTTCTTAGTTTTGAGAATATATAAGAGAGAACTTTGGGCTCACCTTTGGAACCTCATCTTCATCATTATTCACTATTTTCTGGCGTTTTGTAGATTATTCTAGAAAATCATTGCCAGATTAATCAGTAATTCAAATATTTATTACTTGAAGCCTTAATGTAAACAGTGAGTCTGAGTCTGGAGGAAACACTGTCAGTAGCTGCATGTTTCCTCTGATGAACCAGAAGTCTGTTAACGCACTAATACAGCATGTATTAACACTTGTGTGTGCGCGTGCGTGCGTGTGTGCGTGTGTGCGTTCAGGCCAACCTGTGCAGCTCCTACCTGTGCCTGCGTCGGGCCGTGGTGGCGTGTCTGCGGCAGCTCGTCCAGCGGGAAGCTCTGGAAGTGTCTGAACACGCTGTGACTCTGGTCAAAGAGCTGCCGAGACGAGACAACACACAGCTGGGTGAGACTCAAATCTCTGCTCTCATTAATCCGCTTCAAAGATCCTCTCAATACATAAAGACATAAAAATACTGTGGTGAACTCATGCTTTGGGTCTAATATGCTTTTTCCACAAAAAGTTCAATTTCCTTGTTAAACATTCTTAAATTTATATCTACTCTTTGTCCCTCATTAAGGATTCAAAGTAACTTTATTTATAAAGCACATTCAAGAGCAGAACGTGACAGAGTGCTTCACCAAAGAAATAAAGTAACCAACATAATCACCCACAGCAGTGATGATTTATCACACGTTATTACACATAGTTAGTATCATCGTTCACATCGCAGTCAGACACGCTGACATTCTCACCTCCGCCCTGTGCAGACGTCACCATAAAGGAGGTGGGTCTGGAAGGAGCTCTGTTCACTCTGTTGGACCGGGAGTCCGATCCAGGTCTGAGGAAGGACATCCAGGAGACTCTGGTCCACATGATGGCGTCCAGCGCCACCAGCGGGAAACTGGGACACTGGCTCAAACTCTGCAAGGACGTCCTGTCTGCAACCACCGGTGGGTTGAAGAATCTGTTTTGTGCTTCATGGTTAAAATGTCTTTTTCTAGAGCTTTTAACTTCACATCAAGGTCTTCATCAGCAGATGGAGTTTACAGAGTAACCTAAGTTTGCAACCAGGATCACGTTGTAACTGGTGGTTTTAGATTTAATGTACGAGGGTGATGAAGACCTGCCGATACTGTTAAAAGCTCCAGAACTGACTGCGGACGTTGAGTTTCCAGGTCATTAATGAACCTTCGTGCTGACTCTCCTTCAGACTGTCGGGCTCCGGTTGAGGCGAGTCAGGAGGACGAGGAGGCGGACCCCGGCAGAGATGACGACTCCTCTGCTTTCAAGGCTCGGTCGGAGTCCGGCGGCCCGTTCACGGCCCTGCGCTGGGCCACGCGCCGCTTCGCCATGGAGTGCGTGTGTCGCGTCGTAGCTCAGTGTGAGACCGCAGACCCGGCTCATTTCGACATGGCTCTGGCTCAGGAGCGACGCCTGCACGAGTCCACTGGTAAGACCCCCCCCCCCTCAGCGGCCATGTTCGGTTTGTGTTTGTGGACCCCGCAGACCTCCGTGAACCCTCACCTGGCTCTCCACAGACTTCCTGGTCCTCCATCTCGGTGACCTGGTCCGCATGGCGTTCATGGCAGCGACAGACCACAGCGACCAGTTGCGGCTGGCGGGTCTCCAGGCCCTGCTGGTGATCATCAGACGCTTCTCAGCCATCCCTGAACCGGAGTTCCCCGGTCATGTGATCCTGGAGCAGTACCAGGCCAATGTAAGGACCAGTCACTGCTCGGCTCGATGCATAGATGTTGAGACCAGACGCAGCAGTAAATGGTGGAATTTTATTCATGAGAATAATGTATTCTGATTGGTTCACAGCTCTGATGCATAAGTTTTCTGACCTTGTCTTCAAAGCTGGAATGTTACTTGTTTCAATTGCAACCAATGATTATTTTCACTATTACTTAGTGTTTTTATTAGTCTTTTGATTATTGTACGAAAGATTTGTGAAGAATGTAGAGCGTGATCTCAGTTCACGGTGCCATCTTCTCATGTCTTGTTTTGTCTGAACGACAGTCCAGAACCCAAAGAGACGGAGTTTACTGACAAAGACCAGCAGATGATGTTTGTCATTATCAAAATATCTAAATATCCTTACTTATTTGTTTCAGGCCTCTTTGGTGAGTTCTGTGGAAATCCAAAACAACTTTCCTTAAATATTGACTTCTACTGTGTGTGTGTGTGTGTGTGCGTGCTCAGGTTGGAGCTGCTCTGAGACCAGCCTTCACTGCTGATGCTCCTCCTGACGTCACCGCTAAGGCCTGCCAGGTGATCAGTCGTCAATAATCATCTGAATAATCCTGACTGACAGGTTACTGTTATAATCCGTTTGTCAGTCAGTTTGTTCTCCAGGGAACCAAACAACACCTGGACTCGCGTTAAGAATCTGATTGGTTGCTGAAAGGTCATAAGACCCATCCTCTGTTGTGCAGGTCTGCAGCGCCTGGATAGCCAGCGGTGTGGTCAGCGACCTCCGTGACCTGCGGCGTGTCCATCAGCTTCTGGCCTCCTCATTGGCTAAAGTCCAGGCTGGGAGGGACCCGTCCGGCCAGCTGTACAACGAAGCCACTGCTACAATGGAAACGCTGGCCGTGCTGAAGGCCTGGGCCGAGGTGGGCCTGCGCTACTCTTAGTCTTTGTTTAACGGAATCATTCGTTGCTTCTTTGATGCTGTGGAAACTGTGTTTTCCTGTAGAAAAATGTCTTTAAAGTAAACTGTGTGTCAGGAAATGCGGACACCTTCCTTTTGGAGCGAATGATTGCACCTCGTCTCACAGGAAGATCTTTGCCTTGTTTTACAAGATGGTATCCAGACAGTAACTTGTGCATGTGCCATAAAAACGTGTTTGCACAAGATTAAAAATATTGGACTGAACTGCTTCTTAGTGCACGAGTCCTAAATTAAAATGTGACGATGGTTTGCGTTTAACTGCTGCTCCGGTCGCTCTCAGGTTTACATCGTCGCCGTTCAGACGAGCAGACGGAAGGAGAGCCCCGCGAGGACGGCCGGCCACAACGGCTCAGGCTCTGAGTCGGGAGGAGCCGGCCTCCTCGAGTTGGTCCAATCAGATCTGTCGACACTCAGTCGTCTGTGGTTGGCGGCGCTGCAGGACTACGCCCTGCTCACCCTCCCGCAGGAGTACGCATCACAGCTACCTGCCGCAGGTGGGACGCCGACGGGAAAGATTGACTCTTTTTGCACCATTTGATTCGAGTTTCATGGCAGCTGCTGTTTCATCGGATTTTATTGAAGTTTCTTCAGATTTTGTAAAATATTTCACCAGAAATTTAGAGTTCCAGAATATTTCACTCTACTAAAAGTAGGTGAGTTAAAATGTGCTCTGAGCAGTTTTCCAGGATCAGAGAGGATTTATTCAAAAGGACAAAGACCAGGAACCTTTTTCCTTTGGGTTTGTTGTTTTCAGTCTGTGAACAGTTAAATGTCCGCTTTAAAGTTCAACTGATGAAGTTTCTCCTCTTCCTCCTTCAGGAGGTTCTTTCTACACAGCAGAGACAGTGAACCAGGCCAGAGCCCATTACTCCGCCTCCTGGGCTCCCATCCTCCACGCCACCTCCCTCTGGCTCCACAGCACCGGTCAGTGCTCCTCCTCTCTCCTCCTCTCTCCTCCTCCCTCCTCCTCTCTCCTGCTCCTCTCTCCTCCTCTCTCCTCCTCACTCCTCCTCCCTCCTCCTCTCTCCTCCTCCTCACTGCTCTGTATTTGATGTAATAAGATGCAGACAGGTGTTAAACAGTCAGATGTGACTGTGTGTTGTAGGTTTTGTGATGTCAGACGACTCACCTGCCACCCTGTCCAGACCGGCCACGCCCACCTCCATGGGACAGACTGGCTCTGTGGGCGGAGCCCAGAGTCCAGAGGACATCAACACCGACAGACTGCATCTCATACTGGGTAGGAAACTGGTTTCAATACAAAACCCAGCTGACATTTAAAGACAGAAACGTCTTTTTACTTCACTCATGTTAAATGCTGATTTTCCTGCACTGAGTTTGGTTGGTTGTTTGGTTTTTGTTGGTCCTGTGTTCTCCTGTCAGGGATCAGTGTGGAGTTCCTGTGTTCTCCGCACTCTGAGGACCAGATGGAGAACATCACTTCCTGTCTGCGAGCTCTGCAGGCGCTGCTGGACGTCTCCTGGCCCAGAGCTAAGATCGGAAATGACCAGGTGAGACACAGCTGGACCTGAATCCAGACCCGAGTCCAGAAATTGAGTTGATCCAGGCCAGAATCCAGGCTCAGTTTATTTCAGCCCGGAGTCTCACTCACAGTTGGACAGACAGGTTGATCTGAAGGCCTCTCTTGTCCTGGTTTTCTTAAATGGCCAGAAACTGAGAACATTTCATGCCGGTATGTCTGTGTTATCATGTAGGTGGAGTTACAGCCCAGTCCTGTTAACTGTCTGACTGTCCCTCTGTCTGTCCCTCTGTCTGTCCCTCCCTCTGTCTGTCCCTCCCTCTGTCTGTCTGTCTGTCTGTCTCTCTGTCTGTCCCTCTGTCTGTCTGTCTCTCTGTCTGTCCCTCTGTCTGTCTCTCTGTCTGTCTGTCTCTCTGTCTGTCTGTCCCTCTGTCTGACTGTCCCTCTGTCTGTCTGACTGTCCCTCTATCCCTCTGTCTGACTGTCTCTCTGACTGTCTCTCTGACTGTCCCTCTATCCCTCTGTCTGTCTGACTGTCTCTCTGTCTGTCCTTCTGTCTGTCTGTCCCTCTGTCCCTCTGTCTGTCTGCAGGCTCTCAGTGTGGAGCTGCTCAGCGTCCTCCACAGGCTGATGGTGACCAGAGAGTCGGTGTCTGTTCAGCTCGCCGTGTTGGATTTACTGCGACAGATTGTGACGGCGGCTCAGGAGCACGTCAGGGAGAAACGCCACAGTGCCGAAGGTGAACACACGTTTAGACGCAGACTCTCACTTAAAAAACGTGATGTCCGCTCTCTTTGAGCCTGAACGTTGTTGAACTTTATTGCTTCACAGTGGACGACGGTGCGGCAGAGAAGGAGACGCTGCCAGAGTTCGGCGAGGGACGAGACACCGGCGGTTTGATTCCTGGACGCTCGCTGGTGTTTGGAGCTCTGGAGCTCTGCCTCTGTGTTCTGGTCCGGAAACTTCCACAGCTCAGCCCCAAACTGGCTGGAAGCAGCCCGACTGGTACGAGGGGAGGCGGGTGGAGAGGGGAGGGGGGAGGGGAGGGGGGGCAGAGAGAGTTAGAGGATGAGTTAAATGAACAGGAGGAAGAGAGGAGCAGAGAGTTTGAGGAAGTGAAGTAGGTAGGAGGAGTCGAGGGAACAGAGACAAGAGAACATTAACATGAGAAGGAAAACAAGTGTGAGGAAGCAGAGAAAAGATGTAACATGTTGGAGGAGAGGAGATACAGAACTGTACTAATAATCTGATCTGACTAAACACAGGGAGTGAAAGTAAGTCTGTGTGTGTGTCTGTGTCTGTCTGTGTCTGTCTGTCTGTGTCTGTGTCTGTCTTCAGGTCCTGCAGGTTCAGTCTGGAGTTTGACTGAGAGCGACTGTCGGCTGGTGTCCTCAGCTCTGTGTGTCCTCTCTGAGCTGCCGTCCGTCTGCTCCCCAGAAGGTGAGGACAGAAAACCCCCACACACCTTTACATGCTAATGCTAATGTTAGCATGTTCACAATAGCATTAGCAAAGTTTACTGATGAAACCGATGTACTTCTTCATATTTGCCTGCAGGCAGCGTGTCCATCCTCCCCACTGTCCTCTACCTGCTGCTGGGAGTCCTCCGAGAGCTGGTCCAGCCCAGCACACACGCTGGTAACACTCACACACACACACACACACACTAAAGTTAGGGCTCTTTCAGTCCTGGTTGATTTGGTCACACCTGCAGTTCCTGTTGGTGACAGCAGCAGCATTTTAAACAGATGGATGACTCCTGACCACTGATTGGTCAGAGACACAGGACATCCTTCACAAACTGCCATTTTTAAATCGGCAAGCTACCATCAATAACGGCCGCAATGTTTTTTCTTCACATTTAAAAAAATGTCAGCCCCTCAAATCTGTGTTCGATCGATGAAGTGCAGATGTATCTGTCCCTTTGATATTTTCTGTTATAAAAGCAGCAGCTCCTCTAAGGAGCGTAGGTGAGGAGCAGTTTGTCTGTTGCTGACAACATGAAAATGGAGTTTACATATGTGATGTTAAGTACGTTACATAGTTGTGGGCTGTTGTGCTATTCTGTGTGTTTTTTCCCAGGTGCCCCGGCGGCGGGCTCGGCGGGCGGTGCCGGTCTGGGTTCGGTGGTCCAGGCGGCTCTTCAGGCTCTGAAGGCTGTGGTGACGTCTCCGATGAGCCGACAGGAGAAGAGCCGAGGAGCCTGGAACCTGCTGCTGAGATCAGCTCTGAACACTCTGCTGGGACTCTGGGACTCTGGTCCGAAACACTTCAGTCATTTCTAATTTAGAGAGAAATGTTTGGAAATGCAATGTGCTTGGTACACGAGCACACGCACGAGATTATTTGAATTATTTATTAATGTAGAGCACAATTCTGTCCGACATTTAGTGTGAGAAGGAGAAGCAAGAATAAGAAGATGAATAAGTCAAAGTATGAAATAAGAAAAACTCGTTTTCATAATATTCAGATGTAGATGCTCCACAGGTAAATAAAGATCATCGTAACATAGAAATGTGTATAAATTCAGTGTTTTAACTTGACTGTGTGTGTGTGTGTTTTCCTCAGACTCTGTTGTGGATCAGGTCAGTTTGCTCACAGCTCTGACCGTCTTCCTGCTGTCTGCTGGTCCGGACGTCTGCACCGTGGAGCCGCTGCACGCGCTCAGTGTGCGGCGCTTCACCGCCGGCATGGACGCCAAAGACCCGCTGGTCAGCACCGGACAGAGTTTCCCTCACACTGAGCTCACGTGGAGAGAACAACCACACGAATACAGACAAGAACAGACTCTGGCTGAAATGTTTCTTCAGTTTTTAGTCGCAACCCTAACTTTATTTATAAAGCACATTTCGTTAGAATGACATTTAAAACCAGTTTTCATGTTATGAATTGAAGGCCCAGTAAAATAAACCAGAAGAGGTTTGACCACCGTGACTAAAGATTAAACATTGATTTCAAACATTCTTGGAGAAGTCAGACTTTGATAAGTGGTTTGAATAATAATGAAACTTGTCTCTGTTGCAGGTTGTGAGTCGCTGTTATCAGCTGTTAACATCAGTGTTTCAGGCTCCGCCAAGTGCGGCCGTCCCATACATCCAGGCGCTCGGACCGCCGCTGGTTCGATTCCTCCAGGTACTGAACTACAGCTGGAGTCACCTGAGCACCAGTTTGATTCATGGTCTCCTCCAGACTGTGTCTGACACTCGACCCGGTTCATAAACTTCATGTCTGTAACAAGAGTTTCTTCTTGTGGGACAATAAAGATCTAAACTGAAGTCAGACAGATCGAAGTGTCAGATGATTCAGTTCTTATATGACGTGTTCCTTCCTCAGAAGGTGGAGAGGAGTCGTCCTCAGAGTCCAGAGGAGCTGATGGGAGTCCTGGAGGGAGTCCGAGCCATGGAGGCTCTGGTCCAGGCTGCAGACGAGTCACAGCGTGAGTCCAGTCAGCAGTGTAGTATGGGTACTTTTACTCGAGTAAAAGAATACTTCTGCGTACTTTAACGTGCGTCAGTGCACTCATGACGTCATTTCCTGTTAGTACGACACACTGACGCCCTCTCTGAGCGACACTGTGCCTCTGACCTCAGGTCCTCAGCTGGTGGCCATCTTGTTGCCCCTCCTCATCTCCTTCCTCCTGGATGAAAACGCTCTGGGCTCGGCCCCCCCGGCGTCCCGCTCTCTCCATGAGGCGGCGCTCAAAGACCTGATGCGTCTCGGCCCCCAGCACTCAGACGTCTTCAGGTAACACACGTTCCACAGTGAGCCTTTCTCATCAGGACATACAGATGCAACAAATGGCTGAAAACAGACTGTAATGTTGTTTGTTAACGGGTCGTGAACTGAGCTCGTGTCAGACATGAAAAGCTGGTTTCTGAGGTAAAATCTCTGAAGAGATTGAGGGAGATGAGCTTCATCTAATCTACGACGCGCGAGAGACTTAAGCACATTCTCAGCGCTGCTGTCTCTCCCCTTCCATCAGTTTATAACCCTGAATTCAGAGCGATTCAAAGTCAGGACGTTGTAGGATTCATTTTAAGATCTTACTGAAGGCTGCACTTCATGGTTCAGCTCCCAGTTACATCACTGAATTCTTCAGACAACAGAGAAACAGCTAATGTGGTTTTGTTTTGATGTGCTTCCATTTAGAGTTGAAACAAATCTATAAGTATTTAAAATCTATCAGTATTTAAAAAGCAGATTAGGATTGACTGGACATCTTTCTGCCTCCCTCAGGTCTCTCATCACGTCGTCTCCTCACCTGAAGTCTCGTCTGGAAGCCGCCGTCAAAGGAAACCAGGAGAGTCTGAACGCTAAAGCTAGCAGTGCTAACACCGCAGCCCGCAGCGCCGCCAAGTCGTCCCCCAGCATCACGCTCAAAACCAACTTCCTGTGAGACGACCGGCCACAACATCGGCAGGAGGGAGGTTAATGTCACCAACACACTGTGCTGCGTTCACTGTCTCTCTTTGTTGTCTGTAACATGAAGAATGAAATTGGAGTGATGAGGAGGGCACGCCGCCATGTTGGAGGAATGACAGCAGACTGGGAAAGAAGCCATATTATGACATCACTTCCTCTTCCACACATACTGGCCAGATGTTTGAATCTTCACTGTGAAGATCTTTGATGTCATCATGGCGGCGTGTTTTTCTCTGTATGCGCTGCATGTCACTGAATCACACGTCACTCTTATTGTTCATTTGATTATCCGACGTTGAAGAAGCAACTCTGCTGATTTTACATGTTTTATCTCCTCAGCTTCAAATCCTGTTCACTTCACACACTCAACACTCACTTTGTCAGTGCACTTCAGTAGTTGATTGTTCCGTCTCATGTCTGAGTTTCCTTGAACCACAAAGGAGAACTTGTTTTATTATTCTCAGTTATTTCACCACCTGTGATGACGTCCGTTTGACAGCTGTCACAGCTGCACGTTGACATGAGGAGCTGAACTAATGAATCTGTTTCCAACAACTAACAATGATCATTATTGATTGATTATTTTCTCCATTAATCAGTGAATCAGCTCAATGTTGCAGCTCTGCAGTAAAATGAAGTGAAAACAGCCGAAGCTGATGGATTATTTGGTAAATCGTCAGCAGTGATATGAAATATAGATGATTTGTTGATGAGGAGATAAAATCAAAGCAGAATCCTTTTTTTCAGTTCAATATCTTCATGTTTAACTCGAAGTTACTACAGTTTATTAATCTTTTAAAGCAGCTCGTCCAGTGTTTTCTAGCTCGTCACTGATGAGTGAATTTATTCAGTTATCATCATCAACAGCTTTCACCTGCAGTGAGTTCAGCTCTTCCTCAGTGCAGTAATCCGTTCATATATCACATCAGATACGCTGTAACATTCCTGTTGGTCTGTTTGAGGTTGAATCCACTTCAGTCACAAACGGAAAAGTTGGATTTCACGTTTGAAGGTTTTCATCCAAAAATCAGATGTGAAGACTGATAAAATGTCCAGTGATTGCTGCAGCGAAGGGAAACATAATTCTGTTTTTTATAAAAGAAGTTTGTTTTTGGTTAATATGATTGAAAACTACAGATATTGGCTCAATATTATTTTACTGTAATTATAGACTCACTGAAAGAGAAACAGACCTCAGATCAGTCAGACTGGACAGACCTGAGTCAAACAGCTGCGACAAGCAGACGAGTCTGATTTCAAATGTAACTCGTATTTCAAAACTAACTGAACACAAACAAAGTTAAAATGAAGTAAAGATCTCGTTTTACTAAATGAGACAACTTTTAAAGTTACTGAAGGACAAACTGAAACTCAGCATTTTGTTTTTCTCTTAATGGACGCGCACACATAAATGAACTAACATTAGTACGGAAGTGAATTTGAGGGAGAAGGTGAAAATGTCAAAGTTCTGAGATTAAAGTTCATGTAAATTATATGTTTACAGAATTCTGACTTTAATGCGTCGGGTTCTGGACGTCTGACTAAAGATCCACGTGTTCCTGTCATTCAGCTTCATGTAGTGACACAGTCGGCGTCCGTTTCTGTCTCTAAATGTTATTTTATGCAACATATTCTAAACACACGTTTGTAAACTTTATACTTGATGATGAAATTCATCAATACATTCTTTGAAAATGTGTTTCTGGAGAAAATCACACAGCGATTGATTCTCCTGATGACACAAACTGGTGTGTGCTCCAAAGCTGCAGTGCCAGATTTGGTGCAAATGCAACCATAGGTGGCGCTGCAACACATTCTTGTCTTCAAATTACATTTTTTAAAATTGGGACAAAACAGACAATATGTGACGCTGTCCCACATTTTAAATATCTAATGTCCTCTTTTTGCTCCAGAGCAACAAAAAATAAAACTAGTCTGTGTTTCAGATTTCCTACATTTGGTGGAAATCTGACATTAGGTGGCGCAATGACATAGCTGACGGGTGCAGTGATCAAATGTCACTTTATCTGCTCATGTTGTCATGCTGCCATCTAGTGAAATTCCACAGGATTGTTTGAGTTTGTTGCGTTGACGTGGGCGGACTCTCATGTGTTTGCTTGCAAGTCCAATTGTTTCCCAGTGATTCAAATAAACTAAAAGTGAAATGTTCAGTTTAATGATCACATGAGACTTTCATCTCAGAATTTTGACTTGGGGGTTTTGATTCTCACCTGGTGCAGGTGAACCAAGCAGCAGCTGACGTGTCTGTGCTGTTTGATCAAGTCTGTCAGTGAAAGGAAATATTCAGTCACTTGGGGCTTTTATTTTGAAATCATTGTCGTCTCTGTGTACTTCATGATTTAAGTAGTAAAACAATCTGACAGTAGAATAAGCTGCATTACTAACAGTAATGGAGGTCAAAGGTCATGTTGACACGTCTTCCTTTGACCTTCGAGAGAATGTCGATAACAGAAGAGCTCAGAAAATGATGGAGAGGATTTTATTTTTGTAGTAAAATGTTGATTTGTTGGTTTATTTTTGTCTGACAAATCACATAAAGACACAATCTGAAGACTCGGATTGTTATTAGTCATACGGTGGCCTGTAAGGGACAATTTAGTCGTCAGCACTTTGGTTTACCAACACTACAGCGTCGTGATATCGAGCACATCGTGTTTTATCAGTTTGAGCTGAGCTGAACGAATGTACGTCTGGTTGGTTTTAAAGAACTTTTATTGTCTAAATGTGAATGTTCATATCAGTGACAAGAGTAAAACGTTTCTGACATGATTTCCTTTAAATCTCAGTCATCATCAAACAAAAACACTAAAGATTTACCTGCAATAAGTTTATGAACCAGGTGAGCTGTGTGCTTCCAGCTACACACACACACACACACACACACACACACACAGACTGCTGTGAGTGAGTGTGTGTGAGTGTGAGCTCACCTGGCCGACTGCTCTGTGAACTGTACAGGTGTGACCTGAATGAATGAGTTAACATGTTTTTTAATGGCAGTGAGTGAATAAACCGGTTTTTCTTCTATTTCAGTCTCCAGTTTTCTTTGTTTGTCTTCAGTGTGATGATTCTTAAGTTTCATTTGTCAGTTTTCATTTGTTTAGCTTGTTAGCAATAAGCAAACATTTGTTAGTTATCAGTGAACATCTGTCATCAGTTGTATGACTGGTGTTTGGTCATGAACCAAAACATTGGACACATGAAAAGTTGACCTGATGGTGGCGCTAGAGGAAAAGTCAGAGGATCAGTAAAGTTATTAGAGTTCATCCTGAGGGGAGCATGAACGTCTGAACCACATTTCATCCGTCCATCTGACGGTTGTTGAGACGTTTCACTATAAAAAGCTGAAGGTCAGAAAAGACACTTTGATGGTTTTCTGTCAACACGTTTTGTTACCTGAAGAAAAAACTGCTTTAATGAATTTAATGGGAATTCAAATAAAAAGATATTTGCTGTCATAAACCTGAACTTTAAACTGAGCCAATGCAGAAGATTTAATGAGCTCATTTCCTGTTCAGATGTTTGATTATACAGCAACAAGTCAGTGACCTTCAGATCAATGTAGACGAGTAAAAAGCTGAAACTCTCCCAGAACTGAAACATGTGAACTGATTTAAAGAGGAGTTCATGTGATAAAGTACAAGCAGCTGTTACAGATGATGTGAGCTTTATTAGAAATACAATAAATCTGTATGATGTGACGATATAGAAAGAGAATTCTTTGACTTTGTGCATGTTGTCTTGTTTCTGTGTTTTGTGTCAGCTGTTCAACTCTGGAAACTTTGAGCTGTGAGACACAAACATGTTGCAGCGCCCTCTGCCGTCAGCTGCGTCAGCTACAGATGCTGCCTTCAGGACTGTCGTAAACCCCACAATAATCAAGATGAAGCGTGATTAAGGAGTTTTTTTGTAAACCAAATAAAACTGAGGCTGTTTTTAGGTCTAAAAAGTTACCACAAATGTACAATCACACCCCGTCATAGCAAATCAGTCTTTATCGCATCAAAATGAAAAATGATCATTAAAGATGGTTTAATATCTTGTACATTATGAGTTTATTCTGTGAGGATCAGAAGACTTGTTTAGGTGAATAAATGTCTGATAAAGTCACGTTTTTTTTTTGTTTGATAGTAATTTGTATTAAAATAAACTTTGGCCTGCCGTTAAAAGTAAAGACGTGATTTCTTCTTTCTTGTTCTTTCTTCTTGTTAAAATTCTGGTCAAACTAAATATAATTGGACCTTTTTCTTTTTAATCTTTACTTGGTGTCATTTATTATCATTTTTCAGACCATTCACACTGAACAGCACAAACATATCTGACTGACGTTAGAATAAGAATAAATATAATAAAATAAGAATAAAATATAATAAAATGAGAATGCAATATAACAAAATGAGAAGAAATCATAATAAAATAAGAAAAATGTAATAAAATAAGGAAAATATAATAAAATAAGAAGAAAATATAACAAACTGAGAATTAAAATCACCTGATGCGTCAGCTGGTGGCGCTGAGTCTGGTGTTTCCGGGCCGCGGCTGAGCTCCTGAACGCGTCGGGGCGCTGGGCTCCATTTCAGTCGCTCTGTTCAGTTTCAGCTCGTCGCTTCTCGTTCTGACCTTTTCGGAGCCGCTCCGGAGAACATGGCAGCTCCCTGACTTCAGCCCCGCACACTCACCTCTTCAGCCGCCACAACCACCCGGGACACCCGCGCTCGGCCCGCCGCTGATCGTCTCTGTGCCGAGGAGAAAACACGGTGAGTGGCCGGCCCCGCTGGTGGACGCGCGCCGGGGCCGGAGTCTCTGCGGGCGCGTGTCCGCGGCTCGGCTGCGGCCTGGCGCTTCTCCCGGAACTCGAGTCCCGAGGCTCGAGTTCGGACTTCGAGGCCGCGGCCGTGGTTGTCTCCCTCTGTGGACATTAACGACCCGGTTAAAACATACGAGTCTGGTTTGTGTTTCCTGATGAGGCGGTTTGTCGGTGGAGGTTTTGTGTCGGTGATAAATTCGCCGTTTAACGGCAGAAACCGGAGGAGCCGCTGGTCGTTCAGAGCAGCTAACGTTAGCTGCTAGCGGCTAAGATTAGCCCCGGTTCACGGCTTCTGATCGGTTCTGTGCTGATAATAAACCGATACCGGAGCTGGTCTGAGCCTGCTCGGGTCCTGGTGGAGGGTTCGGGCTGTTTTCTGTCAGTTTTCCGGGCCTGACAGTATCACAGCGACCGAGCACAGCTTCGTTAGCATGTTAGCATCTGTGTGAGTGAAGCTAACAGCCGACGGTCAGAAACTCTGGGGAACTTGGAGCGGACAGACGGCTGGACGTGTCCCGGCGGGACGTGGTCCTCCGGTGCCGGTGTGTGTCTGAGGACAGGACGGGGTCGCTGTGCCGCAGACAGCTGATGAAACCGGGCTCACACCGGATCTGAAGTCGGTCCACTTGTTTCCAGTCGGTTTCTGACGTCGCACAAGTTTCAGGTCTGAAACAAAGAAGGTTTGTTGAAGCAGGAAAATCACGAGAACAAGAAGGTTTTGTTTTTGTATTAATACAAACGACTGTTAATTAAAGTCAGTGCCAGCGTGTGGGTCACATTTAGCTGCTCTGGAGCTTCCTCTGCTGAACGAGTGAATTACAGGAGGATTGGAGATGAGAACTTTAAGGGCTTCTTCTTAAAGCACAGCTCCATCTCCCAACATGAAGGTTAAATACTGCTGTTGGAGTAAATGTGTGTGATGATGTTCAGTCTGATCAACAGACTAAAGACTCAAACACACCTGATTTACACTGATGTGACACTTTGGTGGAGCTGGATCCAGAGGACTTGGAGATTTTTACCTGACAAATGAAAAGTTTGAATGTGGCTAAATGTTTGTCATCGGTTTGTTCCCAAACCTCAGGACGTGTTTAAAACCTGCAGTTACACTTGACCCACTTGTCAGAGTTCATTAACCACATATTTCACCCTCGATATTAAACTGATCACTGTAGAGCTGAAATGAAAACCAATCAGTTAGAATGAAAATAGATTTTGATAATAATAGTTTGAGCGAATCTTCAAGCTTGAATCTCAACATTAGCTGCTTCTATCATCTGGATTTTACTGTTTGTCTCAGTCAAATCACTGCTGGACAAAACGAGACATTTGAAGACGTCACCTTATTTTCTTACAGTTAATCATCCAATTCTTTAATTGAAATAAAAATCAGCAGGTGATGAAATTAAATGTTAGTCGCCCTCGTTAATAGTTCAGTGAAGTCAGTCATGTTGATTGTGGTAATAGGAATTCAAACACATTTTTTGTTGCTAATGTTAAATGTCAGTCAGGGCAGTTGACTCCATTTTAAGTTCCACATAATGAGCAAAAAATATTTTAGGTTTGGGAAAAAGATCATTGGAGTTCTGTCCTTGGTATCACTGATACTGATCTGAATCAGTATCAAGAGAGGAGAGGTTGCATCGTCCTGTCCTTCTTGTCACCCTGGTTCAGATGGTGGTGCCTCAGTGCGAACGCTGTTTGAAGCTACTGAGTTTCTACCAATACTGAAACTTATCAAAATACATAACTTTGGTTAGTATAATCTTTTTTCTCCAAAGCATCACTGAAATGTTGACCTGACATCAACAGTTGTAAAAGAAGTTTGCCTGAATACTGTTAAACACTGAATGATGGTGAAAATCAGCTAATGTTAAATAAGGAACAAAAGCAGAAGCATTCTGTGAAAGTGTTGGTGATATTTAACTGTTTTCTGTAATCAGACTCGGTTCAGTTGTGAATGTGTTGTGGTTGATACTCGGCTCTGTAGATGAGGTTGTTGTTTTGAACTCAGGTGAGATCTTGACCTGGTTTTCTCTCAGTCTGGATCGTGTCTGTGCTGCTGCTGATGAAACCTCGTTGTGTTTGAGAAACCTCTGTGTTGTGAAATGACGTCCATTGTTCTGTTAGTCACAGGCAGCACTGAACAGACTTTAAAGGGCAGAGGAAAAGAAGCGTGTGTGTGTGTGTGTGTGTGTGTGTGTGTATTTTGCTGATCATCGACCTCAGTCTGGACTTAGAAAGTAGACACAGGACACTGTGAAGGGTTAAAGGGGAGAAAGCCAAACCCTGTGACTGACTGAGCTGGGTCAGCTACACACGGTCCTGCTGCGGTCGCCCTGGGCCTGAAGGGGCAGGACGGGGCAGGACGGGGGAGGACGGGGCAGGACGGGGGATGAGGTCAGGACGCTCTCTGGCAAGTTGTGATGATTAATCTGTTGATAAGAGGATCTGTCCCACACAGCCTGTTTCTATCCAGACAGACAGGCAGACCGGCCGGTTGGCTTCAAATTAGGCCCTAATCAACTTAGCCGGGAGCCATCAGACTCCCAGCATGCCGTGCTGCAGTGCTATGCTATTCAACAGAGCTGCTAGCCCGCTTCTGTGTTCACATATTATGGAGAGTCAGGAAAATGTCAGCGGAGAAGCTCTTTAACCTCCACCTGTTCAGGAGCATGTGTAGAGCTGGAAGTTAATCCTGCGACGGTTTTGATCAGAGCGGCTGGCGGTTAGTGTGCGTTCCTCTTATCTCCATTCTGCCGGCGCTGTGATTGGATCTTGATATGCAGATTAGGTGGGAGAGCTGGTCAACTCGTCTCAAGTCAAGGGCCGACTCCTGAAGGGCCGCTGTGACGGTGAGGGACACGAGACAGACGCAGACAGCTGAAGGCGTCTGTAGGCTGGCACTGCCAATACAAGCCGACCTGAGATATATTTTGGTTGATAATGTATGAGGTTGATAAAGTATTTAGATGATTAAAGAAACCAGATAATTAGACATGTAGATGCTGTTGGATGCAGGTAAAAGTTCCGGAAAAAGTTGAGCTGTAGTTCAAATTGTTTTGTCAAACAGATCTGACATTTCTCTTTTGTAATTTTTTGGTCGACGTATTCATTGCAAATTTATCTCTAATTAAAATGATCTGCCAGGGTTTTAAATGAACATCATTTAGTCTGAGAAATCCGACCACTGTCGCACACCATAATACCTTAAAGACTGAAATGACAATTCTTCTGCATGTATCACGCAGATGTTGTGCAGCTGTTGAGGATCATCGGCCTCATCTGGGTTCTGACCTTGTTTTCAGCCCCCAAAATCCTCCTGACCCAGCACTTACAAGTCATGTGAAGTGTTTATGCAACTTTTAACACAAGTTTCTTTTCTTGCACGAATCAGAAGGTTTGTAAAATCTTATCAGTCTGACCGTATTTCTAACTATTCAGAATAAGTGTGGATGAGAGGCTGCAGTTGCTCGGCAGTCAGGACTGTCAGACGTCTCTGAATGATGGAGAAATGTTTGTATCTTCTGTCATAAAAACAACAATGTTCACCACAGAAATGAAGGACAATCACACTTCAGAAAGGTTCCCCACAGATCAATTATTTAAGCGACCTGACAAACAACGTTCCCCCCTCCCAAAAAGATCTTTTACGTTTTTGCATTGATTTATTTTTTTATATTATTAACTGTAGCAGCCAGATGTTGAAATGTCTCCAGATGAGTTTCACCGTAGATAAAAGCATAACCTTTGTGTTCAGTTGAGGAATCAGAACAGAGGGACTTGATGTTCTGGAGGTTTCAGGTCTGCCTCCACTGCTGCTTTGGTTCCCTGTCTGACTGCCAGTCTGTTAATACCTTCAGTAAAAGCTCTTTGCACGTGTTTTCTTAATGAGGAGTTCTCTAACAGTAGACTCAGCGATCCTCCTGCCTCTGACTGTCAGCTTTGCATATCGAGGCGCTTCACATTCGCATATTGTCAGTCGACTGTGGAAGTTCTGTGGAAGTGTTGTGGCTCTGGACGTCTCCCGCCTGCCAGACTAAAGGCAGGGTGTAAAAGCTGTGAGGTTCCGATTTGCTGCAGCTCTGTTTGAAGGGAAAACCACATCAGAGTTCGGTCCCCGTGAAGCTCGTTTGTCTGTGACGACAACATGGAGTTAAATTAGCTCGTCAGATCCTAAACTTCCTCTCACACATGCTGCGGTTTACTTTTTTTTTTTTTTTTTTTTACTGCTGTCAGTCTGGCTGTTGCAGGACTGCCAGAGCAAATGAATGGAAAGGTTTTTCATATTGACAGAAAATATTTAAGTTTTTATATATTCCATTATGCTGTTTGATGCAGGTCGTTCGGTTCTGGACTTTTCTTCTGTTCAGGAGGCCCTTTGAAGGAAACGATTACTCTGATACACTCTAATTAGATGCACATCTTAGCATGTGAGGATCATAAATTCAATCTGAAAAGCTTTGGCAGCTGGTCTGTCATCCAGGAATTATCTACATCCCTTTCCAAACGAGAACAAGTTTCAGTTGTGCAGGAATGATCCTCTGCCCTTTACAAACAAACAGTCACCCAGGAACAGGGATGGTACTGTTGGCCCTGTGCTGCTGTAAAACCGGGAGAGGTTTCACACCACAAGCGCTTGTTATTGTCTCTGCTGTATGTTCTGGGGAAAGTTTGTAGCAAAACAGGACTGGATTCTGGTTTGATCGAGCAAATCCAGCTCCTCATCCAGCTGCCTTGAAAGGTAACGGGATTTGAGGAGCGGGTCAGCTGACCACGTTCTCACATGAAGAGAGGGTGGCAGTTGGTGGCGCTGCCACCACAGAAGAAGAGCGTGACAAGAAAACATGGAAGAGACTAAAATTGTAAATACAGAGCAGGAGGCATCCAACCAAGCCAAGATGAGGGAGAAGAACATTTTACTAAAAGGGGTGCGACGGCTGTCGTGCAGATTTAGAAAATCCAACATGGTGTGATTATTTTAAACCATTTCATAATTGAATTTACAGAACATTTACTGCATCATTATATCTGCCGTTATGCTGATAGAACATATCGGCCATTAAAATTCTATTAATCGACTGGCCCTGTCTGTAGAGGCGAAAGAGACTGAATTAAAGATTTGATACAGCATTCGTTGTCTGCAGAGCTCAATGAATTATGGGTATTTAATTATGGTCTTAATGTGTCGGAACCTGATCTGAAATAGAGCAGTATTAACAAGCTGCAGTCCAGGAATTATCCAGTACCTTATATTAACAAACTCGTGCTGAAGTCATCCTAGAATTCTCTTCTCCCCGGCATGAATGATTAGGTATTTACTCTTTCTGTGGTGTCAGTTATTTAAATGTCTCCTTCACTTCCTCCCATTGTTTTGTCTGCAGGTTAAGCGACTACATGTCCCAGAAACCCCTGTGAGAGCAAGCAACTTCCTCCTTGTCCGTGTTTCCTCTCTCCCTCCGTCCGGTTGGTTGGATGACTCCCAAACAGCGACAGGACTGTGAGCAGTGATTGGGCACTGAGCCAGACCGGGCAGCCAACGGGGACCCAGGTGAGAGATCAGGTGATGCAAATGACTGTCAGAGCAGGAATGAGGTGTATCTAATAATTTAGCCTTTCAAATAGAGCTGAGTATCGGAGCAGCTCTACGCTGGATGCTTTCGTGGAGTTGAACTACAGCTGGATATGGCTGTTACTGCATTTGGACTCAGTTCAGTTCAGGAAATCAGGTCTATTCAGGCCTGTGAACCAGATATCTGCAGTTTAGGTCTTGGTCCTCTTCACCCAGTTGTATCTTATGTATTTTTTGTCCCTTTAGGCTAGCCACCATGGCGGACGTGGACCCAGACACCCTGCTGGAGTGGCTGCAGATGGGCCAGGGTGATGAGCGTGACATGCAGCTCATCGCTCTGGAGCAGCTCTGCATGCTGCTGCTCATGTCGGACAACGTCGACCGCTGCTTTGAGACGTGAGTTTTCAGTTTTTGATCAGAAATGATGCGCGCGGCTGGTTGTCTGGCGTTCAGTGATCAGCGGACTGACCAGCTCTCTCCTTCTCACGTCTCTTGTTCCAGTTGTCCTCCTCGGACGTTCCTCCCAGCGCTCTGTAAGATCTTCCTGGATGAGAGCGCTCCCGATAACGTGCTGGAGGTCACAGCCAGAGCCATCACCTACTACCTGGACGTGTCTGCAGAGTGCACCCGGAGGATTGTGGGAGTGGACGGGGCCATCAAGGCGCTGTGCAATCGGCTGGTGGTGGTGGAGCTCAACAACAGGACCAGCAGAGACCTGGCCGAGCAGTGCGTCAAGGTAGGAGGACGGGGAAGATCGTATATGTTTGGGTCAAAAGCTGGACTGTCAGTAGCATCATAGTCATCATGATATAATCAAACTATAATTAATTGAAATTAGTTTTTGTTTTTGTGTGTGTTTTAATGTGAAGCAGTGGAACACAGATGAATGCATTTAAACAATTTTATGTGTGATATTGCACATTTGCGACAATATGATACATGTCAGCAAAATGCTTGAGAATATATTAATTTCAGCCTTATCATCCAGCCTTAACAAGGACAAACTGTCCACATAGTCTGAATACACGCAGTGAAATGTTTCTGTTTCTCAGTCTCTTTCTTTCTCTCTTCTTTTCGGGGAGTCGGCAGACTGCTGGCAGTTTGACTCGCATCGCCGTGTCGGTCTGAATGGAATCTCATTAGAATGTGGCAGGATTTCAGTAACCACTGGATTCTCTGAGCTGCTGGGGGAAGAGTTCTTTAACTTTACTCCAGAATCTTTCTTAAACCTGGAAATCAAGGGTTACTCGCAATATTTTTAATATGTTTTTGGCTTTGTGTCCAAAAACAGCCCTGATGTAAAATGATACAGGCCGGTCTGACTGTGTTGCTCCTGGTACAGGTGAGAGGATGAAATATGATTCAGGAAGTCTAGTTTAAGTAACAGATCAATGAATCTAAAAGTTTAAGACTGCAAAGAATTTTATAATCCTCCAACAGTATTTAGTCATTTCGGTCTGAGGTGAAAGATTCACTTACTTGTGCAGCACTTTTCTCTTCCTGATGAAAAGCTCAGAGGGCGTGGGTGTGCAGGCTTCACTGTTTTCATCTCGTTAGTGTGTCATTCAAGGCTGTGATGTCATCAGCGTGTTACGCTGGGTCAGACGGCAGCGGTGTTTGTTCCAGTGAAATCTCATCAAAGAGCGGCTGTTTGTCAGGACTTCTCATTTCTCTGCCGCTCTGTTATTATCCTGAACAAGGCCAGTGGCAGATAACAGGATGTTAACTGAGGCCACGGTGATAAGAACTGATCAGAGATCAGCCTGCTCCTGTGTTTGTGTGTTTTTCTTGAGTTTTGGAGCAGAGCTCCACCACAGGCAGGAGATCCACAGCCATGTGCTGCCAGATGTTTATTAATACACATCACAGAAGAGATGTGTTCTTTATTCAGGCCTCACTTTGTTTGTGTCTCATGTCTCAACACTGATCTGTTCTGCCGATGAAGCTGTTTATCATCGGTTCATCTATTTTTATGTTGTCAGGCGCTGTTTGATCTTGTGTTATTTTAAGTTTCTCTGGTTTGATCCACTAAATGGCAGATATGGCTGAATATCTTATTTCCCCTTCTTTGTGTCTGTGAGGAGGAGAGCGTTCATTCATTTAAAACTTTCCTGTTTGGTTAAAGAATTCTGACCATATTAATCTGTTTTTACTGTAGCTTTGACTTTGTTTTCAGCTGGTTCAGGTTTAAGGTTCGAGTCATTCTACTGGGGAGCTTCTCATGCTAAGTTTTAATCTGCGTGTGTTTGTCGTCCAGGTGCTGGAGCTAATCTGTACCAGGGAGTCTGGCGCTGTGTTCGAGGCCGGTGGTCTGAACTGTGTGCTGAGTTTCATTAGAGACAGCGGTCATCTGGTTCATAAAGACACTCTGCACTCAGCCATGGCCGTGGTGTCCCGACTCTGCAGCAAGATGGAGCCTCAGGACTCGTCTCTAGAGACCTGCGTCGAGTCTCTGTCCAGCCTCCTCAAACACGAGGACCACCAGGTAACTGCGAAGGAGTCACTATTTTTTTTTTCAGCAGCTGGTTTCTCAGTAAAACTAAACACTTCCTATCCTCCAGGTGTCAGATGGTGCTCTGCGCTGCTTCGCCTCATTGGCCGACAGATTCACTCGCCGTGGCGTGGACCCCGCCCCTTTAGCCAAACACGGCCTGACGGAGGAGCTGCTGTCCCGCATGGCAGCCGCTGGCGGCACAGTGTCAGGCCCCGCCTCTTCCTGTAAGCCTGGGCGGACCTCGACGGGCGCCGCCCCCTCGGCCCCAGACTCCAAACTGAGCAACCAGGTGTCGACCATCGTCAGCCTGCTGTCCACGCTGTGCAGAGGGTCGCCGCTCGTCACACACGTAGGCCGACACACACAGGAAACAGGAAGAATAATACATATTTTAAGATGGAAAGAAATTATTTCTTTAGATTTGACAGAAAAATCAACATTGTCTGATGTAGTCATCCCTTTCTCCCCCATCTTTAGGACTTGTTGCGTTCGGCGCTGCCAGACTCGATGGAGTCCGCTCTGGGAGGAGACGAGCGCTGCGTGCTGGACACCATGCGGCTGGTGGACCTCCTGCTCGTGCTCCTGTTTGAGGGACGAAAGGCGCTGCCCAAATCCACCGCGGGTTCGACGGGTCGGATCCCCGGCCTGCGACGCCTGGACAGTTCAGGGGAGAGATCGCACCGACAGCTCATCGACTGTATCCGCAGCAAAGACACAGACGCTCTGATCGACGCCATTGACACCGGAGGTAAGAACAAAACACAACTGTAGCCACAACAGACGCTCAGAAGGAGTCTGTTCCTGAAGAATCTCTTTCTCAATATTCCTCAACACACACTTTAGAAACTTGAGTCTTGTGGATAGATTTTTACATTTATCTTACATCCTGACGAATCATTTTGTCACAGCGCTCTGCTAGAAATTGCAGCTGTCATCTTTTTGTAAGGCTTGTTCTGGTTTTCTGTGACACAACATAAGCTTCCTGCTTTCTGTTGCAGCTTTTGAAGTGAACTTCATGGACGACGTTGGACAAACACTGCTTAACTGGGCTTCAGCTTTTGGCACGCAGGAAATGGTAAATAAGAAATGAACACAGAAACACTGAGCTCCCACTTTTGTTTATTTGCCACACTAGCTGAATGGACTTAAGTTAAATTTGGTCCTGACATTCGTGGTCTCCAGAGGATGAATCCTACCTGGATCCTGTCCAACATTTCAGTTCATGACCTATAAAACTAAAGACTGATTTCATGTCAGACATAACTATGTGTTGGGATTAATGCTAATGTAATAACGCTCTCAGAAAAGGCTTCAGACATTTTTTGGACACTTCCTGGAATAAATTCCATTGGAGTGTAACATCCCTAATATTTCTACTGTCTCATGTTGACTCTCATTACTGGCTGTAACTTCACTTTGACCAACCACATGTTGTTCCAGGTGGAGTTTCTATGTGAGAGGGGTGCTGACGTCAACAGAGGTCAGAGGTCATCCTCACTACACTATGCTGCCTGTTTCGGACGTCCACAAGTGGCCAAGGTAGCACACACAGATCCACAGAGTGGACACACACTGTAAAAACAGCATGAGGCTGTCAGAGTTTGGTGATTGAGTTTTCCTTTCAGGTAGTTAGCTCTCAACTGGAGTCATGTCTCTGTGTGTGTGTGTGTGTGTGTGTGTGTGTGTGTGTGTGTGTGTGTGTGTGTGTGTGTGTGTGTGCGTGTGCAGACTCTGCTGCGTCATGGAGCCAACCCTGACCTGAGAGATGAAGACGGGAAAACTCCTCTGGACAAGGCCAGGGAGAGAGGACACAGTGAGGTGGTGGCTATACTGCAGTCCCCTGGTTAGTGAACCTATACTACTACTGTTAACTGTCCAACACTGCTGCTGCCATGCTGTGTCTCCTGAAGCTGGAGAAGTTATCTGTGTGGCAGAAGAGCTGAGATAAATGAATTCATACACATTAAATAAAATGCAGTGACCCCCTTTACAACAGAATGTCCCATCGACGTGACCTTTGTGTGTCGAACTGTCTCATTTTATTAACTGTTGTCACTTACTCTTGTTGTGTGAGTTAGCCAAACCACAAAATGAAACTGTTGTCTTTTATCTGGTAAACATGGATCAGAAGCTGGTCTGAGTCATGTCCTCTGTCAACAGCTCACAGTGTTTGAGCACCTGATTTTCCTTTTTTTAAATAAACCAAATCTTCCAGGTGATTTATTGATACAGTAGATACAGTACAGTGAGATAACAACTGTACGTCAGCCTGCTTCTGCTATGAGAGGAGAAGTAGGTGGGGCTGCCCGCACAGCACCAGTGAGGTAACACAAACCTGTGTGTGTGTGTTGCAGGAGACTGGATGTGTCCAGTGAACAAGGGTGATGACAAGAAGAAGAAAGATGTGAACAAGGAGGAGGAGGAGGGCAGCGAGCCCAAAGGAGACCCAGAGATGGCTCCGATCTACCTGAGGAGACTTCTGCCTGTTTTTGCACAAACCTTTCAGCAAACCATGCTGCCTTCTATTAGGTAAACTGAGCCAGGCTGTTGAGATAAGGTGGAAAAACTCTGAACTGTACTTTTTAAATGTTATTGAATACACAATAAAAGTCACCTCCCTCCTTAAAACCTCATTGATTTCATCAAGGAGAGATGGAACACAAACTGAACCACAACAGTCCTGAGCTTAACTGAATTAGAGGTGATTAAAGGTGAAGTGCACTTTCAAGCTGGCTGTCTGTCATTGGCTCATGTATTGTCAGCAGACCGGCTCAGTTAGAAGAACAGAACCTGGTGGAAAATATCTTTTTCTTTGCAAAATTGTAATTGGAAAAAGAACTAGTTCACTGTGAAAGAAGGTTTAGATGTGTGAAAGACTCTTGACATGACAGCTGGATGTGTTTTGGTTGTGTGTGTTCAGGAAAGCCAGTCTGGCTCTGATCAGGAAGATGGTTCACTACAGCAGTGAAATCCTGCTGAAGGAGGTGTGTGACAGCGAGACAGGACACAACCTTCCCACTGTGCTGGTGGAGATCACTGCTACTGTCCTCGATCAGGAGGTACACACACACACACACCTGTCACCAACTCAAGGTCCACTTACTGGTGTTTGCTAAATCTTTCAGCCACATGTCACAGCCCTCAGCAGACAGTTTGCTCTGACATAGTTTTTATTTCTGCCGTCGTGGGGTAACGAGTTGTACTCATGACTAGAAAAGTGATGTGAAACCACTGAATCTTTGTGTCTCAGGACGACGACGACGGTCACCTCCTGGCTCTGCAGATCATCAGAGATCTGGTGGATAAAGGTGGAGACGTTTTCCTTGACCAGCTGGCTCGACTGGGAGTCATTAACAAGGTGTCCACCCTGGCTGGACCGGCGTCCGACGACGAGAACGAGGATGAAGCCAAACCTGAGAAGGTAGAGTGTGAATGTGTCTGTTCCTTTACAAGCTGAGCAGAAATGATTAACGATAACAATAATTTAAAACAGTAACTGAAATCTGAGGACACGATGACTAAATGAAGTCCTGAACTGAAGAATCATCCTTTAAAACTTGATCTGTTTCTTTGAGCACAGTCTCTGCAGTGTCTCTTAGACTTTGAGGTGAGATTTGAGACAATATGCACTCAAATTTAAAGGAAAGTTTTTAATACACAAAAACAAAACTACAATCACTTGTTGTCACTTTAATGAAGTCTTCTTTGTCAGTTGACATGACTAAAATACAAATACAGTTTATTTGTGAATAAAAGTAATAATTCCAGCTGTAAACACAGTAAGATTTTGGCCAATGTAAAGTTTTTTGGGGACTTTGAATGTCGAACTGAATCCATTGTTTGCAGGAGGAGGAGGTGCAGGAGGATGCCAGGGAGATCCAGCAGGGGAAGCCGTATCACTGGAAGGACTGGTCCATCATCAGAGGGAGGGACTGTCTCTACATCTGGTCGGACGCTGCTGCACTCGAGCTCTCTAACGGCTCCAACGGCTGGTTCAGGTTCATCCTGGACGGGAAGCTGGCCACCATGTACTCCAGCGGGAGTCCAGAGGGGGGGTCTGACAGCTCCGGTACGCAAAACAAACTCAGAACACACACAGAGCACTCGCTCATCTGTAGTTCTCTTTGTTGCTCTGACAGATGTCTTTCTCCTCCCACTTTCATTTTCCTCTCTGTGCTTGTCCTCCCTCTCTTGCTCTTTTTTCCTCTCCTCATCTCCTCTCCTCGTGCAGAGTCTCGCAGTGAGTTCCTGGAGAAGCTGCAGCGGGCGAGGAGTCAAGTGAAACCAGTGACGGCCAGTCAGCCCATCCTGTCCAGTGTGGGTCCCACTAAGCTAACGGTTGGCAACTGGTCTCTGACCTGCCTGAAGGACGGAGAGATCGCAATCCACAACTCAGACGGACAGCAGGCCACCATCCTGAAGGAAGACCTGCCGGGATTCGTCTTTGAGTCCAACAGAGGAACCAAACACTCCTTCACCGCAGAGACCTCACTGGGTGTGTCTCAGATTTTCGCAGCAACAACACATCAACATAAACTCAAGAACTCTGGAAAGTTTAAAATCTTATAGTTTATATTGATCAGAAACGGCACATCAGCTGCATGCAAGTTACTGTTGGTCCCACAGAAACTTCATTCATGCTTCTGAAACAGCAACACAACCTCGACAACAATACAGCAAATATAGAACTTATTCAAATAGAAAAGCAAAGTTATTGCATAAAGAGCATTTAACAGTAGTTAAAATGGTTCAATGGTTAGCAATGAATAAAATAGCAAATTAACTTTACTAGACATCATGACTATTATTAAAGAAGTAACACACAGGATATTAAGGAAAAAAACCAGATGAGTCCTGCCAGTGAGGCACCAGACACACTTCTGACTGAGTGAACTGTCAGCTATTTGTGATCAGCTGTATCAAAAGCAGTAATCAGATCAAGTTGTACCAAAACTGGTAACCTAGACTTCTGCTGACATGGTCTGGTGTGTGTTTGTGCGCAGGCTCTGAGTTTGTGACGGGCTGGACGGGGAAGCGAGGCAGAAAGCTGAAGTCGAAGCTGGAGAAGACGAAGCAGAAGGTGAAGAGCATGGCGAGGGAGCTGTACGATGATCACTTCAAAGCTGTAGAGAGCATGCCCCGAGGAGTGGTGGTCACCCTGAGGAACATCTCCACACAGCTGGAGTCCGCCTGGGAGCTGCACACCAACCGACAGGTATACACGCACACACGCTTCTTATAATTTGGAAATAATCTGGAATTAATGCTGTAGGCATTCTTTTTGGTTTGTTATTAATATTTTTGTGTGTGTGTGTGTGTGTGTGTGTGTGTTGACAGTGTATTGAAGGGGAGAACACGTGGAGGGACCTGATGAAAACTGCTCTGGAGAACCTGATCGTAGTTTTGAAGGATGAAAACACGATTTCTCCTTATGAGATGTGTAGCAGTGGCCTGGTCCAAGCTCTGTTCACTGTCCTTAACAATGTGAGTGTTCCTTTTAAAACCGTTCTCAAACCTACAGTATGTCGTGTTTTCACCTTAAGATATGGCTGTGTCAATAAAAGATGTAGAAAGTCACTGAGACGTCTCTGTCTGTGTGCAGAGTGTGGAACTGGACCTGAAACATGATTGTAAGCCTTTAATGGAGAGGATCAATGTCTTTAAAGCGGCTTTCAGCGAGAATGAAGACGATGAAAGGTAACGTGACAAATGGCAGCTGATATCCTGACTTTAAAGGCCCTGCACACCCACACAGGTGTTGAATGACTCTGCCTCATTAGACCTACAGTCACATTGAGTTATGATGGGAAAGATGTGATGTCATTGAACCCCAGTGTTACTGTTCAGAACAGCTTTGAACACTTTAGCCTTCCGTTTTGACGTGAGACATGTTGCACAACCTAGTTCTTGTCAAGCACACTGAGCATGTACAATTTCCAGTGTTTTACATTTGCAACAAGGCCACATGAGGGTGACAGATCTGTCAGTCAAGCACTGTCTGTGGAAGAGCTCTAATGAAGCAAAATATGTCACAACACTTGTGTGTGGGTGTGAAGGGGCTTTAATAAAGTACTGATTACACCTGAACTGTGTTTGTGTGTGTTTGCAGCCGACCAGCTGTTGCCTTAATCCGTAAACTGATAGCTGTCCTGGAGTCAATAGAACGTCTACCTCTGCACCTGTACGACACTCCAGGGTCCTCATACAACCTGCAGGTGAGTCACACTGTGTCCTGGATCCAGGTGTGTTTTGGGGAAACTGTTGGTTGCTGTTGACCTCTGCACGTCTTCTGTAGAACAAACTTAATGGGGTGTGATTGTTCTTATCAGATCTTGACGAGGAGGTTGCGGTTCCGTCTGGAGCGGGCGCCCGGCGAGACGGCTCTGATCGACCGGACGGGTCGCATGTTGAAGATGGAACCGCTCGCTACTGTGGAGTCTCTCGAGCAGTACCTGCTGAAGATGGTGAGGACACACATTTCTGTAACTCTGATGGATCAACATCAGAGGGAACAACATTATAACAGAGCTTCGATTATAACTCTGGGTGTCAGGGAAATGTTTCTAAGTGCTTTACCCTAAAATACCATCGAACTGAATCAAAGGCGTTGGCTCTACTCATTTTACTCTGTGGAATTCAGTTTGGATCTTCATTCCTCCCCCTCCTCTTCTTCTTCTCCCTCGTCTTCCTCCAGGTGGCGAAGCAGTGGTACGACTTCGAGCGTTCGTCCTTCGTCTTCGTGAGGAAGCTGAGGGAAGGACAGACTTTCACGTTCAGACATCAACATGATTTTGATGAGAATGGAATCATCTACTGGGTGGGAACCAATGCCAAGTAAGTTGATGGGGCTACAGTCTATAACTGTAAATCTTTATTTAAGCTAAAGTGAGGAGCTTTTTACAGCATCATTTTATTTTAAACATTTTTTTCTAATCAGACCATATTTCTGCTCAATTCAGGACAGCCTATGAGTGGGTAAATCCCGCTGCTTATGGCCTGGTGGTGGTGACATCATCAGAGGGGCGGAACCTCCCCTACGGGCGGTTGGAGGATATCCTGAGTCGGGATAGCTCCGCCCTAAACTGCCACACCAATGACGACAAGAACGCGTGGTTCGCCGTTGACCTCGGCCTCTGGGTCATTCCCTCAGCGTACACCCTGAGACACGCCAGGTAATAAAACAAACGCACATCTCCAAACACGCAAGAGAACAAACCAAATCAAAGTCAATTGAACACAGTTTGTGTTTCTGCTCCTCCTCCTCCTGCAGGGGTTATGGCCGCTCTGCATTGAGGAACTGGGTGTTTCAGGTGTCGAAGGACGGTCAGAACTGGACGACTCTCTACACCCACGTAGACGACTGCAGCCTCAACGAACCGGGGTACGACATGTGCCAATAAACTGATCAGTCAGTCAGCTGCCGTGAGCAGTTGTTTCAGCACATTTTGTGAAGACATTTTTACCAGCAAGTGGGAGAGCGTACCCAGAGTTCCCCACTAATCCTACAAGCACATTTACAAGCTTATTTAACTGTGGAAGCTGATGTCTACAGTTGTCAACTAACTCGAAGTGTGTGTGTGTGTGTGTGTGTGTGTGTGTGTGTGTCAGGTCGACGGCCACATGGCCTCTGGACCCGTCCAAAGAGGAGAAGCAGGGGTGGAGACACATCAGGATCAAACAGATGGGGAAGAACGCCAGCGGTCAGACTCACTACCTGTCTCTGTCCGGACTCGAGCTGTACGGCACCGTCACCGCCGTCTGTGAGGACCAGCTCGGTGAGGCTGCCATCACTTCTTTAATTTGTCCAGACGGAAAATTGAGAAACGCTTCAACACATTTCTGAAATTTTGGTGAAATGAAAAGAACTGCTGGTTTCCATCAGTCACCTTTTTATATGACGAGTACACGAGAGATTACTAGAGAGTAGATCACTGCATTAATCAGGCCACACACACACTGACAAACTTAAGGCTTTTTTTTTTGTGAGTCACAACCACTGGCTTTCAAATCATTTTCAAATATTTAATGAGCTCAAAATATTACTGACCCTTATTTGAACCTGTATGTTTCACTCTTTTTACTCACTTCCTCTTTGTCATTTACAAATCAATAAACCTTCCTCTCTCTGTTCTGCCCCTCAGGTAAAGCTGTGAAGGAGGCGGAGGCGAACCTTCGTCGCCAGCGCCGTCTCTTTCGTTCCCAAGTGATGAAGTACATCGTCCCTGGGGCGCGGGTCGTCCGCGGCATCGACTGGAAGTGGCGAGACCAGGACGGCAACCCGGCCGGAGAGGGCACCGTCACCGGAGAGGCTCACAACGGTAAGACAGAAACTGAAAGACCAAACTTGTCATCGTTCATCCTGCAGCTGCAGAGGACACGGATTCATGAACCAGTTTAACTGCTCTGTGTTTAACCTGATTTCATGTTTAACGCCTTTTCTCGTCTTAAGGTTTTGTTCATCGGGGTGTGGCTCCCTGTTTCTGTGCTCAGAGGAACTGTGGGGAGATAATTGTGCCAGCAAGTTCTGAATTTGAAAACTTGTATTTGTATTTTTAGAATTTGAGATTCAGATGCTCACATTTAGTTTTTAGATTAAACTCTGTGAAACTCTTTATTTGGCCACAGGAAACCAAACGAGCACAGATAGACAGAATATACAGACATGAGGTGAAAGATGGTTGAACCAGTGCTGGTTTCTAAATCACCACAAATTGTATTGCAGAAAAAACTGAATGCCTTCTGCACATTTGTTTATAATTTAAATTTCTCTCAATTCATCGAGTGTAGAAGTTTAACTGCAAACCTTTGTGTCTAAATTCTGAGATACAGAATGCAGGTTTTTCACTCATTGAGTTTTACGACCTGCTGGTTCAGATACCTGCCCACAGTCAACATTCATGTTTTACTCTTTAATCATCTTCATTCTGTTAAACAGGATCTAAACTCTGCAGGTTCCTGGAAGAAGGAAGAAACATTTCTGCATTAACCTTTTTCTCCCTGAACTTTCCTCCACATGACCGTCAACATGAACACAAGCTCCGACACATCACGTCTGTCTGTGGTGACTCGACACGACCAGCTGTCAGGTGGCGCTGCGACTGATGACTGCTAGCTCGGCTTACTGTTAGTTCATGAATAATAATGACTGTACCTTCTCATGGCAGACCGACACCTGTTTACATTCATCATTACACCTCACTGCTCCGTAGTTTTTAAATCCATCGTCCAGCTGGAGCAAAAAACAGACGACTCTTTACACCTGGTGGCTGTTTTCCAGGTGCAGTAAGTCCTTAGAGGAAACCCTCAGACTGACACTGCGAGTGCACCACCTCCAGAGAGAAAGATGCGTTCAGGGACAGAGCTGTGTGTAGGTCACCTGCAGTTTTACACATCGCTGCAGTTCAGAGTGGAAGAGGGTAAAAAGACGTTTCAGGTTGCGGCGACATGTGAAAAGTGTGAGTGTAACCTGAGCTGTTGGGCAGCGTACGTAAGATGGACGACTGAAAAACGTGGCTCAAACGCCTCCAGTGTCGACAGCTTGAAATACACTTCTGGAACGAGCTCTTGATGGTTAAGATCAGATAAGATAAGATTCACCTTTATTCGTCCCACAGTGGAGAAATTCACAATGATGAGGATGTTATGATGGTTCTTTGATATTAGCAACGACTGTTGTGTTGGGTTCAGACTGCACGTATTCCTGTCTGTTCAGAGACGTGACACACTACATGTTGGACCCTGACCAATCATAGCTCACCATCTTTCACAACCTGCACGATGTCATCGTGACAGAGGTTCTAGGGACTGACTTCCTGGAACATGGCGTCTGAAGCAGTGTTTGTGACACTGGCTATATTGTGTTGACAGAAGAATGGACTGTGAGCTTTCCTGTGTTTCACAGATCCACCTCGCAGCACCAACATCATCGTTCCTCTTTCACGTCACCATACAGGTGAAGAGCTCTGTGCTCCTATTGGTCAACGTCACTGAACAAGTTGCGGAAGGCCAAAAAGATTCTGATCCGCTCGGTGCGGTTTTCCTCCATAAGGAGTCAGTACACGAGATGAAACCGGCAGCTGTTGCACCCGACGCCCATTTTCATTCCTGGTGCCTCTGTCTGCCGGGTTGGGCTGAAACCATGTACTGTGACATTAAACCTCATCAGTCAGATAGTTTTGAAAATATCATCCTCATGTAATTGCAACCTGTTCAGTGTGACGATGTGAAATCTAAAAACAAGACGCCGAACAGAACCAGTCTGATGCTAAAACCTCGCTGCTACATGAAGTGAATGAATTGTATTTCTTTCACTGAGTTCGATGACGGTGTGTCGAGTGACGCTGTCAGTGAACCAGTCACCTCTGACCCCAACGCAGGTTGTGAAACATGTTGAGCTCTGTAGTCTCTCGTGACTCATAGTCAGGTCACAGAGAGCGTTTCCGACTGAAGTATAGAGCGGCGTGATCCCGGCAGCAGCATTCACAGCCCAGCAGTTCGCCTGGACAGTCAGTGAAATCAGACCTAAAGTTCACATTCGTGCAGGACGTAACAAACCCCCTCCTTCCTCCTCCTCTTCTCCTCTTCCTCCCTGCCTCTCGCTCCTCTCGGTGTTTCTGTGTTTTGATTCAGATCTGATGTTCTGTCAGTGAGCTGAGCGCATGGAGACGTCACTAGCAGCTCTGTTGATTATCATTTTAAAATCATGAACAAGGATTATTATTGTTTCTCAATTTAATTTCTTTCTTTGTGGCTTTGACGCTTTGCATTTGCCAGAAATATTTTCTACTTTTGCTTTGATTGTCATTTTCTGTGACTGTGTTCATATTTTTCTCTCTCATCGCTCCACCTGGACCAAACGCTCATCCAGTGGACTTTGAAAACATGTTGACAGTGAACCCATGGTTCCTTAAATGAGTGATATCACTCAGAATAAGAGCTGAGCTGTTCTGCAGATATTTAGCTTAACTTTGAACTTTTTTTATTTATGTCGCATCCTACTAAAGTAGTTTTCAGTATATAAATACATTCAAAGCAATTGCATGGTAACTTCTGCAAAAAATCAGGATGATAGATACTTTATCCTCATTGGATGCCCTGTCTCTTTAATCAGGTTCATTTATCAGTATCACAAGTGTTTTTGGTGCCAATACTGAAACAATGATTATCAAGATTAAACACGGAACGCAATAAAATACTTTTTTGGTGCCTCAGTCAGTATTTACACGGTGCTGAGGTTTATGTCCCAGTCTTAGTGTTCATTGTGATACTTACAATAATAAAACCCAGCCTGTCCTTTAATGTGTGTTACGTAAAACAAGAACAGACAAAAATACAATAAATACATTTGTGCCACTGAAGACTAAGACTTAAATATGATTAATAGAGACGGTTGATTCATCTTAACAAACCTGACAAGAGATGAGCAGTTGTCCACTGAAAGGACATTGAAAGACACTACTATGTCCTCATTAGATTTAAAAACATGGTCATGTGACTTTAAAGGAAAGTTTCCTGCAGTGATCTGGTCCAGTGTGGAGCTGCTCTGACTGTAAGCTGCTTCTCTGCTGTCTGTCTACCTCCCTCTACCTACCTCTCTCTCTCTCTCTCTCTCTGTCTCTGTCTGTCTCTCTCTCTCTCTCTCTCTCTCTGCCGGGTCTCTGACATCCATCCGTCCGTCTCCCTCCTATCTCTCTGTCCATCCAGGCTGGATTGATGTAACCTGGGATGCTGGCGGCTCTAACTCTTACCGTATGGGCGCTGAAGGGAAGTTTGACCTCAAGCTTGCTCCAGGGTACGACCCTGAGTCGGCTGCCACAGCGCCGTCACCCAAACCTGTCTCATCCACTGTTTCAGGCCCCGCCTCCTCCACGGTGGGACCCTCTGTGACGCCGGCGGCCAGCGGCGGCACCACCACCACCACCTCCTCCTCGTCCTCCTCCACCTCGTCCTCCTCGCAGCAGCAGTCGTGGAGCAGCCTGGTGAAAAATAACTGTCCTGACAAGGGCGGGGCCACGTCGCTCGGCGGGGCCAGCTCCTCCAGCAGGAAGGGCAGCAGCAGCTCCGTCTGCAGCGTCGCCTCTTCCTCCGACATCAGCCTGAGCTCGTCCGCAGGGCTGCCGGGCGCGGGGGGTCTACGGCTGGAGAGGAGGGCCGAGGGGCTGCTGCTGGACCAGGGCTCCGGGGTGGGAGGAGTGACGGGGGGCGGGGTCGGCTCTGAAGGACTGCAACAGGAGCCGATCGTCGTGCTGTCCTCTGCAGCGGAGGGCGGGTCCGGCTCTGCGTCCAGCTCCGGCACGCTCACCGCCGACACGTCCGCCCCCGGAGACGAAGCCAGAAACAAGGACTCCTCCACGGCGACCGCCGACCCGGCGACGGCCATCTCCATGGGGCTGGTGAGCGTGAGCTCCCCCGACGTCAGCTCGGTGTCCGAGTCGTCCAGCAAGGACACGCCTTCCCAGAGGCCTCTGTGCTCGGCAGCTAACGCCCGTCTGTCCGTCAGCTCCCTGCTGGCCGCCGGCGCTCCCATGAGCTCCAGCGCCAGCGTACCCAACCTGTCATCGAGGGAGGCCAGCCTCATGGAGTCCTTCGTCCGCCGCGCGCCCAACATGTCACGCACCAACGCCACCAACAACATGAACCTGAGCCGCAGCAGCAGCGACAACAACACCAACACTCTGGGCAGGAACGTCATGAGTACTGCCAGTGAGTACTGCAATATTACTATACTAATACTGCACTGTAGCGGCCAGGGAGTAGGAGTACTGCAACAGTAACACAGTCAGTGGTTAATGGAGAGTTTTCATGAGTTAGCATTAGTTGAGGCGTCCACTGACTGAACACAGCACTTTGATGATGTAAACAGGAGGAAGCTCACCCGGATGTTCACAGTAGAACAGTGCTGCTTCACACAGTCTGGACTAACTGTCAGCATCCACTAACTTTAACGAGTTACTGCTCCAACATCCTCACAAACATTACTTACCTGAGATGGACTCGTCCTGAGTTGTTGATTCTCTGCCTGCAGTCACTTTGAAATCTCTTCACCTGTTTTGCGTCATTTATCTTTATCGGCCTCAAAAACCAGCCAGCAAATAGGACTAATGACAGATCACCTGAGGTTGACGTGGACTGAGACTGGGTGCGGGGTGGCTGCTCAGATCTGCATCCTGCTGGGTGAACAGCATGAGCACCGTCCAGCCAATCGGCAGCTGTTTCTGGTCAGCTGACTGGAGCTTAACGAGCTTCACCGCTGCTTTGTGACAAACTAACCTCCCTGTTTGTGTCTGCAGCTTCTCCTCTGATGGGCGCTCAGAGCTTCCCTAACCTCACCACCACCGGCACCACCTCCACCGTTACCATGTCCACCTCCATAGTAACCAGCAGCAATAACGTCGCCACAGCGACCACAGGGCTGTCGGTGGGCCAGTTGCTAAGCAACACCCTGACGACCAGCCTGACATCCACATCCAGTGAGAGCGACACGGGTCAGGAGGCCGAGTTCTCTCTGTATGGTTAGTGGCACACACACACACACACACACACACACACCTGCTTCAGCTAACTTGCTTCCTAACAGTTCATGAGTCATCGAGCAGCAAGTTAACATTTATTAAAACATTATTTTCTCTCTTCTGAATATACAAGTCACAGAATAAGATAAGATAAGATAAGATAAACCTTTATTCGTCCCACAGTGGGGAAATTTGCAAGAAGAAAGAAGAAGAAAATGTTACTTTCTCTACTTCATGTTCTCAGTTTATTTTCTTTCAGGCTACAGAATGAACGAGTCCTCTCTGGTTTGAGGTGCCAACATGATACTGATATTCTACTTTACCACCGTGTATTTTATCACAGCACAGTTTTTTAGACTGAGATTCATCCGTGTCTGTTTATGTCTGTTTTATTTTAGTCTTAATTTTAGTTTGTTGTATGTTCAGTGTTTTGAAGGAAGAAGGAAGTTTGAATATAAATTAGTTGACGCTGTGTTTGTTGATCGACCGTCTGGTGTGTGAACAAACCAAAAACACTGCAAAACATTATGTGTGTTTCTTTTTTAACCTCCTGTAGACTTCCTGGACAGCTGTCGCGCCAACACGCTATTGGCCGAGCTGGACGACGAGGAGGACCTCCCTGAGCCCGACGACGACGATGACGAGAACGAAGATGACAATCAGGAGGACCAAGAGTACGAAGAAGTCCTGGTAAGAGACCTTTTTATGTTTGTTGGTTAAATAATGCCCGCAGTGTGAGTAGCAACAGGAAGTGATGTCAGAGCGTGTGACGAGTGTGTGGCTGCTGCCATCCTGCAGGAGGAGGAGGAGTACGAGACCAAAGGAGGTCGCAGGAGGACGTGGGACGATGACTTTGTCCTGAAGAGACAGTTCTCTGCTCTGGTCCCTGCCTTTGATCCCCGACCAGGAAGAACCAACGTCCAGCAGACCACCGACCTGGAGATCCCCCCACCAGGTAACACACACACACACACACACACTAAATATACAATGAAAGCAAGAAGAGGGGTAAGAAGTTCTTAAAAAATCCAGCCCACACACAAACATATCTGAAAGGTTTGTACAGTTTTTCCTCCTGTAAATCCACTGATGTTTCAGACACATAAGAGTTGAGCTGCTCTGAGAAGGACGAGCTTTCATTAGTCAGAAAACAAGAGTGATACACACGATGTGTCAGGCTGATCATGATGAACATTAACACACATCAACATCTGCAGCTCTCAGCATCGTGTGACTGTCTTTCCTTCCTGACAGCCTTTCAACCACAGTTCACAGAGGGTTTGTATGCAGGAAGTCAGTGTTCGCTTTGAGCCGTCTCTCATCGTGTTGACCTGAATTTAGATCAACTAGTTCTGTTACTGGATTCAGATTCAGATTCCCGGCATCGTCTTGTTCTCATCACATTCACTCAGTTCAGTGATCTGACTATTTCAACTCAATGAGACTTTGTGTTCCTTCTTCCTCTGTCAGGAACTCCTCGTTCGGAGGTTCAGGAGGAGGTGGAGTGCGCTCCGTCTCCTCACCTCTCTCTCACTCTGAAGGTAAGACAACCACAACCAATCACACATGACGACTGAACAACTGAATGAAAATCTGGCAGATTCAGGAAATGTAGTCGTTTGATTTAAAGACTGGTTTGTGGACGTTTTTGAAAAATTCAGATGTGGATTCAGTCTGTCATAATCAAACAGATGAGTCAGATCCGGCAGGTTTGAAAACTTATTTTACAGGTAAAACTGTATCTTCAAGAGTTGCTCTTGTGATTAGGTGGCAGGGCTGGGAACGACCCGGGAGGTGGAGCTTCCTCTGTCCAACTACAAGTCCACCATCTTCTACTACGTCCAGCGGCTGCTGCAGCTTTCCTGCAACGGAGCCGTGAAGACGGACAAACTACGACGCATCTGGGAGCCCACATACACGTAAGAGGGTCAGAGTCTGGATCTGACACCAACCATTTCACAGTTGTTTGAGTTTTCATTCTGGCTCTTCTGTCCTGCAGGATAATGTACAGAGAGCTGAAGGACACTGACAAAGAGAAGGAGAGCGGAAAGATGGTGAGTCACACACACACACACACACACACACACACACACACACACACGAGTCTTTCTTTGATATTTCTGTTGAATCACACCTCCGCAAACTTTAATGATCAATCATAAATAATCTCGTCTCGCCTGAGATGGAGAAAGTGGACAAAAAAAACGTGAAACAAGATTTTTGCAGGAATTGACGTCATTCTCGATCCAGCTTTTATTCTTGTTTTATTTTTAGCAGTGCAGACACAACATCTGTACGGCTGCTGCCCAGCGCTGTCACCCCTCTGCTGCTCTCCACAGACCAGCACTGAACGATAGGATAGAATATATAGAACCAAAGCTCAGCAGGAAGCTGTGAGGATGTGAGAAGTGTTACTGCAGTGATGGACCATGGTCGTCATTGATTATCACAGTCTGAACAAAAGAAACCGAAACTAACTGGTCACCAAAAACAACTGTTCCTGTATCGAGAGTTAATGTCACTTCCCCCCTGAATAAACCAGAGATCAGAGTTGAAACGGAAATGTTTTCTGGGTGATGTAACTTCAGCGTTTCCTCATCATGATCACATCACAAGTCTGACATAGAATCAATGTAAATGGAGCAGTGATCGACTGCAGACTCTATCACATATTAATAAAGTTCCAAATTTAGTGCAACCTGTTTCTGTCAATAAAGTTTCTTTCAGATCAGAAATGGAAGAATCAACCACCTGACCTCTGACCTTTTGATTCTTTTTCCTCCTCCAGGACCTGTGTGAACACAGCATCAGTGTCGGGGGTCGTTCTGGCGGTCTGAGTCCGAGCTCGGTTTCAGCCAATCAGAGCAGTGAGATCCTGGGCGTGGCCAGAGAGGCAGCGCAGGCGAAGGCAGGCTGCAGCCAGAACGCCTGCGGGGTGGAGGACGTCCTGCAGCTGCTGCGCATCCTCTACATCATCGGAGGAGACTCCACCTCCAACGCACGCACACTGCAGGAGGGTACGAACACACACACACACACGCAAACAGGAATCATAAGTTGAACTCTGGCACATACAGTCTAAATACTTCCTGTTGGCTGTGGATCAGTTTTCTGTCTTTTGTCGTGCAGATTTTGACGAGCTGCAGTTCAACGCGTCTCCAGAGGAGTTCACCAGCAAGAAGATCACAACCAAGATCCTGCAGCAGATCGAGGTCTGTTAGTTGGTTCCTGAAACAATGAATGAACAGTTGATGTGAACAGGTTGGAGTGTGAAGGCAGCAGCATGTTGATCTGACGTCTGTCTGTTTCTCAGGAGCCTCTGGCTCTGGCCAGCGGAGCTCTGCCTGACTGGTGTGAACAGCTCACCTCCAAGTGTCCTTTCCTCATCCCCTTTGAGACCCGACAGCTCTACTTCACCTGCACAGCGTTTGGAGCGTCCAGGTGAGTTTGAAGACAAACCTCCAGGACGTCCGCTGACTCCTGGATCTCCCAGGTTCAATCAAACGTGTGAAAGGGAAATGAGATGTGAATATACCAGCGAGAATCCTGAAAGGTTCAGAATAAACCCAAAAGGTTTTTTTAAGTCTTGGAAAAAACCCGGTGTGTCCGCAGGGCCATCGTGTGGCTCCAGAACCGGAGGGAGGCGACCATGGAGCGCTCCCGGCCGTCCACCACAGTGCGGCGGGACGACCCCGGAGAGTTCAGGGTGGGCCGCCTCAAACACGAGCGCGTCAAAGTCCCCCGAGGAGAAGCCATGATGGAGTGGGCCGAGTCCGTCATGCAGCTCCACGCAGACAGGAAGTCTGTGCTGGAGGTGAGAGGTCGACACGATGAGTCAGACTGAAGGAATAACTGTGACTCTGCAGCTTCATGTCTTCACTTTGAGAGAACTTTCCTCAGATTGTGTTCTGATGACAACTCTGTGTGTGTGTGTGTGTGTGTGTGTGTGTGTGTGTGTGTGTGTGTGTGTGTGTGTGTGTGTGTGTGTGTGTGTGTGTGTGTGTGTGTGTGTGTGTGTGTGTGTGTGTGTGTGTGTGTGTGTGTCCAGGTGGAGTTCCAGGGTGAGGAGGGAACTGGTCTCGGTCCGACTCTGGAGTTTTATGCTCTGGTGGCTGCAGAGTTTCAGAGAACCTCTCTGGGGATTTGGTTGTGTGACGACGACTTCCCAGACGACGAGTCTCGACAGGTGAGATGCAAAAACGATCTTGTTGATGTTGATGGTGTGAAATCATTTGAGTCCAGGGGACAGAAACGGCTGCTGATAGTGTGAGGAAACGATCGACGTGACTTCTTTCTGTGCTGAATCAGTGTCCTGTGATGGTGCTGAGCTGAGCCTGGTCCTGTGTCTCTGTGTTTCAGGTGGACCTGGGTGGCGGTCTGAAGCCTCCCGGGTTCTACGTGCAGCGTTCCTGCGGCCTGTTTCCGGCTCCGTTCCCTCAGGACAGCGAGGAGCTGGAGCGAATCACCAAGCTCTTCCACTTCCTGGGTGTCTTCCTGGCCAAGTGCATCCAGGACAACCGGCTGGTGGACCTGCCCGTCTCTCAGCCCTTCTTCAAGCTGCTCTGCATGGGAGACATCAAGTCCAACATGAGCAAGCTGCTGTACCAGTCCCGCAGCTCGCCGCAGGGCCACGACCCCGAGCGACCCCACCTGCAGCCCTTCCTGCTGCTGTCCGAGGTGCAGTCGGAGGCGTCCACCGAGGAGAGCCAGGAGACCTACTCCGTGGGCAGCTTCGACGAGGACTCCAAGTCCGAGTTCATCATGGACCCCCCGAAACCCAAACCGCCCGCCTGGTACCACGGCATCCTCACCTGGGACGACTTCCAGCTCGTCAACCCACACAGGTGAGACGGAGCGAGAGCGCGTCCATTTTTAACACACGGAGTTCACAGCGACTCTTCTCAGTGTGAACTCATCGGTTTACTGATGCCGCTCAGTCCACGTGCTGTTTATCTCCGGTCTCTGGTCATAAACAGATCAAACTGATGAAACCTTGTTTCTCTGCTCCTCCTCCTGCTCCTCCTGCAGGGCCAGTTTCCTGAAGGAGGTGAAGGAGCTGGCGGTGAAGAGGAGGCAGATTCTGGCCAGTAAGAGTTTATCTGAAGATGAGAAGAACACCAGACTGCAGGACCTGATGCTGAGGAACCCGCTGGGCTCCGGACCCCCCCTCAGCATCGAGGATCTCGGGTAAAATTCACTTCAATTTTATTTGTATGGCGTCGCATCTCAAGGCTCTTTACATACAGAGCAGGTCCAGACCGTACTCTTTGTAAAAGGGTTGATTCACATTTACTAGAATTATACTGAATGTCAAAATGAGGTGAATCTAATTTATAAAGTGCTTCCTTCATTGAAAACAGCAACAAACTCTGAGTTTAATGAATCTGTCTCCTCTTCTTTTGTTCCCGTCTCCAGGTTGAACTTCCAGTTCTGTCCGTCCTCAAAGGTTCACGGTTTTTCAGCTGTGGATCTCAAACCAAATGGAGACGATGAGGTGAAAACACGCCTGTCCATGATCTTTGTTAGATTTGTCTTTGTTCATATTTACAACAAACTGTTTCCAAGTGAAGAAAGTTCTCAGTTTAGCTTTTCAGCGTGTTCAGGGACAGAATGTGTCAGAACATGTTTGGATTTTATTGTGTGTGTGTGTGTGTAGATGGTGACTATGGAGAATGCAGAGGAGTACGTGGAGCTGATGTTTGACTTGTGTATGCACATCGGCATCCAGAAACAGATGGAGGCCTTCAGAGGTATACGCACGCACACGCACACACACACACACACACGATGAACATGATGGAGGAGGTGGGGGAGGAGATCTTCACTGTGCACCTCGTTAGCTTAACTCCTCGCTCACCACTTTAACCCCAGTGAAACAACAGGATCTGGACCTGGATCAGGATCTGGATCTGGATCTGGTCTGCAGGTCACTCAGCAGGACAAACACAGAGTCCCCATCCTGTAGCTCATCTGATGAGTTTTTAATGTTTCTGTCATCATGATGACGCAATAAAAACACACTGAGCTTCTCTTCTACAGCTGCTGCTGTTTTTGTTCACATCACATGAACTGACATGATTCTCCTCGTTTCCTCCTCTCCTCCCTCGTTTCCTCCACTCCTCCCTCGTTTCCTCAGAGGGTTTTAATCGAGTGTTTCCGATGGAGAAGTTGAGCTCTTTCAGCCATAAGGAGGTTCAGATGATCCTCTGTGGGAACCAATCACCTTCCTGGACTGCTGATGACATCATCAACTACACTGAACCAAAGCTGGGTTACACCAGAGACAGGTTTGTCCTCTCACACCAGTTTCTACCGTTTAGATTCCTGGTCTTTTTTCCAGTTTTAATGTGAGCTGTCTGTCTCCTTCAGTCCTGGCTTCCTGCGCTTTGTCAGAGTTTTATGTGGGATGTCGTCTGATGAGAGAAAAGCTTTCCTTCAGTTCACCACCGGCTGCTCCACGCTGCCCCCTGGTGGCCTCGCCAACCTGCACCCCCGCCTCACCATCGTCAGGAAGGTAGGTGTTTTGTTGTGATGAAACATTCACCTGAAGCCGGCAGCAGAACCTCTGATTGGATTTAATCTTATTCCAACAAGGTTTTTAAATGTATATCTATATGTCTATCTATATTTTATGTTTGAAGATGTGTCAGTCTTGTCTTCTTCTACTCTTCACTCTAAATGGCTTATTTATTCTTCAAGTCATTTTTAATGTGCTGACGAGTGAATTTCCACAGACAGATGGTGAAACCGGCTCCTTCTTCTTCTACTGTTCTCACATTCTTGCTCCTCTGTCCTCCTCCTGCTTCATCTCATCATCTCACTTCTCTGCTTCATCTTTTATTGATTTATTGATTGGCTCCTTTTCCTCAACACCTAGCGAAGCTACTCGTCTGCTGTGTTTATGGTTTTATTTTCTCTGCTGCTTCTGTCCCGTCAGACCTGAAAGATGAATCAATTTATTGTTTATTAATGAAGTCTGAAATTAACCAACTCCAACTTTTTAAAAACTCTATTTTTGATCAAAATAAGTGTGTTGTTTTGTTGTGTGATTCTGATTGGCTGCTGCCTCCCGCAGGTTGATGCCACAGACTCCAGTTACCCATCAGTCAACACATGCGTTCACTACCTGAAGCTTCCTGAATATTCCTCTGAGGACATCATGAGGGAGCGTCTGTTAGCTGCCACCATGGAGAAAGGCTTCCACCTCAACTGACCGCCGCCGCCACCACACTGAGCATGCTCCTCGAGTCCGTCTCGCCGCCCGCCGCGTGATTGACAGATCAGCCAGCCAATCCAAACCAGCCGACTGACTGACTGACTGACTGACTGACCACCTGCTGGAGGACGAGGAGGAGGATTCATGTTGCAGACAGCAACTAAAGCTCACATCCTTAACCTCCCTCCTTCATCTTCATCACCCTCATCATCCCCCTCAGCTGAGCTGTGTGTGTGTGCGTGTGTGTGTGTGCGTGTGGACCTTCCTCCTCCTCCTCCTCCTCCTCCTCCTCCTGCTGTCTGTCCTCAGTTTATGGTCTGGTTTGACTCGTAGCTTCTGTTTTCAGTTCCTCCTCCCTCAAACAATCATGCTTCTTCTTCTTCGCCTCCTCCTCCTCTTTTCGTTTTTATTTTGTTTTATTGCTTTTTGTTTCCGTGTGTGTGCGACAGTTTTTGGGTTGTTTCTGACCAGCTGTAGAGGTCAAAGGTCAGAGTGCATTTGGTGTTCTTTTACAATGAAGCTATAGAGACAAAAACACTGGTTGTGTGCGAGGCACATCTGAAGAGAAAAAACAAATGTAAGAAGCTCTGCTCTCCCTTGTATTTTCTTTGTATATTATAAACATTTATTTAACTCAAGTTGCAGTTTGAGGTAAACAGATATTTTCAAATGTGTATGCTCCAAAAAATAATCATTAAAATGTTTGCAAAGTATGAAGTAAAGCTGGAGTCCTGTGGTCTGTGGACAAAGTGTTTATTCCTAAGTTTACTGTAACGTGTTGCACAATAACATTTACATTTAATGCTGCACTTCTGAACGAAAGCATCGCAGATCTGATGAGAACATTCAGGCTTCTTCACATGTGAGACTTGAAACGATTAAATCAGAGCTGCTGTAAGTTCCACAAACCAGCAGATGTCACTGTGCTGCTGCTGCGTTTGAAGCCCTGAAGCATCAGAAGGCTTCATTCAGCCACCACGATAAATTTGACTTATTACATACAAAAATAATTCAAATGTTGTTTGTAATTTGGATGAAATGACGCTTTAATCTGTCCGTGGTCTTAGAGACTAATACCAGTCCAGACGGCCACGTTCTACAGAGTTCATGTTGATTGATCAGCATCACAACGTCGGCACCTTCGGACAATCTTTGATTCAGTTCAGTCGCTCCACCATCAGTCGAGTCCTTCAGTCTCCACCTGCTGATGTCAGTCTGAAACAGTCTGTGAGGTTTTGAGTCTCAGCCGTCGGCCATCTTGTCGAGGGCAGTGAGCGGCGCCAGGACGCGGCTCTTGTTTGTCTCCACGATGTGTCCGTTCTGGATCATCTCGTCCAGGATGATGTGAACTCGGTCCAGGTTGAACATGATCTGATGAAACATGGAGTCAAAGAAACAAAACTAAAAAATACAAAGTTTTGATGTGTGTGTATCAGACAGGAAGGACAGATGTGACATCCTGCTGACAGACGGATGAAAGGATACGTCCAGTTCACTCTGTTGGGACACAAACACAAACAGTTTAAACAGATGCTCTCTCTGTCTGATGGCTTCAGCCTGAACTGATGCAGGAAACGTCTGAACTCACCACCCGGCTGAAGTATTTATCCAAAACCTCCACAAAGTTATGAACCAGCTCGTAGACAGACAGCTCGTTCTGTGGACGTGAGACAAACATCAGACACAGACATCAGCTACCATTTTAAGGTACTTGCACTTTTGTGTTTCCATTTTATACCACTTTCTACTCCACATCTCAGAGGCGACTTGTAAATTGCCCCTCGGGATAAATGAAGTTCTTTGAATTGAAGTACACTTGTACTTTATACTTCACTACATTCATCTGACAGATTCTAGTTACTTTAAAAATTAAAATTTTATATCCCACATTTCCCTAAAAGTCAAAGATGAGAGAAAAGTCCAGAAACTGAAATCAGAATTTTTTTTCTTCTTTTCTCTCCCATGAATCATGTGACGACCCCCCAGATTTATCTGGTGACCTTTGGAGGGTTGAACCACTGGACTGAACAGCCGACTGTATAGGAAGTAGTTCTGATAAAATATGCCGGCTATTATTCAATATTTTTCCTGTTGTCAACAAATCTCATGTTCAGACTCAAACCAACATTTGTCTCTCAGTTCTGTCTGATTCTAAAGGTTCGATGATTTTCCATAAACTGCTGCTCGCTGCAGCTTCTCTTCAGCTGTCATTTCAAACTGGGCAGCTGTGATTCTCACCTCACTGTCTGTGACTGCGACCACGATGTACAGAGCAGCGTACTGACGATAGACCAGCTTAAAGTCCTTATACTCCACAAAGGAACACTGGGAAGAACCAGGCAGCAGATGGTTAAAGGAACATTCCACTGTTTTTATACCATACGACCAAAACACCATGTGAACTTCAGACAGACAGACACAAACAGACAAACAGACAGACAGAGACAGAGACACAGACAGACAGACACACACACACACAGACAGACACCGTCAGACAGACAGACACACAGACAAACAGAGACCGTCAGACAGTCAGACAGAGACAGACAGAGACAGGCAGACAGGCAGAGACAGGCAGACAGACAGAGACAGGCAGACCTGGTCCTTCTTTCGGCTCAGGCAGCATCGAACCACTTCCGCCTCCAGCCCCGCTCTCCTGCTCAGCTCCACGGGTTGGTAGTACCTGGACAGTCTGGTCTGACCCTGCCGGTTCACCATCAGCACAAACTTTATCATCCCTGCTCACAAACCCAGAGACAAACTCAGTCAGACAGACTGAAGCTTGATTCCATCATCCATCCACACAGAGACGTCACACGCGGTTCGATAACCGTCATTTCAGTCATTTCCCTCCAATCTTTGCTTTTTTCTCTGAAAACTTCTGCTGCCTGTGATGAAGAGTCTGGAAAACAGGTCAAAGGTTGAGAAAGTGGCAGAAGTTCTCAGATCATACACTTAAAGTACTAATGTCACAGTGTAGAAATACTCTGTTACAAGTACAAATATAAAAGTATTATTAAATTATTAGTAGTATTATTATGATATAAAAATAAACGCCCATGTCCAGTTTACAACCGTTAATAACCGGACATTAACTCAAGCTTAAGGCCTCGATGTGTCCGTTAATTAAAGTCTTTTACCGGTTTAATGTCGTTAAAGTTTGTCCGACTGACCTGCAGCTGTTAGCTTGTAGCTTAGCTGAAGCTAACTGAGCCCCATCACAGGCTAACAACAAGCTAACGACAACAAGCTAGCTGCTGTTAGCTTGTTTTAAAACAGCCGCTCAGACGCGCACAGTTCAATTATAGTTAGATTAAAATGTTTTTAATGAAACAAGAGTTTTCAGTTATCAACGATCCGAAGCTAACTGAGCTGTTAGCATTATTAACGCATGCTCAGTGAAGCGTTGTGTGGTGCGTTCACTGACTGTATTGGCTTTATCATGGCAGGAAAACAAACCACTGAATGACGTGAATGAAGAAACAAAATGTGCTTTCAGATTTTTGCTGTTGTTGTTATTTTCAATTTTACTCGACAAAAGCCTTAAACTATATAAAGGTAGGATCCAATCAAATCTTATAAAATAGTTAAAAAATACACCAGTAAGATAAAAAAAAAAAGTTCATTCTAGATGTTTTCAAAAATAAAACTCTAAATACTCACTAAATATGAGTATTCAAACAAATTCCTGTTGAAATAATAACATTTACAATATTTTTGGGATCTTACGTTCGGAATATAGAATGATCCTATTTTGATGGTTTATAATGTTTAAAACCTAAAAACAGCTGATTGTCCAAAGTTCTGTGAAAGAGAGAAGAGACAGAATCTTCTGTCACTGTGGTTTATTCAAATGACCAATGGGTGGCGACAAAGTTGTACATTTGAAATCTTCCACACGGAGTCTTTAATTTAAATTAAATGTCGTTGCTTTAATTCGTATTTGGTTTCATGTGTCCTCATAAATATAATAGAATACTGGAATAGCTGGTAGTTTGTTGGGTACATTAAATACCAGAATCTCACTAATCTGTGATCCTGTTTATGTGTTTATTTTTTAACCTCAACACAAATACGTGGATATATATTTTATTCACCACATTAAAGTCTGTTTTTAGTCAGCTGACAAACTCCTCGGTCTTTTCAAGAACCCGCTGGAAGCTGGACTGAAGGTTCCACTGCTGGTAGAATCAATGGAACCTGAGTCCAGGTGGTAGTGTGGTTTCCTACGTTTTCCCTGTATTTGAACGTCACGTAGTGGATTTGGATGACGGGAAAAGCAGGATGTTTGTTTCCCGTCATGCATCGCGCCGGTTTCTCCCTCCGCGGTCGTCGCGTCCAGCAGAGACTCGGAGCAGTAATGGCGGCCGGATAGATCCACACAGCGACACCGCGTCCGACAGCAGCCGCACTCAGCGCAGCCCTCCGGGGGCCAGCAGCCTCACACGCCGCGGCGGAGCCAGCGCCACAGACACGGAGCGGAGAACCGGGATCCAGGGGGGACGGGAATCCTTCAGCGGGCCGCTGCTGTCTGGGACTTTCCTTCTACTTTTCTAAAAAAAAAAAAAAAAAAAAAAAAAAAAAAAAACATGGATGAGCAGCCCGGCGGAGGAGGAGGGGTCGGAGCGGGAGCCCCGCGGCAGCCTCCGCCGCAGCAGCAGCAGCAGCAGGGCAACAACGGCGGCGCTAACCCGCCTATAGGAGGCGGCGGCGGAGGAGTCATGGTGCCGCACCAGCCGGACGAGCTGCCCCGGCCGCAGCAGCAGTACACCATCCCCGGCATCCTGCACTACATCCAGCACGAGTGGGCCCGGTTCGAGATGGAGAGAGCGCACTGGGAGGTGGAGCGGGCCGAGCTCCAGGTTAGCACCGCTAGCTTAGCACGGAGAGCCGATCAGGCTAACCGAAGCTAAGAACAACAACAGCCGGGGAGGCTGCCCGGTTCAGCGCTGCTAGTTAAACAGAGATAAGGCTGTTTGTCTAGAATCACACACATTTCTATTTGTCGGGGCAAATTATAGATTATTAATAATAGTAGCTGTAAAATCTGCCGCTAACGTTCACGGCTAACCGAATGTTTGTAACCTAGCTGGCTAAGCGGCTAAGCTAACGGCTCGGAGCTCGAATAGCGGAATGTGCTAGTTTGCCGTTAGGGCTAGCTGATAGCTTCACGGCGCTGTCAAAAGGAAACTTAGCACTTAGCATTCACCGCAGTTGTCTCCGTTAGCTTATGAGTTTAGACTCGTTGTTAACACTGACATTGTTGACATGGAGTCAGTGTCAGTAAAGCAGAAGTGAATCCAGCTGACTGTCAGCTAATCTCGGTGCAGCCATCTTGGTTCGTGCGGCTGTGAGGCTGCCGGACGGAGCGTTAGCTCCTGTAGCTGTCAGACCGACAGCTGGGCCCCAGTGACCCAGCGATGTTTCTGATGGAGCCGCTTTGTCTTTGAAAACGTCTTCAAACGCCTTTATGGAGAATAAACGAGTGTGTTAAACGTGTTGGCAGCTCCTGTGTGTCTGCTAGCTTAGCTGAGTGTAACACAGCCTCGTTGATCATGAATGAGATCGTTGGAGTTGGACTTTTGATGATGACTACATTCACACTGGAGACAGATCCCTCTGACTGAACAGACCAGAGAACAACACACAAGTGGTTTCTCAACTTTTCTGCCCAAAACATGCCGTCAGTAATTAGGTACATTTCCACTCTTTGTTGGTAGCTGAATATTAATTATTAAAGTCACAATAAAGGAGATGTAGGATAATAATCCATATCTGCAACTGCATCGTGTTTTGTCTGTGTCAGTTAACAGCGATTACCAGAGATCATCAACCTCAGGTCAGGTTTCTTTACCAATACCAGAGTACTGATGTGATGCCAGTGCACTTCTTTTCCCAAATGTCAGATCTGTTTACTTCAGTGGAACCATGAACATGAAACCAGTGTTTCTGTGGTGCTGAAAACTGAGGCATAACTGAGTGAATGGAACTCATAGTGTAACAAATCTTACATTGAGAAAATGTATGCGACGTTGACTCGTTGCGTCACGGCTGATATCCGGTCTGCTTAAGAAGGTCAGTACTGGTGCTGAGTCTGTTCTGGAGAATCAGTGCAGCCCTCGATGCAAACACCAGAGCCCAACACTGTTGGAATAGCACCCTGAACCAGCACCTAACCCAGACCTACGTACCTGAACTAGGAAGCTATTGTTCATTTTGATTAAACCTAAAGTTAATGACTGTAGCGTTAGATTGTCAATGGACAACAGTTGTAACCCTTGAGTTATCTGATGACGTGAGCTCCTGCAAGTTGTAAACATGTGAATCTTTTCATTTCTACCATAAATCACATGTGATGTGAAGAAAACATCATCTTCATCATCACCCTACAATGACACATAACCTTTAAACAATACAAACTGCCTCAGTTCTTGTCTTTATCGACTAAAGTGGCTTTTTCTCTCCCTTATTGTCACTTCGATTCATTCAGATGATGAGATGAATGATGATGATAAATGATGCCCAGACAAATGCAGCCATTTGGTAAAAATGTAGGAGGGATAACCAAGTATTGAACAAATATAAAGAAAAAGATGACTTTGATGAACACAGTTGTTTCACCACTGAGTATTTACAGTGTGTTTATTCCATCAGACCTTCCTCAGTGTGTATTTCAGAGTCTACATTTGTTCATTCAGGCTTTAGTTTCTCTCTGATTGTGTGTTGGACAGAGATGGAGTGAAGTGCTGAAATGTGGGGCAGTTCATATCTTTGTCATAACACACCCTGCAGCAGGCAGACTCAAGTGTGTGTGTGTGTGTGTGTGTGTGTGTGTAATGACAGGGTCTCAATACACACTGTTTGCTCTGCTCTGACTTGTTGCGTTGTGACACTGGATGCCTTCAGCATGACTCTGTCAGAGTTCCTGATAAGAGTGAACACACACACGGCTGCTGAAGTCTGAGCAGAACAAATGAGCGAAGGTGTCGACGTTCTCGCCTGTTAACCTTTACTGTGGCAGGAGAGCCAATGAACAGTCAAGGCAATAAAACCTCATACATGCTCAGGAAATACTTTTGAGAGCGTAGCTCGTTTTAATTAGAATATTTAGGAGTTGTAGAAAGTTCGGGTTAGATTTTTAAGCATCAGATTTAACCCTTTTGGTTCCAGGCCAATAGTTGTGTATTCTGTTACTTCCATATAAGGACTCACCAAGACTGACCTTATTCAACAGACAGACGTGACTGACCAGTAATTAAATCCAGTTTATTTGTCATTAAATGATTGAGTGTTTCAGATATCAGTGGCATTAATTGAGTCCTTGATTCTTTCTGATGGTGCAGGAACTTTGAGGGTGGAGTTTGTTGTTGTGATTTAGAAATAATTCACCTGGTTCCCAGATAAATCAGCATTTCTAAGTCACAGTCAAGTCGCTGTTTAATACAGTACATACAATAGAACAGCAAAGTGTAGATGAGAACCATGAACTCATGAGTGGGTCTGTATTAGTGTCAGCACATCATAGATGATCTCAGAGAGCAGGAGGAGACATGACGATCTTGTTAATGTTCAGTGTGGATGGACATTTTTAATTCAGACTGACACCACTGGTTGTCCCAAGCATCAAGATTAGGGTTAGACTTGTCAGTCTATTATTGGTGTTCATACAGCTGACTTTCCAGCTAATCTGAAATTAGCATTTTGTTTTCATGTTATTTCAATTGTTTCTGCACTAAAGTGGAGAAACAATCAGATAAAATGTTTCTCATATTCCCAGCACACAGACGTCCAGCATGTCTAATGTTGCCACTCTCTGTTTCCATCTTCCATTCAAACATCAGTCAGTCAACAGTAAACACCATGATGATTGTGTTGTTGTTCCAGAACCCATCTCAATCCACACAGATGCTTTTTAATCCCTTATTGGTCTAATTTGCCTAATCTTCACGCTTCTTCAGATGTAGTGGGAACAACACAAAAGCTCTAAAGAGCTGAACTCAAAGCGAGTGTTCCTACGTTTAGTTTCTGGGGCCGATTGGACTTCAAACAGCCGAAGATAGAAATATAGGAAGTGCTCGTTATTGACATTAAATAGTATAAAGGTTTCCTGCAGATTGATGAACAGAGCTTAAATGTTTTATTTGTGTGATGTTGTTGGAAGTTATAACATATTGTCATATTGTCCATTGTGTTTTTGGTGAAATCCTGACATGTTTTCTGTCTGAGTCTCTGTGGTCTCTTGTCCAGTGCAGTGAAATGATCTGATTGGTTCAGTTTGTTCATGTTTGCTGTGTAAACTGGGCAGAGTGGACAGATTGTGCCCTGCATGCTCTTTCAACATGGTTTTATCCAGGAGGACTCGATCCTGTGCAGCAACGCCCTGCTTCTCCTTCAGTCTGTACATACAGAATCAGGTGATTGAGCTGTAGAGTGGCAGCAGTGAAGATGAGATCCGTCCTGTTAAAGCTCCACAGGAAGCAACAGCACATGAGTTTTATGGTCCGGCCTTGTTAAAAGGACTTGAGCTGTAAAATATTGATGTTCAGTCTGTATCTGTTGCCATCAGAGCGAGCTGGAGGAAGTGAGGAGACGTCAGGAGCCCAAACTTCCTGCTTCAGTCTCCAGTAAAGATGCTGATCAGCTGCACACACTGAGCTCTGACCAGCTTTTCACTCCACATGAATTGAATTTCAGTTGTGAAGTAATCGCCAACATCTGAAACAGTTTCTCAGCTGCTATAATGGAGTTTTTTATTGTTCATCAAAATGGCTTCTGTAGTCGTAATATAAACTAGAAAGTTACGGGGTTGGATGATATGAAATTATGAAATGATATAAATTTGATTGATGATTTTACCATATTGTCTAAACTTGTTAGCTTGTAAGCTGAAGCAGAATTGAGGGGGGTGCAGAGTCACATCTGAACAAACACACCTGAAGCATATACTTCGAGATTTACTGTGACCTACACTTCTTGAGGTTATCATGATCTCCGATCGCTCCCAAATAAACCTCCATAAATTAGCTTCGATATCATAGGAATAAGACGCTTCTTGTAACTGCAGAATTTGTGAGATTGCCAAGCTACCATCGTACCTTCATTTTTTTGACTCTTGAAAAAGAGCTTGAACTGAGAGTTCAGACCGGACCAACGGCTTCAGCCGCACTGAACTGCTCGACACCCAATGTGTCTCAATGTTGTAGAAAGAAAACACATTTGACACAGTGAGGCTTGTAACCAGAAGGTCAAAGGTCACCCTGTTTACCTGGGGAGCCGTCTCAGGCCGACGTGAATCGGGAGGTGGAGCAGCGTCGTGGTGACTCCATGTTTTGGTAAAGAGGGCAGGGCTGCAGGACGGCAGGCTGTAATTAGGCAGCCTGGCCTACTGGGCCCTGCTCTGACAGCCCGATCCCAGCTGGACGCTAAAAGTAGACCGGCCCGAAATAACTCCAACACACACACACCGGCCGAGGTTCAACTGCCTGTCAGTCACAAAATGAAGATGATTAAAGCAACGTGACGGCTTTTTCTTGTTCGCTTAAACTTTGTACTTTAGTTATTTAGACGTCCATTATTTTGCAGCATTCGTCTCTTGACCTTTTAAGCTGTGTGTGTGTGTGTGTGTGTGTGTGTGTGTGTGTGTGTGTGTGTGTGTGTGTGTGTGTGTGTGTTAAGGATGCAGTTGTTCAGATGAATGGCGTTCAGACCCCCTCCAGCTCAGCCTGATCTGTCAGCCTGGTAAATCTGGGCCGGTGAGCTCACTTCTTCATCATCACCCCTGCGCTCTGACCTCACTCCCTCTCACTACGGCTCCCGAAGGGGCGCTTGATTCATGTTCACCAGGTGCACTGTCCGGGGGGGACTTCAGTCCTGAACTGAGAACTCGCTAGAAAACTCCTCAGAGCCAAATGAAGTGGCCGCTGTGAAGTGAGCTGCTCTCAGATTATTGTGTCAGACAAAACCACCGTTCAGACGTTTGTTAACCCCAAACTGCAGGATCACAGTCAGATTTGTCCAAATTCAGCAGGTGAAGACTCGTCTTGACAGATTTAACTGGTCTGAGGATCAGTCAGATTCATTCTAAAATAGGGATGGAGAATATTGCTCTAAAATAATATCTTGATATTTCAGGGCAGGTCTGCGATAACACGATATGAAAAAATACAGAAAACCACTCACCAGTGATTCTGTGCTAATGTGTTTTGTCTGCTTGGTTTCGAGCTCACAGTAACTGGTCGTCTCTCCTCGTTCTCGACCGGCTGCTTCTGTCTGAGCAGAAGTTTGTTGTCGCCTCCTTTTGTTTACGATCTTCTTGTACTTCTTACATATTAGATTTGTTGGACATCTGATGCTTTGGAACCAAATCACTTTCTCACAACTGACATTGATGCATGTTCTCAAAGTCTGTTTAAAGTGTTTTCGTTAGTTACAAGAGTTGCTCACAGCTTCTAAAGATATTTTTTCACATAGTGTTTTTTGTGTGGATCTGAAAACATGAAGTGTTATGTATGTTTTCATGGATGTGTAACAGCGTGAGCAATGAGCTTTGGCTCAAAGTGCAGCGACACAACAAACATTAACCAAACATTAGACTGACTCAACACACACAGGAAGACAGGAACCCACCAACTGTGACGGCATCATCGACTGGACCTATAGACATATACTAAAGGATGAATGGCAGTAAAAGCTGTGTGTGTGTGAGTGAGAGAGAAAGAGAGAAAGTGATGGCTGTAACTGTTGACTCACAGTGACGTCACTGATCTGTTGACAGTGATCCAGTGTTTTTGGAGAATTTTCCTTTAAAGTCTCTTTATCTCTGCTGGTGAAACCCTGAACATGGTTCAGACGTTCGGTTGTTTACACACACACACACACACACACACACACGTCTTCTGGTATGTCAGAACGATCTCTGAGTGGTGTGGAGCTGTGGCTGTCAATCATAGAGTCAACCAATCAGAGCAGGGCTGAATTAGTGTGGTCTGTTACGTAATCCTCCTCCCAGACATCGCAGTTCTCTCTCTGTCTCTGTCTCTGTCTCTCTCTCTCTGTCTCTGTCTCTGTCTCTGTCTCTCTGTCTCTCTCTCTGTCTCTCTCTCTGTCTCTGTCTCTGTCTCTCTGTCTCTCTCTCTCTCTCTCTCTCTGTCTCTGTCTCTGTCTCTCTGTCTCTCTCTCTCTGTCTCTGTCTCTGTCTCTCTGTCTCTCTCACTCTCTGTCTCTCTCTCTCTCTCTCTGTCTCTCTCTCTCTCTCTCTCTCTCTCTCTCTCTCTCTCTCTCGGGGAGGACCTCTGGAGGAAGTCGTGACCCCCAGTTTGCCTCTGAACCCCCCCCCCAGTTGCCATGGGCACCCTGGCAGAGAGCACTCAGCTGTGTGTGTGTGTGTGTGTGTGTGTGTGTGTGTGTGTGTGTGTGTGTGTGTGTGTGTGTAAATAGCCTCAGTCTTGGTCAGTATTGGGTTTCAGGAGCAGCTGCTCACAGTCAGATGGACAGAAAGACAGACAGGTGGGCTGAGCAGTGAGACAGGTGTGGTCAGACAGACAGGCTGCAGGTTGATGTAGGGGATGTGATGTTGACTGACGACACACAGTCTCGTCCGTATTTGTTATTCGCAGTTAGAGTTTGTCTGTGTTTCCTGATGATCAGTCTGTGTTTTGGAGGGGACGCCTGACGAATCCGTCCGTCCATCGTCTTCAGTGGACACAGACGCTGTGGTAGAGAGTGGGGCTGCAAATGAATCGTTTCATCTATGAAATGTCAGCTGAGTCAGCATATTTCTTATCGTTGTAGAGTCAAACAGCTTCTTTGCACAGAGTTGACAAACAGCCTCATCTTTGTTAGTTACTTTGCCATCGACGCTGAAGTGTGGACATCTGTCTGCACTGAGCGCCAGTATGTGTTCGATGTCTGTGTGTTATGAGTCTGAGGAGTTGAAGTTGGACTGCTTCGTGAAAAGCAGCGTCATGATTTCACCTTTAACCCCTGAATATCACGTTCAGTCCGGTGGACGACGACGTGAACGAATCTTCTGTGTCTCTGTCTCTCCAGGCCAGGATAGCGTTCCTGCAGGGAGAGAGGAAAGGTCAGGAGAACCTGAAGAACGACCTGGTTAGAAGAATAAAAATGTTAGAATACGCTTTAAAACAGGAAAGGTAAGAAGCGTCTTTCAAAACTGTTTTACTTTTTATTACAAATACTTTCTGTCATCGCTGATCATTTTCTAAATCTTCTGTCAGATTTTTGATTGATTTCCTCAGTCAGTCCTTCACAGTCATGTTCAAACTACCGTATGTCAAAGTTATGATGTAATGAAGCAAACACTGATCGAAGTCTGCAGCTGTGGTGCGTTTACGTGCTCATGGGAAACTGTCAGGTTTGCATTTGAGTCTGTGATTCACAGTCACTTTCACTGTCAAATATCAATTTGATAAAGGGATGAAACAAATCAAACCAGTGTTTGACAGTGGAAACTGCAGCGCCTGCAGTCTGTTTAAATGTTCTACTTATTGATGAGTTGATTAATGGAGATATAATTGTTTTATAGTAGATGGTATATTACTTCTACATGTACACAAACCACAGAATAATATATGACACAAGTTATGACCTGCATCATCTAAAGTTAGTGAACTGCGATGAACTCTGCTGGTTTCCCATCACAGATGATGATCATGTTATTTTAAACCTGGAAACGGATGAAGGTTTCAGAGTTTGAGTGTAGCTCTGCTGATTAGTTTAATATCTCTTATTGTTCCAGGTATTAAAAAATAATTAAACATATCCCTAAATAAGAAAAGACTGAAACCACCCAACTAAGTAAAGAAGCTGTTTAACATTTTGATGAACACTAATGAATTTTCCTTGAACTGTTGAATCCTTTTGATGTTTAAATCTGTTGGTGGTGATAAAAATATTTTCTTTCCTCCTCAGAGCAAAATATCACAAGTTAAAATACGGAACAGAGTTAAATCAAGGGGAGATGAAGATGCCAAGCTTTGAATCAGGTAGGTGATGAAGAACGGCGTGAGGAGACCTCGTGGACCTGATCTGTCTGACTCAGACCAGGTTCAGCTGGGTCTGACCGTCTGAAGCCTTTCTTGTTCTTATATTACAATCTCATCTTCCTTTAGTACTTCTGGAAATTTGGACATTTATATTTGTAGCTGTAAGTTTGGCGCTGCAGGCTCTTACATACAGGCTGAACATTTCCTTGTCTGCCTGCAAAACCGAGCTGAGCCGAGGAGGAGGAGCCCAGTCTGAATAATTCCTGCGTAGTTTACCTTTAATCTCTTCTCTCGCTGCTTCTCAGCTTTACATCCTGCTTTCAGTTTCTTCTTCTTTTCTTCCACTTCTCCTTCGTGTTTAAAATAAAGATGCACCGATCTCACGCTCTCTCTCCTGACATTTAAACTTATTGCTCAATAAAGTCAGGATCCTTCGCCTCTGTGGAGGCTACATCACACACAGCTACTCACTATCAGTGGAGACGTTTATACACTAATTTTCTTTTCTCAAATTGTTACAAATTTTTTTTACTTTTCTCCAGAAGATTTTAAAAATTGTGATTATAAAGAGACATTTTCTTTTGTGTGTGTTTGTCCTTTAGACACCAAAGACTCAGAGGTCTCTGCTGTTCCTGCCAACAGTCAGCTCACCTGGAAACAAGGAAGACAACTACTCAGACAGTAAGAGCTCACAAGCTTTCACTTCTGTTCAGAGTGGAGCTGTGTGCAACAGCTGGCATTACCTGGACTCAGAGAGGGATCACCAGACTTAGTTAACAACAGAAGTAGACTTCTTTACCAAATGTCAACGAAAAGTCTTTCTACAGGGAAAGAATAGACAACGCGACTAATCGCTTTCATGGTTAGTTTTCAGGTAGATTTTGTCCTCAGAGTCTGAAGGGAAACAGCTGACGCTCAAAAAAAAAAAGAACAAATATATTGAATGGATGTTAATCACTGGACTTTATTTCAGTTTGTGTTGGTCTGAATTAGGGCTGAAACAAACTGATTCTTTTTGTTTGTGATTAACCTGTCGATTATTTTTTTGATGAATTGTTTAATCTTTAATATGTCATGAGATATTGACAAATACCTGTAAAGGTAGGGCTGCAATGATTGGTCACTGGACAGAAAATTCATCTGCTATTATTATGATGAATCGTTTCTTTTTCAAGAATTAAAATCCAAACTTCATCTGGTTCAAGTTCCTTAAATGCCTTTTTCTAAAAACCAAACAATACAAAGATCTCAGTTCACTGTGATATAGAACTCTGTCTGTCCGTCTGTGTGTCCAGGTACCTGCAGGAAGTAGGATACACAGACACCATCCTGGACGTTCGTACTCAGAGGGTTCGCTCTCTGCTCGGCCTGTCGGGCTCCGAGCAGAACGGATCTGTGGAGAACAAGAACCTGCAGCACCTGATCAACGGGACGGAGCGCCGCAAGGACAGCAAGAGGTACACACACACACTCTCTCACACAGAGTTACCGGGGGTCAGAGGTCACACACTAGTTGTACCTTTACATGTGTGTGTTTTTGTGTGCAGGAGTCCAGGTGACGTTCTGGAGACGTTCAACTTCCTGGAGAACGCAGAGGACAGCGACGAAGAAGAGGATGAGGAGGGAGACCTGATGGACGACATCGGCACTGACAAACACCACCGACCCAAGAAACCCAAGACCAAGGTATATACACACACACACACACACACACACACAAAACCCAGCCCTTTTTTAATATATTACCTTCTTTCCTTGCTTTTTACCTTTCCATTCTTCTATCCTTTCTTTCTCTTCCTATCTCATCTTTTCTGTTGTCTGTCACTCCTCCACCCTTGCTCCCTCCTTTCCTTTCCTTCCATCCTTCCACTTCTTGTCTTCTCAATATGATGTTCTATCCTCCTCCTCCTCCTCCTCCAGGTGGGGAACGAGGGCTTGGCGTCGGAGGATGACGCCGACACGGAGGAGGCTCTGAAGGAGTTTGACTTCCTGGTGACGGCGGAGGACGGAGAAGGAGCAGGCGAGGCTCGGAGCTCCGGAGACGGGACAGAGTGGGGTGAGAGACGCCTGGACTGGTTTGTTTTCCACCTGGGTGTGATTTGTTTTGGCAGATCTGAAAACACAAAAACTGAAAGACTTATACGTTTACCCTCATATGTCCCAGCCAATCAAAATGCTGGTGGAGTTATGTCAATTCTTCATGTGAATTTTTGAAAAAAGAAAATAGATGAATGGACGGTTTCATCTCTGACTTTAATTAAAAGGTAAAGTTAAATGTTAAATTAAAGTTAAGTTTTCTCTCTGTAGCGGAGCCTCTACCGTTTCCTCCCGGCGGGGGTAAGTCCTTCCTGCTGGGGGGTTCAGACGATGTGCTGGAGAGCGTGCTGGGTTTAGGCGACCTCGCTGACCTCACAGTCACCAACGACGAAACAGACTACAGCTATGATGTAAGACATGAACCAAACACGGACCGAGTTCAGGACACAGACGTTCATTGATCAGTGTAATCACATTATCTATCATGTATTGACCACAGCTGCCGTCCAATAAGGAGTCTTCGTTCAGGAAGACGTGGAACCCGAAGTACACGCTGCGGAGCCACTTTGACGGCGTTCGAGCGCTGGCCTTCCACCCCGTCGAGCCGTGTCTGGTCACCGTGTCCGAGGACCACACCCTCAAACTGTGGAACCTCACCAAGACCGTTCCTGCCAAAAAGTACCTCAACACCATCACCAAACACACATGTGCACCTTCCACCGCAGCAGCGCTCTGATAAACACCACGTCTAAACCACCGTCAATCTCAACACAGGTCTTTTAGGCGTTGTAGTCCAACACCTTCGCCTACTTCATTGTGCCCCTCTGTGGGGACTCACTCCGCCTCCTCCGGACTTTATGCTCTTATATTCTGCAGCTGGAGGACTTTTAATGTGAAACAGCCGCAGGAGCACCACATACATGAAGTGTTACCCACAACATGCAAACTAGCTGTTCAGTAAGATGTTGACTTGTCTAGAGTTGGTGCTCAGTTCAGTGGATAAGAACATGGTGTGTATGAGTCTCTGCTTCAGGCTGCACACGCCGTATCTCACACAGTGTTTCCTTCACTTGCTGCGGCTCTTGTTTGTGGATTCTCTGCTTCAGAGGAAAATCCCTTCTTCTCAAAACCTGACAGATCCTTCAGCATTTGCATCTCATTTTCTTCTCACAGCAGCAGTTCTGACACTATTTTAACTGAACTTCAAATACAGACTCATCAGTGTCCTACACGTAATCCCTGCAAAGACCTGCACTGCAGCCCGGAACGCCACGACAGCTCTGCCTCTGTTCTGCTGCTGATGATGATGAGGATGTGTTCAATAACAGCCTGATATTTTATTTGTGACTGACTAGTTTTCTGTCTTTTTGTTCCACAGAAGTGCCTCTTTTGATGTGGAACCTGTCTACACATTCAGAGCTCATGTGTACGTACACACACACACACACACACACACACACACACACAGCTAATGTAATATAATCGTGAGCACACTAGCTTCCACTCAGTGTTGCTAAAGGCCTGTAGATGGTTTATAATGTCTTAAAGTGCTCTGAGGAACTTATGCAGTGAACACAACAAGGAAAAAGCTTTGAAAGGTCTCTCTCACTCTCACTCTCACTCTCCCTCCGTCCTTCTCTCTCCAGTGGTCCAGTGTTGTCGTTGGCCATGACGTCCAGTGGTGAACAGTGTTTCAGTGGAGGCATCGACTCGACCATCCAGTGGTGGAACATCCCCAGCTCTAATGTGGACCCCTATGACACCTACGGTACAAACACACACACAGAAAGTACAGAAGCAAAAGCTGTACGCTCCAGTACAATAACAGACCCCTCCCCTCTTTTTCCTCTTGCCCAATCAGACCCCAGCGTTCTGGCGGGGTCGTGGACGGGTCACACAGATGCTGTGTGGGGATTGGCTTACAGCGGCATCAAGAACCGCCTCCTGTCCTGCTCGGCCGACGGAACGGTCAAACTGTGGAACCCGACAGAGAAAAACCCCTGCATCAGCACTTTCAACACGAACAAGGGTGAGGACAGAGGACAGAGAGTGCCCCCTCCAGAGGACACAACAGGAACAGCAATACATCAGACTTAATGTGTGTGATTGTTTGCAGAGCACGGTGTCCCCACATCAGTGGACTTCAACGGTTGTGACCCTGCCCATATGGTGGCGTCGTTTAACAGCGGAGATGTGGTGGTGTACGACTTGGAGACTTCCCAGAATGCACTGGTGCTGAAGGGACAGGGAGAAGGCAGTAAGACACACACACGCACTCACACACACACACACACATGTTCAACAGAAATGTGTTAGAATGTGGTAAAATTTGTATAAATAAAATCTCATTTTCTTTCCTTCTTGTTCTTTCTCTCTTCTCTTCATCGCTGCCTTTTATTCTCGATCCTTCTTCTTCTTTTCCTCTCCTTTAATCCCCCCAGCTCTCCCGGGGGCGAATCATATCAACAAGGTGGTCAGTCATCCCACGTTGCCGGTCACCATCACCGCTCATGAAGACCGACACATCAAATTCTACGATAACAAGTCAGGTCAGTCTCTCTCTACCTTTGTCCTGTCTTCAGAGAGGACAGTCCCGATCGACGTGACCAGGGTTTGAGAAGCTGCTGCTTCTGTTCAAGGATTTATTTTAAAATATCACATTCTTCCTGGCTGTTTGCCTTTATTCCACAAAACTGAGGTTAATTCACCATAAGGTGATGTTTATATTTGGAGAAAATGAAAGACTAAACATTCAGTTCAGTTCATTACTTGTTGATCACTGTCTGTCTGAGTGTTTACCTGTCTGTCTCTCTCTCTCTCTCTGTCTGTCTGTCTGTCTGTCTGTCTGTGTGTGTGTGTGTGTGTGCAGGTAAAGTGATCCATGCCATGGTGGCTCACCTGGACGCAGTGACCAGTCTGGCTGTGGATCCTAACGGGATCTACCTGATGTCTGGAAGTGAGTCTCTTCCAAAACAAACAGAATTTGTGATGTTTGATGAATAAAATGTTGAAAGTTTGAACTCGTGCTGATCAGTGACTCTGCTCTTTTCCTCTTTCATCTCTTCCTCTGCTCCTGCATTTGTAATTCTTCCTCTTTTGTCCTCTTCTACGTCTCCCCTGCCACCTCTTCCTCTTCTTCTTCTTCCTCCTCTCACAATTCCTTCTGTTCTCCATCTTTTTCCTCCCACTCCTTCGTGTCTTTGTCCACCTTCTTCTTACTGTTTTATTCCTGTTCCCCTCGTCGTCCTCCTCAGGTCACGACTGCTCTCTGCGTCTGTGGAACCTCGACAGTAAAACGTGCGTTCAGGAGATCACGGCTCACCGGAAGAAGAGCGAGGAGGCCATCTACGATGTGGCCTTCCACCCCTCCAAGGCCTACATCGCCTCCGCCGGAGCCGACGCCCTCGCCAGGGTCTACGTGTAGACGAGGAGGACGAGAAGAAGAAGCAGAGGACCGCGGGGCGAGAGACTCCGACAGAGGAAGAGAGAGAGGCTAGTCTGTTCACACATTAACAGTATTCAGGTCTGTTCAGGTCTCTGAACACAGAATATATATTAATGAAAGACTGGAGGTGACGGATCTCCATCAGACGACTGAACACACACACACTCACTCACACACTCACACACACTCGGAGCTGTGTGTCTCCCTCTGACTGACTGAAGAGACTGAGAGACGTTCAGCAGCAGCAAAACAGAAATGTTTAAAGCCTGCAGGTCGAAACCGAGTTCTGCAGCTCACCTGTCCTGTGACGTCATCTCCTCCGTCTGCAGAGTCCTGAACGTAGCTCTGATGACACTACACGAAGCCCCCTCCCCCGTGTTGACACTACTCTGACCTCGTGATCCTCCGACTGCAGAACAGAGGATGGACTTAAAGGAAAAATCCCCCCGAGTTCACTGATGTTCTTGTTTCCACATTTGGGTTTTTTTGACATCACATCCAGGTGTGATGCAGCTTCATTCATCTAAAATACTGTCACACAAAAACATGACAGCTTCGTTCTTCCTTTCAGCTTTCAGCCGCCTGTGTGTTTTCACACAGAACGGAACAGATTATCTAACGTCCCGGTTCACAGACTCCAGGAGATGCAGAGTCCTTCTTTCCTCTGGTGTCCTCGGCAACAGGCAGCATTTTAAATCACCCAAACTCTGTGTGAGCTGCTGTCTGTTTGTCTGTTGTGAACTTTTTCACACCAGTGGCTCAATTTGCAGTAAGTTTTGACATTTTTTGTCATTATTTGAACGTGATGACAGGAAATGAGGGACACAACAAAGGTCCCAGCCGGACTCAAGGACGTTGTTGTTCACGGTTGGTGTTTGAACTCCCACCAGCTCTGACTGGCAACCGCTGTTTTCCCCACTCGGCTTCTCATATTTACAGTCTGAACTATCTAACTGAACGCAGCATTACTTCCTGTTTTACTCCGCGGAGCTTTGCAGGAGCAGAAACACTTGTGTTTTTTGGCATTTTGTGTTTTTTCCAAAATGTGTCAACACTTTTCTTGTTGCTCTTTTGTTGCTTGAGGTTTGCACTCAGCGGTGCTAAAACAAAAGAACTTTTCCATCAGCAGAAGAGTCGCTGCTCAGTGTTGATACTTGTTCCTCCTTCATTAATGAAGGTTGGAGTATCTGTTTAATAAGGTGTGTTGACTCGCAGTGTTTCTGTACGTTGCTGCTGTGTTGGCGTTCACCTCCACAAGTGAAACCACCATCAACAAATCTTAGGCTGTGCTGCAAAACATCAAGAAACAGTAAAACTGAGTTGTCAGAAGACACTTTTAGGAAATGTTAGAAATCGCAGACAGTTGAAACCAGTGACGCAGCGTGAGGGGAAACTGTGTTCCCCTGAAAGTTAATGAAACGTCACCTGAACTGGATGAACGGCGGAAGAACATGAGGGGGATTTTTCCTTTAACGTGTCGAACTCCAGCTGCGTTCAGAGAGAGAATCGGCTGCTTAGAACGAAGGAACAGGACATTTGATGTTTTAACCCTCCGTGGTCTTGTTGTATTTAAGTTTTTAAAAACTGAACCAAAAAACCTGCCCAATTTTTTACAGTGTTTTTAAAGATTATAAATTAAGAAATGAAGAAGTTTAATGCAAAACTTAAAGAAACTGAACATTATTGTTGATTTTGTTTTGAAAAACTTGAACAACCACGTCGGGTTAAAGTCAGATTTTCTGTCTCTGACGAGGTGTGAGCTGATTGGAAGTCCGTCCTAATGGGAATGGAGGATTGGTTAACACACCCCCACCTCAGCCCCTGGTGGGCCAATCAGAGCCCTGCGTTTAAACCACCGAGGTAACGAACCAAGTATTCAGACGTTTAGCGTTACTGTAGTTACATATGGACGTTTTCTGTTTGTGTACAATAAATCTAGTTTTTATAATCGTTTTTATAAACGTGGAAACGTCTCGTTAACGGCACCGAGAAAGAGTCCGGTTCTCATTCCCGTCCAGTCCTGCCATGACAGCTCACAGACCCCGCCCTTCTACTTCCGGTTTCATGTTGCATGATGGTTCTCAAATCACTTCTCCATCTGAAGATGGAGTCTGGTTCTTGTGAGAAACTCTGGGCCCAGTGAAGATTTCACGAAATGCAGAAAGTAAAGGAGAGAAGGAGGAGGACGAGGAGGACGAAGGTGTTAACGAGCTCTGAGAACGATGTTTGCATGTCACCGTCTGTCCCGCTAACGGCTTCAGACAGACAGGATCCTCTGTATGAAAGAAAACCAGATCATCCACAAAACTGGGCTCCTAATGCTGCGTTCAAGTCATGTGGGACAAATGACTTATTTATATCGAGACACCTGTTAGAGCAGCAATGCAAACATTTCTGAGAACATTTCTAACCTTTAAGAACCCATTGATCCCTCGACCTGCCCACAGCCCCCGCGCACACTGACGGTGTTTTATCAGCGAGTGTTCGTTCATGTTGGAAACACTCATGTTTCCGACTCGTTCGTGTCGTCACACAACTCAGAGTTCAAAGTAGAAAACACCATATCCATTACATTTGGGTTGAACTGTAACTGTGTGAGTTTTCAGTGGGAGACGACTTCCACCTTTTACTGTTTTTATGAGCACACAGACTTGGAGGTGTAGCCCCGCCCACTCTGAGCAGAGGTGGAATGAACCAGGACACCTGAACACACCTGTGCAGGTGTACCAGGCCTTTACACTCAAGTGGCATTTTTTTTATTATTTGAATTTCTCATATTTTATTTATTGCTTTTCAATTGTATTTTCTAAAAGTTTAATCTAAAAATCAACAGCTCGTTTTAGACTCTAAATGCTGCCAGGAATTCCATTTAGAAATATTGAACCCTTTATTTTTCATCATCAACCAACAAGTCAAATCACGTCTACACGTACTGGAGTCAGTTGATCTTTTCATGAGAGAAAACTCACTGTTCATTATCATTATACGTTAAAGCTGCTGCTTTGACTCCAGAAACAATCTTCAAAGCTCATTAACTGCCAGCTTTCATTTACTTGTACTTACTTTACTGTTCAGGTGTTGATGGCTCGTGAAACAGGCTAATTAAAAAAAACAAGCAAAAAAAAAAACATTTGGCCACAAAAATGGAGAAACATGTTCCTGCTACATCAAAACTCAGAACTGGTCCCAGTTTACAGTTCAGATTTTCAGTGTTTTGGTCGTTTGAGCAACTTGTGGTTTTTAACGAGGAAGCATTTGGTTTTACAAATTGGTAGCGAGCACCTGAACGCACCGCAGCGCTGCGTTAACAGGGGATGATGCTGCAGTAAATCCTGGGTCTGGTTCAGGGAGAAGCTGCAGGTCTGAGCCTGGTTCAGGTGGAGCCCCCCCAGCTCCTCCTCCTCCTCCTCATATCACTGTGTGACTTTTCTCTTCACTTTGAAAACGTTTGATGTTTCTTCTTCACAGTTTCAACGAGCAGGAGTAAAGTTCGTTTCTATCAATAGACGGTTTTTAATCTCGACCTCATGAGGAAAAAGAACCTGTTTGAGCTCCAGGACAAACTGTCCAATCAGAGACAACCTGAGGGCCGAGCATCGAAACACAGCTGCCACCTGATTGGCTGAACGTGCCGACCTGCTCCGACACAAGCGGGGAGTTTTGTGGTTTGTTTCTGATTTAAATTAAATTTTTAACTGAAGGGATTTGTAACGCAAGCGGCTCCTGATTGATCACAACAAATGGATCTTTTTCTTTTCACCCACGCTACAACTTACTGTGTAACTAAGACTTTTTTTGTTTGTGTAATGCATGATTAATACAATAAAAGTATTTTTTCTAGTCTTCCAAAAAATGGAAAAAAAAGTTCTGATCAGTTTGCGAGTTTTGATGAGTTTTGTAAGTTTTTTTTTTTTTTTTTTGATTTACAAAATATGAAACAGCAGATTTTAAAGATTGTACCACATAGCAGAATACAACTGTATATAAAATGTCTATAATAACTATTAAATGGTGTAACTGTACAGAGGCCGCTCCGCATTCTCTATCAACACACACTTATTCTGGATGGTTTGATTGCAGTTCATTTAAAAAGGAAATGTACCGCCAAAATAAAAGCTGAGGCAAAGTTCGACACCTGTGACACCTCAGTTAAAGATTCTCTGTTTTCAAAATTCAAAAGCTGCTCGTAACATTTTAATTAAGCTCACAACGCACTGCTTTCACACCATGGAGCCAAAGGTGTCTGCACAGACTTTGTATGTTTGTAGTCGGGTCTTTTCCTCCTTTAGTTCCAGTGAAGAAAAATCTTGATGCTGCAGTGTGAAACAGTATTTTAGTGCATCCAGTGGATCCAGAGGCGTCGTTACATGATTCAGGAAGAGAAAAATTAATTAAAAACCTTCTGATACACAGACTTGTCCATGATTCTTTCTACTTGACAGTTTTCTGTCGTTCAGACTCGGAGGATCTTGTCCACACGATCACTCATCAGTTAACATCTTTGAGTCAAAAAGGTTGGAAACAACCATTTTAGACCGGCGTGTGATCCAGGACTGTGAAAACCACGTGTCGCAGTCCTGGATCACGTTCAGTCAAAATATGTTACAGGACAAATGTTAAAGGTCTGAACTCGGCCACAGATGATGAGGAGACAGACGACCAGAGGAATTCTTTATTTTTGACTAGAATGTTCAAGGTAAACAAAGTTTTTGGTTTTGTTCTTTTTCCATTTTTCTGCCGTTACAAGTTGTAAGATTTCTGTTCATCTGCTGGGTTCATATTTTCAACTTTCATTATTGGGTTTACTTGGAGTTGATGAATTGATTAGTCAATTGACAGAAAATTACTCTTTTGATAAATTATGTGAAGTAAAAATGTCAATTTGGGCTTCAGACATTTTTCTCTTATCTGACATTTTCTAGACTGAACCATTGAACAGTAAAGGATAATTCTACAATTCTACAATTTCATTTCATATAGTCTAATAAAATGAATTTTTCGTTCTTACTCTTACAAACTACGAGCGGCTCAGGAACTTGAACACGACAGTGTGTCAGTTTGCCCCTTGTTCAACATCACATGTGGGAGGACGTGTTTGGTTTTGAGGGCACTAAAACAGAATCGGTCACCTGAGCCAGTTCCATTAGCTGATGCAGACCTTTGGATGTGGTTGAAAGCTCCTGGAAAAGCCAAGTAAGTGACCATTGAATATATATATTTTTCCTTCAAATCAGTGCGTTTACCATTTTTAGAATAAAAAGTACTTTGGGTGATTTTTGTTATGAGTCTTAATGTCATACTTGATCTAACAGCTGTTGTAATTCCGTTGTCACTCTTTATGCTCTGGTGTTTTCTCTTTGCATCGGTCCTACAGCGAGTGTTTGACGGCGTGAACGGCTTCGATGACCGTGTGGCGCCTGCTGGCGTCCGGAGGGGCCGTGGCAGTCGGGGCCCGGTGCACGGCGAGCAGAGCCGAGCGTCTGTCGAAGGCGTCGTCGCTGACCGTCATGGCGTCCAGGTGCTGACGCAGCAGAAGCCTCAGCTGCCGGTTCTCTCGGCTCAGGTCGTCTCTGTGTTTGTTCAGAGCTTCTCGCCGCAGCACAGCGGCTCTGACGCTCCACATCAGCTGCTGCAGCTCCGGGAACTCTGATCCCTCCTGCAGACAGAGACTCACACGGGTCAGAGAGCTCGACAGCTAGAGCTTTAATTTCACTGTCAAGTTTGTCTTAGCCTTAGTTTGTTTCCAACCTGTCTGATCGTCGCCTGCTCGTGTTACTCATCGGGTTCAGGGGCAGAACAAACTAGAATCAACCACTGGAAACTTGACTGTGACTTGTGGTTTACGCAAGACGTCGTGAACCGACAGAAGAACGAAGAACATGTGAAGACATGACGGTGAGGATCATTTACGCAATGTCACTGAGTGTGAATCAGGTTTCTGGATCAGATCTTGAAGACTTTCATGTTCTCATTCCTCCTGCTCTTCATCCTTCAATCACTTTGTGGGGCAACTTTTCAAAGTCACTTTCACAGATTAGTGCCGAGAAGTTTGAGTCTTACTTTGTATTCAAATATAAATCAAACTTTGACTTTCCACGATGTTTTCAGGGTCTGTTTTCAGGTTGCACACTGACAGGATGTGCTGGTATCCAGCGGAATAAAGTGTTTTTACTTTACTCACTGTGATAATGGAGCTGGTTGATGCTATGTGTGTTTTATTTTTACAGGAAAAATAATTGGAGACAATAAATAAATGCATTTAAATCAAAATGTGAAACACCAACAGATTTTTCTAAGATTTTCTAACCATCAACCAAAGTGCAGCAGCGACTCTGGTACATGTGGTGTCTTTGGTCTCTGACTTCTGGGCTAAAAACCCAGCTGTTCTGGAACTGGAGTCACGAGCAGCTGACAGCAGTCAAACCGAGTCGAGCGTCATGTTTCTGTAGTGAAACATGTTTCCTCTGTTTCAACCTGCAACAACAGGGTTTTTGTTTTCAGCAGAAACAAACATCATCATCATCACCTTTAAATCGATCTGTTGAACTTGTGGTCGAACAGTTACTTGTTTCCACATCCAGCAGTTACAGAGCAACATGATCCTTCGTTTGTTCCTACTGAACTTCAGATTGTCTGTCAAAGACACTCGATCGGTCAGGAAGACGGTCGAGGACAAGAGGAAGAAGTGAAACTCAGAATCACGTCCCACCTTTGCTGGTTCCTCCGCCTCAGGTCTCTCTGGTCCGTGTTCCTCTGGAGGGAACCATGTTGATGAGACTTTCTCCTGCTCGCTCTCCATCTTGTGACACATTTCAGCGACACGTAGAACCTTTTGGCCCTGAATCACCACAGAGAGAAAAGATGAAGAGAACTCAGGGGGACGGGGGACAAAGCGGCTGTGAGATGTTTCACCTTGGTGACGACAGCCTGCAGTTTCTTGGTGGCGCTGTCGCTCTGGACCGTGAGGTGGGTGAGCTGTTTCCTCGCCGCTGTCTGAGCCTGAGTCAGCTGCTCCCGAAGCCTCTGAGCCTTGTGGTTCGCCTTGTTTCTGGCGTCCGTCACATCTCGTTCCCTCTGCTGGTTTTCCGTCTTCCTGGAGTTCAGCTTCTCCCTCAGCCGAATGACGGCATCCTGAGAGACGAAGGAAACAAGATGGAGGCTTTGATTGAACCAATGCTAAACGCCTCCTGGATCTCTGTTGTCCAAGTTTTGATCTGACAGGATGGACAGCTGACGTCTCTGTGGACAAACATCAGCTCTTCATCTGAGACTGGACAGAAAACTCATCTGGCTCTAATTCAGTGTCTATTTCCAAACTTTTCTGAAACTGCGTCATGATGCATCAGTTGGGAACTGAAATGCCTCAATTTAAAAAGATGAAATGTTTATTTAATTAAAACCGTAGACAGTGAATTTTTTTGGCCACTTGGGGGCAGCACAACAAGCTGTAAACCCAACATTATCATTTATTTGTCACAAAGCAGCAATTTGTTTTTGTTTGTAATCTCTGAAGGGACGAAGAGTTGATCCCAGAAACTACAACCATCATCCTCGTCACCTTCAAATCAATAAAATCACATTATAGATTAAATTGCTCCACAAAACCAAACCGGACTGACCTGCAGCTTCTGCACCTTCTTCATCTGAGCGTTGGTCATTTGAATGAACTGCTGGTTTGTGTCCAACAGGCCGAGCGTCTGTGTTTCTCCGCTGGCGTCCTTCAACTTCTGCTTCTTGTCATCCTGGACCAGAGCTGTCTTCTGTCCACAGAGAGGGAGACAGGAGACAAACCTCAGACACTCAGATCAGGACACCTGACACCGGACTGAAGCAGGCGAGGAGCTGGTTCTGTGAGCTACCCGTTCACCGTGAGCGCTCTCGTACGCAGCGACGCCGTCACTGTACAGTCTGTGGATTTCATCCATCACTGCCTCGTGCTGCTGCTCCACACTGAACGCCGCGTCCTCCACATGAGCTCGCTGCCGCTCAGAGTTCGACAGCATCTGCTTCCTGAAACACAAACCCAGTTCAACAAGCAGCAAAGTCATCAACCCTGATGATTCTGGCGACACCTGGACTTTTCCTCGAGCTCAAAACTTCCACTTGTACATAAGAAACACCAGCAGCTCCAGAGGTCAGAGGTCAACTCACTTCTTTAACTGCACACCAACAGATTTGTTTCAGTTTTCAAACTTGTCGTCTGACTCTGACTCAGGTGACGTCACCTGAGGACATTTGTCAGACTTCACACAGCGCCCTCTAGAGACACTAAAACAGACCGACCTCTCACAGTTGAACCTGGAGCTGAGGCGCTGCAGGCCGTCCTCCCACTGCTGCTGCACAAACTGCAGCCGTTTGTCCTGCTGAGCCCACAGACGCTCCACGTGCTGCAGGTGAACGCGGCTCACCTGAGCCGCCTGACGCTCCGCCTCCTGCAGGTCACGCTCCAGGTTCTGCCACCAAACGGGAAGTGACACGCTGAGGGTCAAACATGTTCACGTACAGTAAGAAACGGGACGAGGCGCGGTCTGAGTCTGACGTCTGCTCACCTTGATGATGCTGTCCAGGCCGTCCAGGTGCCTCTCGAACGTCTGACCGAGCACCGTGACGTCATCACGCAGCTCGGCGGCTCGAGTCTGACGGAGAATCGACCTCCAGCCTTCGTTCAGCTTCAGCAGGTTCATCGCAGTGTTTCTCTCTTCCTTCTGCAACTTGTCCTGTTTTCAGATGGAGAAACATCAAAGAGCTGATCTCTTTTGACTTTTGGCTCCATGTATTTATTTTTTGACTTTGTGCACGTTGAGTAAAAGAAAATCTTTTTAATTTGAATGGGCAGAATTTTATGAAGAAAATTGTAAAAGAAATTCTGCTGAAAAAAGAGACTGAAAACATTTGAAACTTTCGATTCTTTGGAGATTTGCAGTGAAAGTGGAAAGATTGAAGCAGTGGAGGCGACAGTTGAAGGTTAATAACTTACATGAGATCACTTCTGATTTAAGCGACAGTGATGAAAACTGTTGACCAGTTGAACGGATCAGAGATAAAAGCAGTTTAAATGTCAGTTGATATGTTGCGTGTGAAAGAATGAGTCACCTTCAGAAACAGAGTCAGGATCTCTTCTTTCTTCTTGGCCGTCTCCTCCTCAGCCTGAGCTCTCTGCTGCAGGTACAACTGTCTCTCCTCCTCCGTCTTTCCTCCACCTTTACCTCCTCCACCTTTCTTTGCTTTCTTCGGCATGATCCCTCCTCTTCCTCACCCCTCCTCTTCCTCCTCCTCTTCCTCACTCCTCGACTGCTTTCTTTGATATTTTACTGCAAAACACCAGAATAAAATCAAACTGCAGCTGTTTCATTTCAGACTCACACCTGTGACATAATCTCCCACAATTCAGTGCGTCTTCAGAGTTGGAGCAAAAGTTCGGAATCCGATTATTACATGTTTTCACGTTGTTGTGTGAAGAACGAAATGTTTAACAGTTTATTCCATTTTCATTAAAGCTCTCACAGTGTTGATCTAACAGACTCGTGTTCTTTACATGTTGTTGTTGTTGACATGTTGTTGTTTACATGTTGCTGTTGACATGTGCTCTGTTCTCGTGTCTCGCAGGTCAGTGCAAAGATCAACAGAGGAAACGAACCATTGCTGAAATGATTCATCTGCAGATATTTGGACACTGAATTTAACACTTTCAATTCATTTTTCATGCAGAAATGACAAAACGTCTCTATCTGAGACTCTTCTTGGAAAAATGCTCGTCACAACGTGTGTGTTCGAAGCTTCTGTGTTTACAGTCACAACAACAGAAGTTCAGCTTTTTGTTTCCAGCGAACTGGATGAAATTCCACAGATTGTGTCCTGAACAGTTCGTTCAATGATCCTCGTCACTGTCACATATCAGTGAGTGAGTTGACAGGAAACGAGTTTCCTTCAGGAGAAACATCAGCTTCGTTCATCTGGTTCAGAGGAAACTGAGCTGATGGAGGTTTTCAGGTTTTATACGATCAAAAAATGATACAACTCACAAGTTAAAAACCAAACGTGTTGACTTTAAATATGAATACGTGGAAACTTTAACAGCTTATTTTTGTAAAAACAAAAAAAAACATTTTTAAAGTTGAAGTTTCATGGAGATCAACTTTGATCAAGACAACAAATGTTCCTATGATTGAACTTTGAAGCAGCCTCAGTTCGTGTTGAACTGATGTGGGACCAGTTTTTACCTGGACGCGATGAAGGTCGACTCACCTCAGTTTCCTGTTGTCGTAGATTTAAAGTCTGTGTAAAATGAACGAACTGAACTTTTGCGTCTCAGCTGTTTGAAAAGAAGCTGAAAACATGGCGGCGGTTTGTTTGTGTTCCGCCTCCATAGCAACGATCCGCCATGTTGGCTCAAACCAACTTTAAACAGCTGATCGTTTGACAATGTTTTTATTTATAACCAACAAAACAACGGATTCCGTCAACAAAAGTACAAACAAATTAATTCATAACAACAAAAAGAAAATAATCTTAAATGATGTGGATTTATTAGATTTTCACCAGTTAAAGATTTGAAGTCTGAGTTTTATGGTTTTACATCGTAATCTGGAACATTTGGATGCAAATCTTAAAAAGAAACTTCTGTTGTCTGTACGAAGCGAGTTGAACCCACTGTGATTTAACTCGGTGACCGAGGCAGGTCGGGGTTGATGAACTTGTCTCAGCTGGAGTTCATCAGGGATGAAGATGCTGGTTTGTTGAGTCCGTGTGAACTTAATCTGAGTCTGTGTGTGTTCGTGTAAAAGAGGCGCGTTCAGCAGCGCAGACACAGTTTCTGTTGGATGATTCGTGCTCCGTGATTTTCACCGGAAGAAGCACTTTGATGATGTCAGGATATGAAGAGTTTACAGAAACGTAAAGAATCAGAGTGAGTGAGGCTTCACTCCGGCCGCTGGCTGCGGAGACGTCTGGACCCAGAAGCCGGCAGAGACGCTCAAATCCATCTCTTCCATAGAGAACCTCATCGGGCTGAACTCCGGGCTCTGAACACTGAGACGCTCATAACCCGCCGATGTCGACTGGCTCTTCCAAATGTCAAATCATTTTTCTCCACCAATTGTAGCGGAGGGGCGGGGCTTACACACAGTAACCTCCAGTTAATCGCTGGAGCAGTTTAGAGATGCAGCGTAAGTTACCATGGCAACACGCCACGAGTCAAACCACCAGCCTCCAGGAAGCTGCAGCTTCTGACTCACACCAACATGAGCATCACGTCTGTTTCTGTCTGAGCAAAATGTCCCGGAACTCATCGACTCCACATCATCATCTGTGAGCTCAGAGCTGAGAGAGTGTCTCAGGCTTCAAGTTCATTAAACAATGGTACAAAAAATAAATGAGCTCCAACAGGAAAAATGCTGCTTTAAATGAATGAGGAGGAAAAATCCTGTGACGACAGAAGATGAACAGAAGAACAGACACAGACACAGTTTGATGCTCTGGACACTTCGAGGACATTTGACTGATCAAACTGACTGTTACTGAAGGAACATTTTCAATGTGACGTGAAATAGAGTATTTGTACTGTGTGGTATCAGTACTTTTAATGAAGTAAAAAAAAATCTGAGTGCTGGCTGTGATTCGACTCTGTGGTTTGTGAACGCCTCATAATTCTCATATTCCCGACAGCCGTGAACGCATCATTGGCTGCAGCGCTGCAGACAGACGGAGAGACAGACAGACAAAGACAGACAGGATCAGGTGTGTTCAGGATCAGGGCGGAGGTTCATCACTCGGTTCTCTGCAGTAAGTCTTCATCATCTTCATCATCATCATCATCATCTGTCCGCTATGACGGAGGAGACGAAGCTGCAGGAGAGCAGAGAGGACCAGGACCAGGATCAGGGCCAGGGCCAGGACCAGGACCAGGTCCAGGATCAGGGCCAGGACCAGGGCCAGGATCAGGGCCAGGACCAGGGCCAGGATCCGGTCCGGGATGCGGCGGGTCCGGGTCGGGATGCTGACGCCACGGAGGCCGATGTGAGCGAGGCGGATCTGGACCAGGAGGAGCAGGAGAAGCAGCCGATGACCGGAGCGGCGGAGCGGGACGAGGAGGCCGCGGCCGCCGGGGGAGAGGCCGAGAGGAACGGCTCGGTCCGGCTGAAGGTCCCCGACGAGCCGGAGGAGGCCAAATTCACCGGACTGAACAAGGAGGAGCTGCTGAGGGTGGCCGGCACCCCGGGGTGAGGGAGGACACACACACACACACACACACATATATACACACACACATATACACACACTGTCTGCAGACAGCATTCATTCATTCATTCACTCATTCATTCATTCACTCATTCACACTCAATTGATTCTTTAAATGAACTGAATCACCTGCAGAAATTAAATGAGCCCTGATTCAGACAGTTGGAGAATCATATGAACGCATGTTGTTGCTGTTGGACCGTCTCACTTCCTGTCCTGCCTGTCCTCCGGGTGTCCTCCGGGTGTCCTGCCTGTCCTCCGGGTGTCCTCCGGGTGTCCTGCCTGTCCTCCGGGTGTCCTGCCTGTCCTCTGGGTGTCCTCCGGGTGTCCTGCCTGTCCTCCGGGTGTCCTGCCTGTCCTCCGGGTGTCCTCCGGGTGTCCTGCCTGTCCTCCGGGTGTCCTGCCTGTCCTCCGCGTGTCCTCAGCTGGGTGCGGACCCGCTGGGCGCTGCTGCTCGTCTTCTGGCTCGGCTGGTTGGGGATGTTGGCGGGGGCCGTCGTCATCGTGCTGCGGGCTCCTCGCTGCAGAGACCTGCCGGCCACCAGCTGGTGGAACGACGGGCCGCTGTACCAGATCGGGAGCGTCCGGGCCTTCAGCGACGACCTGAAGGGTGAGAACGCGCAGCACTCTCTGGACTGACGCTGACTCCCGAGACCAAAATGTCGAGCCGCTCCTTTAAAGGCAGGCGAGTGTCTCTGACGCGTCCTCGTCCTCCTCAGGTGCGGAGCAGAAGGTCGGCGCTCTGTCTCGGCTGAAGGTCAAAGGTCTGGTGGTCGGGCCGATCCACGTCGCCCCGGCGGACGAGGTCATGAGCCTGAGGTTCGAGGAGGTTTCGCCCGAGTCTGGAACCCTGGAGCAGTTTAAAGGTTTGGTCCAGGCCGCTCACAGGAAGGGTGAGTAAAAATACTGCACGGCTGCAAGTACAAGTACCACGAAAACACTGAAACACACTCAGAGCAGCTGTTGATTAAACGTTAAAGGCTTTTAACGCTGTAAATGGTTTTTAATGGGCTGATTCTCTCTGATCATTCATTTTTGATTCTGTTTCTCATGGTTTACAGTGACGGTGTTATTAAAGGGTTAATCATGTGAACAAGTTGAATTTTACATTCACACACTGAAGCCTGTTAAATGACTGAGGAGCTCAACTGTGTCTCATTGAATTGATGAAATTAAAGGCACTAATTTACTTGAGAAATGAGCAGCTTCATAAACAAGAGGTTTAAAGACGAGAGTAGTTTTAAATGTTTCCCTTTAAAATGTTCAGTAGAAGAATAAATAGAAAACGGCTCAGCTGAAGTACCAGTACTGTCTGTCTGTCTGTCTGTCTGTCTGTCTGTGTCTGTCTGTCTGTGTCTGTCTGTCTGTGTCTGTCTGTCTGTGTCTGTGTCTGTCTGTCTGTCTGTCTGTCTGTGTCTGTCTGTCTGTCTGTCTGTCTGTCTGTCTGTCTGTGTCTGTCTGTCTGTCTGTCTGTCTGTCTGTCTGTCTGTGTCTGTCTGTCTGTCTGTGTCTGTGTCTGTCTGTCTGTCTGTCTGTCTGTCTGTGCGTCTCACTCACATCTTGTTTGAGTTTGTGTTGATCTGTGTCTGCAGGTATTTCTGTGGTTCTGGATCTGACCCCAAACTACCAGGGATCATCTGGACCCTGGTTCTCCAACACCAGCGTGACCAACGTGGCCGAGAGGCTGAAGGTGAGCGCTCGCAGCCAGCAGGTGGCGCCGCAGCAGCGACGCACAGCTCACGGAGCTGATGAAAAGAATTTTAGTCTGATTGCTGCGATTTGTGTCAAAACTCAACTCAGAACTCTCATATCAGTCAAATCTGAACACAAGCTGCTGGAGAAGTTTTCTTTGTCTCACAGTGAACCAGCCATTGTTGTCTCATTGTCTCGTTGTCTCCATGTCTCCATGTCTTGGTGTTGGTCTCCTCCTGAGACCACAGCTCAAGCTGCACTGTGATAAATATAGACGCTCAAAACCGCCAAAAATAAAAACAGAGGTAAAGTGAAAATCATAAAGTGTTGAAAAGATAGAAACATGTTGTTTCCGTGTGTCGAGCTGTGTGAGACAGCAGGGGGCGCTGCTCTGTGTGTTGTGGGCTGTCGGGTGGAGCCCAGGCAGAACGTGCAGGAGCTGTTTTAAAATCAGTACGACACCTATTTGTTTCTGTCGTATACAGTGAAGCGTCATCGTCCGGTTAATGTCCCGCTCTGACTCTGGCTCCTGTCTGTCCTCAGTCTGCTCTGGTCTTCTGGCTCGGTCAAGGCGTGGACGGCGTGCAGCTGTCGGGGGTGGAGCGGGTGGCTGGCGTGGTGCCGTCTCTGTGGGCCGACATCCGAGCCATCGTCCAGAACGGGACGGACGAGCGGCCCGACAAGAGGTCAGGAGCCGGGCGCAGCTCGTCCAGGTCACACCTGGGAAACCAGCGACATGCCGACACGCGTCCTGTCCGGTCCGGGACAGTCCGGTCTCGTTCATTCTGTCTCGCTGAGACGGCAGATTGATAAACCGCTGCTCCCTGATGTGTTTTCCAGAGTCCTGATCGGGGTCACCGAGCGCTCCTCGGCTGAAGACGTCTCCGCCCTCCTGTCCTCCACCGGCGTCAACCTGCTGATCTCCAGGGTCCTCCGTCCCGGCCGCGTGGACGCCACGGAGCGCGCTCAGTCCGTCCAGCTCTTGTATTCGTCCCACAGCCAGACCAACCTGGCCTGGAGCCTGGGGGGGCGGGCCGAGGGTCACCTGGCCTCGCTGGTGGGGCCGGCTCTGGTCAGACTGCACCAGCTGCTGCTGCTCACGCTGCCCGGGACGCCCGTCATCAACTACGGAGACGAGATCGGCCTGATGGACGAGGTGAGGACGACGTGCATGTTCACTTTATCCAGTTTTGATGTGAAGGATTCGACAGGTTTCAGCATCTTTCGGTCGATGGTGACTGAGCTTCGTGTGATGAGCTCGGCCTCGGTGTTTCTCTTAATGAAAACATGGTGCCGAAGGAAGGAAGCTTCAAATCTCATAAAGAGCAAACTGACACCATTTTAGCTAAATCTGACTGAATTTAAACAAAAAACAACAGATAGAAAAGTACACGACAATCACATTAACCTCCTTTAACCCTGAATCAGCGCTGACGAGTCGTGAGAGCTGAGTTGGTGAAATCATTCATGAGAAATGAAACTCGTCAAAATGACATTCCATTCTCTATTAAAGGGCACCAAGTTTCCCAGGATGCTTTGGGACTCAGACGAGGAGCTGAATGTGACCCTGCAGGTAAACAGACATCAACAGAACACTGAGATACTGCAGGTTAGTGCAGGTTAAAACTAGGAAAAAACTCCATAATAACATGAAAACTGTGTGTAACTGATAGGAGTCAGTACATGTAGTACATGTAGTACATGTACTACACTAATACAGTATTTGTTGAGAATGTTCTCACTGTCTTCATTCACACAAATTACCAACCAAGATTTAAAGAAAGAAGAAACACAGTATCACACAGGGTATCGTGTTATATGGCTTACTACATGTACTACATGTAGTACATGTAGTACATGTAGTACAGCTGTCGTAGTAGTGGAATAAACAGCCAATGCCTGTGTTGATCTTCTCTGTACAGGAGGAGAGAGCTGAGCGCCTGTCATGTCGCAGTTTCTTCCGCAGCCTGAGCGAGCTTCGTGGTAAAGTGCGCCCCCTGCTGTTCGGAGACTTCCTCCTCCTCTCCAACTCCTCCTCCTCCCTGGCGTACCTGCGGGTCTGGGATCAGAGCGAGCGTTACGTGGCCGCCTTCAACTGGGCGGAGGAGGCGGCGGTGCTGCAGCTGAGCGGCGCGGCGCTGCCCCCGCGGGCCACGGTCGTCCTCAGCACCAACAGCAGCGCCCTGCCCGCAGACAGCAGCGTGGACCTGACGGAGCTGCGGCTCGGCCCCGGACAGGCCGCGCTCCTCAGGTTTCCCTACAGCGGCTAGAGTTCAGATCAGGGGTCGGTCGTTATCTGAGAAAACAGGGTGAATAGAGCCTCATTCACCGATTGTCACCGAGCTCCTCAGTTCACTCAGCGTTCTGCTCGTCACTCGCTTTGATCCTGGTGGAACTCCGGGAGCTGCTCTCAGGCTCACATTAAAAGCAGTGAGCAGAGCAGGTGAAAATGGCTCCAGCTCCCGGCGGACGGTCTGAGTGAGGCTTTATTCAGATGATCTGTGAACACGGCTGATAAATGTTTGAATGTTGTTTTTCTCTCGCGTCACGTTCCTGCACGTTTCCTGTGAGTGTTGGATAGAAGTGTTGTCGTGGTGACACCGTCTCTGTATCATGCATTCAGTGAAAAGAAAAGAAAAATAAAGACAAAGGAAAAGTCTGACGTCTGTGTGACGTTTTTCTGTTTCAGATGTCTTGATAAACTTTAGGTAGAAATCTCACATCATTTCTAAGAGAATCTGATGTTTTTGAGAAACATCTCTTGAACTTCAGAAGGTCAACATTATTTTAAAATCATGATGTGATAAAGACAGAAATGATCACTGAAGTTCACTGTTTGTCCTGCAGGGGGCAGAATGGGCTCATAAAACCTCACTGTGAACAATCTGTAAAATGAACAATATTAATGTTATACATTTACTTGTACAAACAGGAAATGGAACAAACCAATGAATGAGACACGAGACAATAACAGACGACTCTCAGCTGTAAATGATCTCAGTGATGTGAAGACGAGCCGTTAACACAGTGAACGTATGTGGTGACGCTGGTGTTTGTGCCTGTTTGAGTGACGGCTGCTGGTCAGAGGTCAGAGGTCAGACGTGTCGCTGCTTCAGGCGAATAGATCAACTCACCTTTTTGTTTAAATTCTGTCGTTGCATTTCAAAATAAAAAAACTAAATGGAGATAAACTGAGCAGCTGTGAACAGTTTGTTCTGTCAGAGTTTCAGAGGATCAGTGGTTTGATTTCTCTGCGTTTATCTGAACCGACAGATGAACGCGTGCGTTCTTCATCTCATCCTGACTCATTTCACTCATTTACACACAGAATGTATGTGCAGATATTCTCTAATGAATATTTAGATGTCGCCTTTATGTTCTGAATGTTTTCATTGTCGATCATCATTAACAGGATTCGTTTCATCTGAGTGTGACGACGTCTCGGCTCTCTGGAGTTTCCTTCCTCGCTGTCTTTTATAATTAAGAGTCGGCTCTTAATTCCCTCACCTGATTACTGAAACTACATTAAACATTCAGACTGGAGCTCAATCAGTGCTTATCACCATGACAACAACATCCATCCGACGACACGACGCAGAACAACGTCGATCATCGCTCTTCATGTTCTTCTTCAGAGATCAGAGTCGATGAAAACACATGTTTTATTCTGGAGCCTGGTGAATAAAGCCGAGGCCTCAGGATGAAGACGGAAATCAAACCAGCTCTCCTGCTTTTCATTTACTCTCTAATCCAGTTTGTAAAATGAAATTTTACAGGTGATCAAGACAAAACCTCCTGCAGCTGAAACAAACCTGCAGTCAGTCGTTCACGGGACACGAAGAAGAAGAAGGATGACAAGAGAAAGAGAAGAAGACTTTGAGTCAGACCTGCAGGGTCCCGACACGACATCAGTTCCCGATGTAAACGAAGCATCAGCGAATATTAAAGGAGAAAACAAAGGGACACATTCATGTTGTCCAGTCTGAAATCAAACCACTGTGGGATCCGTCTTCCACAAAGGTCGCGACCCGCCGACCTGGTGCCAGTCACAGACCTGATTCCCTCTTTCTTCCTTCACAGCTGTTTGAGCGTCACATCAGTGAGTCTGTCGTCATCTGTCTGCTCATGTGACGCCTTTGCTCATTCAGACGTTCACGCGAATGTTGCTCACAGCTTCATTCAGACTCGTTTTCATCCCTGCAGTCGACTTGAACGAACATTCAAAGTCTAAAGAGACTCATGGTCAGTTGTTGCTGTGGTTTCTGCTCCGCTCGCACCAGGAGATCTCAGATCTGTTATTTATTAAAGATCCAGAACGTTTCATCTCTCTGCATATGAAACATGTGCTGCTGCTGGTGTCATGTTGATCTGACGTTTGTTGAAACAGAAATATTTCAGACTGACTTCATGACTTTTACTTGGACTGACTCAGGTGTTCATTCAGACATGAGACCAACATGTTCAATAGTCTGATCAAAGGTGTGAAAGGGGCCAATTAGAGCACAAAGCACAACAACACTGACAGTTTGTCCTCTCGGCTCGTCCTCTCGGCCCGTTCGTCCTCTCGGCTCGTCCTCTCAGCTCGTCCTCTCAGTTCGTCCTCTCAGCTCGTCCTCTCGGCCCGTTCGTCCTCTCGGCCCGTCCTCTTGGCCCGTCCTCTAAGTTTGTCCTCTCGGTTCGTCCTCTCGGCTCGTCCTCTCAGTTTGTCCTCTCGGTTCGTCCTCTCGGTTCGTTCGTCCTCTCAGTTCGTCCTCTCGGCTCGTCCTCTCGGCTCGTGCTCTCGGCTCGTGCTCTCGGCTCGTCCTCTCGGCTCGTCCTCTCAGTTCATCCTCTCAGTTCGTCCTCTTGGCCCGTTCGTCCTCTCGGCCCGTCCTCTCAGTTTGTCCTCTCGGTTCATCCTCTCAGCTCGTCCTCTCAGTTCGTCCTCTCGGCCCGTTCGTCCCCGTTCGTCCTCTCGGCCCGTCCTCTTGGCCCGTCCTCTCAGTTTGTCCTCTCAGTTCGTCCTCTCGGCTCGTCCTCTCGGTTCATCCTCTCGGCTCGTCCTCTCGGCTTGTCCTCTCAGTTCATCCTCTCAGTTCGTTCGTCCTCTCGGTTCGTTCGTCCTCTCAGTTTGTCCTCTTGGCCCGTCCTCTTGGCCCGTCCTCATGCTTCTCTGCATTATTGACGAGGGTGAAGGGCAGATTTCTGCTCTGTTACTAAAACATACAGATGTTGACTTTAGTGAAGAAGCTGAAACTGGACAAGAGCTCATCAACAGAGGTGGCAGCATCTTCATCTTCGTCATTTTTGTAATCTCATGAAGACGTCGTCACTGTTGGCTTCAACATCTCAACACTGACTCTGATCATTTTGAGGAAACTGATGTCTGTGTTGTTTGTCCACCAGAAGCTTTGACCGAAATTCTCATGATTTGACATTTGAATCCAGTTTTGAAGCCGCAATTTTACACTTCAGTAATATTTTGAATGCAGGACTTTTACTTAAGATGTGAGAGGGACGGAAAAACTGTTTAAAGGGTTAAATTAAAAACTGAAAAAACCTCGATGGTTGTTTGGAGAAGCTCCGTCAATTATTTCTGCCTTTTGTAAAAGTAGAATCAGGTTCCTCATTATTGTCTCGACAGGATCACAGCTGAACATCAAACCTCCTCAGACTCGTTTCTCATTGTTTCCTCCAACATGTTTCTCGATCCTGTGATGTTGTTTCTGCAATTCTGCTGTGAACGTGATGAAAGGCGGCGAGCGGCTCCGGTTTGATCTGCAGAACGAGACGTAACCTGGTGTTGATGAATCCTGAACGAACACCGGCGCTTCACTTCACATCAGTTTGTACGAGAGTTTCGTGTCGGGGCAAAGAACTAAAGCTCAGTAACAGAGACGCTGAAAAACCTGTTTCATCTCAAACTGTCCTCACACACTAAATGTCTGTGCTTTATAACAGATAGATTCACTTTATTTATTTATTGTGAGTTTCCCCACTGTGGGACGAACAAAGGTTTATCTTATCTTGTCCCAAAACGGGGAAATTCTTGCCCAAATGAATTTGAGGTTCACATGTTGACGGGTGGAGCTGATGATTGAACCATCAACCCTGAGATCAATCAATCTGCTCTAAGCTGCCGTTGAGCCACAGGAATAATGAAAAATACCAACCTGTTGAAAAAATGTCCTCTTTCAGACACTGGTTAAAAGTTTTTCAAAGATACCCTCATTTACAAAATGTCTCCATGTTTCCAAAATCCTTTTTAGAAATTGCTTTTTTCCCCCAAACGTGATCACTTTTTAAACAACGTCTTCAGCTGAAGGTCTAAAACAAAATACAGAAACACTGATTGTTGAGAAACTGAACTGGGACCAGTTCTGATTCCGTCTGGTTTCTGTTCAAACCAGCTGCTGAAGAACAAACTGAGCGAATCCTTTCAAACACTTTGAGCTCTTCAGTTCGCTTCAAAGCTCCTGTTACAGAATCAGATCTCGATGCGTCCAGAACAGAAAGACTGAATGTAAACAGGAAATCTTACCACACCTGAGCCACTAGGTTAACTGATAAGCCCCGCCCACTACCTGCTGGCCAATAGGAAAGAAGGAACCACTGAAGCGCAAACTGCTCAACACAGACTTTTATTCTCTGTTTTCTCCTTCAGACAAACACGATGAGTCAGAGAGAAAAAAGAACAGGAGTGAGACGTGACTGACTTCATCACTGAGGAGGAGGAGATAAAGATATCATGAGGAGGAGGAAAATGAAAACATGTGGACAAACAGGAGGAAGAAGAGAAAAACACAAGATAAAGGAGGATGTGGAGCAGGAGGAGAAGGAAGAAGGTGGAGGAGGTGCTTTCACAGGAGGTGGAGGAGAAACAAACAGGAAAGCAGACTGTTGAACATGGAGGAGGAGAAAAAGGTCTTCGACCCATTTTTTTGTTTGCTCCTCCTGCAGGAGACGCAGCGAGCCGCTGTGAGGAGTCGCTCCTCGTCTCCTCGGAGCCAGAAGCCGGTCGGACATTTTGTTTTGTCCTGATTGGAATCTGCCGTCTCAGGACTCGTCTCATCTGCTGCTGATCAACTTGTTGGTTAATTAGCTCCACATCAGAGTAAAAGTGCAAACGAAGCTGCCGCCTGAATCCGGCAACACTTTCATTCATCTTTAATTTTCTGTAGCCTGAACAAACTGTTTCTGCCTGAAGATGCTTCGGTTTCCTCCAATCAGACGAGGCCGATGTCAGACTGTTAGCATGATTCTTACAAACAGCTCATCCTTATTTTCTAACGTGAACTAACACGAAAAAATTTCAGAGAGTCAACATGTGAACAAGATGCAGAACAACTGAAAAGACAGACAAAAAACAGACAAATTAGCAGAGCACAATAAATCATCACTGACATTGATTTGATCTGATGTTCATGTATGAAACATTTAAATAAAGAATCGTGGGAGATGAGACAAAAAAAAGCTCTTTCTGAAGAAGCCAAATGTCGAGCAGGATACAGAAATGAATCCAATCTTATCAAACAACTTCTTCGGTCGTGGTTGGTCATGCCGCATCCTCTGTGGTGTCCTCCAGGGCTCCGTCCTTGGTCTCCTGCTGTGTTGTGTGCACACATGCTGCCGCTGGGATCAAACGCAAAGTTCGGCACTGTTGTTTTACAAATGACACACAAACGTATGTCCCATTAAAAACCAGTGAAGGTAACTTTCATCTGTTATTATCTGCCACAAATAAAGAGCTGGATGTCCCGAAACCTTCTCCAGCGAAATGAAAACACATCTGAAATCGTTCTTACAGAAACGTATTGATTCCCTGTCTACAAATGTCAAACCTGCAGACACAAAAGTGAAACATTGACCTTTCATTTCATCCGTGTCAGTCTGCTGCAGATCTTTCTCCTGTTTCACACACATCAGTCGTATTAAATCCAAACGTGGTCAAACTCTCATGTTTGTGTGAAGCAGGAGTGAAGAGAGAGTCTGATCCACTCTGACACCAAGATCATCTTCCATACGGCCTCCTGTGGGTTCTCAGGTGGAGGGAACATCCACAGCCTGGTTTCCCACGTGTTCAGGCCTGCAGATGACCCGTTGATGGTGAAGTGGGAACCTGCCGTACAGTTTTAGCAGCTGACTGAATGTTGGCAGTTTGTCTGGAGGCCGCTGCCGATTTCAGGCCGCCGCCGCTCAGAGATGCTGACACTCGATTCTGACGGTTTTTCCTCTCCGTCTCCTCTTTCACGTGTCCCTCAGGACTGTAAACAAACCAGACTCGGCATGGTGCTGATCTCTGCTGTAATCGGCCGCCGCCAGCTGACACCCAGCTTCGCCATGGAAACAGTCAAACGCAGCGGCGGCTGCGGCGGCTGGAGGGAGACGGAGGGCGCCGTAACGACCTGTGACAGCAGCAAAACTGTGGAGGAAGGAGTTTTCAGATTCAGCCCTGAGTGTTTCACTGTGTCACTGGTAGCAGGACAGACGATACAGACGGCGAGAGACACGACAAGGTCTGTCTTCACTTCCTGTTACTGCAGCCTGAAGCAGGAAATAACAGAAAGGTTTGTTTCTGCTGGAGCGGCACAGCTAACGACTATTTTAATCATCTGCTCATTATTCTTTTAGGATTTATTCTTGATTTCTCAATGAATAAAAATCTGAAACATTTAAGAAGCTTGAATCAGCAAATGTTTGACATGTTTGCTTGAAAAGTGACTCAAACACTGATCAGTCACAAAGAGACATGACAGATAAAGAC
>JAFREQ010000081.1:527500-572500 GCA_025331565.1 Holacanthus passer | reverse complement strand
AACCTGTTGATTATCAGCAGAACAAGTCAGAACAAAGAACAGCTGTTTTTATTTTATGATTTTCTGCTTCATTTTCTTCCTCATTTGCTCGTTTTAACACCTCAGTTCTGAGCTGCAGGTGTTTCTGAGGCAGACGGAGACATCTTGTCTGTCTCTCTTTTCCCGCCATCACTCAGGACTGCCGTGAACGTCACACAGGTGCGCAGTGAGCGCGCGCCGCCTTCAGGCTCCTTCTTGTCTCGTGACGATGTTTTTTTTTTTAACGCATTGTCACGTCAGAAAGCAGCGCGCGACAGAATCCGCTTCATGTCAAACCTGCTGTAACAAGTCCGACCGAGACCGGAACACAGCTCGTGGACCCGTCAAAATAAAAGACGGCAACTTGGAAAGTGGATAATGTGAAAACTGACTTCACACAACTGATAAAAATAACGTTTACATTTATAGACAAATGTAGTTAAACCAAATTAAATGTGGTGAAAAGTGACGTAATGACGTTTTTGTGTAAACTTTTATCACATTTTAATGAGTGTGAATTGTTTTGTTTGTGTCTGGATCAAACTTCAACCTTAAAACCTTAAAACAGACATTTGTCCAAATCAACATGATTCATCTTATAATATTCTACATCTGACAGGTGAGTCAGATGAGACACCTGGTTCTCTGACTTTAATCTTTAATGACATCTTATTACAGGATACTTGATTTGTTAGCTGACACCACTATCAAACACTCATTTACAGTATTTCATTTTAAAGAAAGACAAACAAAAAGATCCACTTTGCTCATTGTTTTTGTAAATGAAACACTTGTATTTGAAATAAAAGGAGAGTTAATCCTGATAATTTAACCTTTTACAACTAAACATGCATCTTTTATTCTCTCTTTTTGTTACAGGCGAAACAATCAAGAGGTCTGAAAAAGTACCTTTATTCTCTATGAAACCTAAAAAAAAACCCAACAAATTGGCAAAAGTCCAAAGAAACAACATTTTTTGATTTAGAAATAATTTATATTTTCCTCATTTTTAAAGGGTCTCAGCTCACGTTAGTTTTTCGCTCCACACACACACACACACACACACACGTTTTTCTCCTGAATCAAAATCAGCTGTTTTTGAATCATAAAAACACTGAACCGTTTGTGTGTTTATTTTGAAGGTGTCTTCCGGAAGTCGCGCTCGTGTCCGCCCCGGTCTACTTCACCTGTCGGTCGGCTCGGTGACGTCTCTCACCGGTAGAATCCACCGACCAGTCGACCGGATCACCGGAGCGTCTCTTCTGCACCGGAGCTCGGAGCGGCGTCACGGCGTCACGGAGCCCGCCTGCGCGCCTCTCCTGCTCGGCCTGACGGGCCTCGCAGCGCCGCTGATGGATGGGAGCCTGGTCCCGGCTGACGGACTCGGAGCCCGGCGGACTCGGCGGGGGGGCAGCGGGGAGCTGTGAGCGTCCTGCCGGCCGGAGGACACCGACGCACCGACGCGGTTTCTGCTGAATTCTGCTCTGTTTTCGTCCAATGTCACCGCCGAGGAGCCGCGGCTGAGGCTCCGGATCAGCGCGTCCTCCGGCGGGATGAGCGGAGCCGGACGGTCCCGTCGGGTCTGACCGGGGCCGGGCGCTGCTGGCGGGCTGCCGCCGGATGAGAACCGGGCACCGGGCCGGAGGGAGGAGCGGCAGAGAGTCCCCCGGGGGAGAGAAGCAGCGAGGCGGCCTCAGGACGATGTGAAGATGGGTCCGGTGCTGCTGTGGCTCATCAGCGGCTTCCTGCGGGCTGTGCACGGCCAGGGCGTGTACGGTAAGACCGGCACCGAGGCACCGACACACCGACACCCGGCCACATCCCGGGGGGGGCTATAACCCAACATGATGATGATGACCTTGTGACGGATTAATGAGTATGTGTGTGTGTGTAGGCTGTGTGTGTGTGTGTGTGTGTGTGTGTGTGTGTGTTTGTGTTTGTGTTTGTAGGCTGTGTGTGTGTTTGTGTTTGTAGGCTGTGTGTGTTTGTAGGTTGTGTGTGTGTGTGTGTTTGTAGGCTGAGTGTGTGTGTGTGTGTGTGTGTGTTTGTAGGCTGTGTGTGTGTGTGTGTGTGTGTGTTTTGTAGGCTGTGTGTGTTTGTAGGTTGTGTGTGTGTGTGTGTGTTTGTAGGCTGTGTGTGTGTGTGTGTTTTGTAGGCTGAGTGTGTTTGTAGGCTGAGTGTGTGTGTGTGTTTGTAGGTTGTGTGTGTGTGTGTGTGTGTGTGTGTGTGTGTGTTTGTAGGCTGAGTGTGTGTGTGTGTGTGTGTGTGGCCTACAGGCTCCACAGGTAGCTGCTGCTCACAAACACACCTGTGATAATCAACACATTGAGGATGAAGCTGTAAATTCCTCATCATGCTGCTGTAACGTCTCTTTAATATTCCTGGAGTATTTGCACTTGTACTTGTACTTGACATTCTGAATGAGTGTGTGTTACTGGATGTCAGTGGTATTACCCATGATGCCTCAGTGTTTGTTGAACCAGCCTGTGTGAAACAGTCCTGCAGGTCTGTCCAGAGTCTCTGTGGGACTCAGGACATGAAGACATGATGTTACTGCTGCTCTTTTGTTTTCATCCACTCTGACATCACTGGACTGTTTGACTTCCTGTTGGGACGTCAGATGACCTCTGACCTTTATTTCATTATTATTCTGCACTTTCTGCGACAATAATTCTGTGAAAAGTTTGGAGTCAGCTCGAGTTTATTTCTCGTCCTGTTTCCTCAGTTATTTACGGAGTCACGGAGTCGAACTGTGATACTCGTCCAGGGTGAAAAAAATGAAGGTCCATTTACTAGCTTCTTTCCCCACTTGTTTCTTATTCCCTTTTTTTGTTTTATTTTAGTGTGAGCTTTCAGCTGCAGCTCACAGTCTTCATCAGCTGATGGCTCAGTGGTTGTCATGTGATCACAGTACAGAACTTGTCTCTCTTGGCAGAATTTTCTTTCAGCCTTGCTCAGGTGACATGATGACAAATGAGCTCTCTGCTGATGAAGACCTAGTGATGTGGTTGAAAGCTCAGACAAAAAGCTCGAGTGATCATTGAATTTTAATTAATTTTTTATTAAGACTGAATGCTCAGGTCTGTTTCTTTGAGCGACACTCAGGATGACATCAGGATGACATCACAACACGTCCTCGTACCTGAATGGCTGAACAGGTTGATTTACGATGTGATGACTCTTAGAACAACATGTACGACCTTTGAGGTGGACCTTCATCGTCCAGGACCTTTGTTGTCGTCTCCCGGGTGACGTTGTGAAATGGTTTGGCTCGGTTCTGGAAAAGATGATGGTTTGGGCTGAAAGAAGTACGTTTAGTGGAGTTACTTCCAGTGTCCACGGTGTCCACAGTGTCCTCAGTGTCCACAATGTCTTCAGAGTCCTTGGTGTCCTCAGTGTCCTCAGTGTCCACAATGTCTTCAGAGTCCTTGGTGTCCTCCTCAGTGTCCACGGTGTCCACAGTGTCCACAGTGTTCTCGGTGTCCTCGGTGTCCTCGGTGTCCACGGTGTCCACGGTGTCCACGGTGTTCTCGGTGTCCTCGGTGTCCTCAGTGTTCTCAGTGTCCACAGTGTCCTCTGTGTCCTCAGTGGCAGCTGCAGCCTTGATAACAGGGTTAATGTGGGTTTTTCAGGTTCTACTTTCTTCTTCTACTTCTTTTATTCTTATCCAAAGATTTTCCTTTAATGATTTACAGCAGAACAGTTGTTTTCTTGTTCGTTATGGTTCCAGTGAAATGTTCCCTTAATGTTTCGGTGGTGATTTGTGTTTCATCCTGACTCTCAGTCTGTGTGTTGGAATCTGAGCTGGTCACATCTGCAGCTCTCATGTCTGTCTGTGTTTCCAAATAGAAACTGTGGTGAGTCTGTGACCTTCTCCTGCTCCTATCTGTCATCATGGTGTTTTTTTGCTGCGGTATCTGCAGTAATATTTGCAGTATTGGAGACTTCACTGTTCTTCTTCTTCCTCCCTCGGAGGAAACATCTGGAAGACTATGGTTTTGTATTGGCTGTGTGATTGAGGACGACCACAGGAAGGATTTAAAGGCAGAAGTATCAGTGGTACTACAGTACTAATAGTAGTCGCAGTAGTACCAAGTGGAGCCTGCTGGATCTTTTACTGTGTAAATCTTACAAATCAGACAATCGGGTGTGTTATCATTCAATCAATCAATGATTCACTGATTCACTGTTGTTATAAAAGTGTCGTCTGCGTGACGTCAGCTCTCACACTCAGATTATCTGTAATCTTATATGTCACAGATTAGAGGCAGAGGAGGCGTATTACATCACACACTGTTAGTTACATTCACCCAGTTTAGTGTGCTGATGTCTCTGCTGCCACAACGATGGAAGGTTTACCCATAATTCATCTTCCTGTTGGGGGGGGGATTAGGATGCAACATCTGTGCGTTAGTTGTACATTTGATGAAAAGAACTTCCTGTAAACTTCCTGTGTGTTTCTGGTGATTTTGTTTGCTTCTAAAAATGAAACAGAAATGATTAGTTGATTAATTGATTCATTAATTATGAGAAAAATAATCTGCAGCCATTTTGATAATTGATCAATTGTTTAAGTCATTGATTAAGCAAAAATGTCCAACATTCTCTGCAGCGTGTTTGGGGAGAGTCCCACTGCCTGATGGGTAAACTGGATCCCAGTTTATATCCTGCTGAAAGAAAAACTCTCCTCAGACTGTGAACAGCAAACAGGAGAAAGTGATTTGGATCAAAGTTGAAATGTTCTTAATGTTCATTGTATCAATGATCAGGAAGTAAGAATCACGTTGCCTATTGTCTTATTATTAGTGTTATGTTTTTATTTAACAGAGTTCTGCACATTCTGCGGTCGTGTCCTGATTCATGTTGAATCAGTTTGACACTGACTGACAGTCCATGCAGTCGTCCTCTCATGGCTGCCTCCTCTTCATCGGCGTGCGGCTGCAGCCTGCAGTCAGTCCTTCGCTGGCTGAGTGTGATGCGGCCTGTGTCGTCGTCGTCGTCGTCTCTGGCCGTCACATGTGCTGTTTGATCGGTTGTTGGTGACACTGATCTGATTTCACAGCCATATGGGCTCATTTTCTGCCTCATAAACTCTCCTCACCACAATGCAGTTAAAGCTCATTTGGATGGAAAAGGTCAAACACAAACAGTCAATCTGCTGCTCACTCACTGTTTGGCTGCTTCTCACTGAACAACACCAAGCAACACTGTGAGGCGCCCGCAGCGCCCCCTACGGGCCGCTCTGTTCACTGCGGACACAGCATGACTCAACTCACATCTTCCTGCTGGTTTACATCTCCTCCGAGTCTCAACAGCAGTGACTGTAACTAGGAACACTGACTCTGTAAATTTGAGGTACTTTACCTGAGTGTGTTTATTTTATGATACTTTACTTTTACTGCTGAAGTTTAACACTATGGAATTATCTTTTTGAACTGACTGACAGACTGAAAGAGCAACAACGATTATTCAGGTCACTGTGGAGCCTGGTTGAGTTCTGGTTCAGGTTGGATCTGGTCCTTAGAGTGTGTGTGTGTGTGTGTGTGTGTGTGTGTGTGTGTGTGTGTGTGTGTGTGTGTGTGTGTCGGTTGTGTTCAGTTCACCGCTGTGTGATTCGGTTAGTGCACATTTTCCTGTTGACCAGTTTGGCTCTTTAATGCTGACACGTTAGCATTGAGCTAACATCAATCTGTGTGCGTGTTTGTGGTTAATTTGCCCCAACAGCAGCATCCTGAGGCCATCTGTCTCACTCACACACACACACACACACACACACACGCACACACGCCCACACGCCACAACAGATATAGTCAAATGTGTGTGTTGATTGACAGCTCCTGTTGCAGCTCTGACACACAGCGGGGGGTTGGGGGGAGGGTGTAACTGAAGGTGACAGGTAGCAGATGTGTCCACATTGCACACACACACACACACACACACACACACACACACACTGTCAGAGGAAGTCCTGTGTGACAGTCAGGGCTGTGTGATATGGATGTGTGTATTTTCCCAGCATGCTTTGGGGTCACAGATCATCTGTAAAATGATCTCAGATGTTGACTAATGATTATTTTGCATAAGATGAATCTGCTCATTATTCTTTCATTGAAATGATCCATAAAATATGCTAAATGTCCATCAGTCTATTAAGCACCAAAGTCATTGAATGCCTCGTTTTGTTCGACTAATTGTTTCAAAACTAAAAGATATTTAATTTTGAAAAGGGGCAAATAAACATAAATGCATCTAAAAATCAATGAAATGAAAATGAATGCATCTGATTTTTGAGTGTGGATCCAGCAGCAGCCGTCCTGTCAAACCAACATCTGCCTAGAAGAGAGGAAATCAATAAAAAAGGAAACAGGGAAATCCAAAATGTGACACTGATGTTGTGGTTTTTCAACACGTTTTATTCTCGTGTTTCATCGACTCAGTCTGTGAACACGCGTGTCGTGTGGAGCTGAAACACAGCAGCACCTCGTACCTCCACGCTTCACTGTCGCACACTGAATCACACTAAAGATCACCTACAGGCTGTTGTTCCTGCGCTCAGCTGCCGCGCTGCCAGGACTCCTGCTGTCTGGAGCTGCTGTTTGTTGTCGAGGATGACGAGGGCACAGCCGGCCAGTCTGCACATAATCCTGAAGTTTGGATAATCCGGATCCTCCGGGCCGAGGGGGAGGAGATCCAGAGAGAGCGCGGAGACGTTCAGCTGACTTTATGTGACAGTGGAAAGAAAAACAACTTCGATTTAACACGAACCTTCAGAGGAAAGAGCTCGATCACACAACAGACCCACAGACTCTCATTGAGTCACCAGACGAGTGGCTGGGTCAGTGTCACAGAGGCTGAACCAGCCACTCGTTGAAAGATTGTGTCACAGCAATAATCAGAGCAGCACGTTGCAGCTTCCTGAAAAAATACAAATGTTTTACAGATTTTCAATAAGTGTTGAATCAACTGGACCTGGTTGTAGATTCTTGAGGACGTTTCACTTCTCATTCAAGAAGCTTCTTTGGGTCCGACCGACCGGCTGGAAGCCCCTCGTTAACCAGGTCAGTGATAGCTCTCAGTATGTTGGCGCTCCCGAGCATTTAACGACAGTCGCTGGAGTCACCTGATGCCAATCAGGTCCTCAAGAATCTGCAACCGAGTCCAGTCGCTGTTGATTCAAACCTTATTTGAACACTGTGAGTTTTACAGTTTTACAGGTGGTGAAGAGTCGAAGCTGGCGGTGTCAGTCAGAGCAGACAGACGAACAGCAGACTGAAGTTAGTTCCAAGTTGGGTGTTGCTCAGCTGACCGCATCAGTACAGCAGCTGTGTTTACAGGCTTTGATATTTTAAATCAGAAATGAATATCATTAAATGACGAGTGATAGCTGTGCTGTGGTGAACAGGAGAATGTGGCACATGGAGATATGAAGAAGTCGTTCCATCTGTCCATCAGAGGACTGTTTGCTTCAGTTGATTCAGCTGGTGTGAAAGTTGTCCGTCAAACTCAGAGACTCCGTCCAGTCTGGACTTTAATAAAGCTGATGATCAGTCGTTTCTTGGTGAGAGAAGATCGATGAGAAGCAGATGAGGTTCAGTAAAGTGCAGACTGTCGTGCTGTCAGCTGTCGAGCTGACGGAGCCGTCGCTTCTTATTCACAGGTCCAACTTCAGTTCAAATGTGGGGAAAAATTAGATATTCAAACTGTGATAGATGGAAATAGATGATAGATTTTTTCATTATTCCAAACGGATTGAACCAAACTGCAGGTGTGACAGAGATGATAAAAGGGAGACGAACGTTGGTACATCAGACACTGATCTGCTGTCGCCAGAGATTTATAGGAAACATCATCAGATGAAGCAGCTGTAGAAACTTCGGCAGGAGCACAAACCTGGACTGGATGAAACTTTAACCAGAAACAGCGTGTGTGTGTGTGTGTGTGTGTGTGTGTGTGTGTGTGTGTGTGAAGGTGTGATGAAGAGCTGTGAGTGGCTGCAGACATAAATCAGCATATTTCTCTACTTTGATGAAATCATTAACTCTGCATATTTGACCTGCTCTCACTTTACCTTCCTTCTCTGGGAAATTGGGATTAATTATAATTGTTTTTTAATTACCCATTCTCTCCCAGCTGTGGAGCGCTTCTTCACAGACAGGAAACGCCGTTCGCACCGCCATTGTTCCGCTCCCTCCGCCCAGTGTGTTCCTGTGTTTATCAAGCCATTAGCTGTGGGTTTACCGTGTTAATAAGTGTTAATGTGTGGTAATGAGGACGGAGCGCTGCAGATTACTGGGAGCGCTGTTGGCCCGCCTCCTGCTTCCTGCCGGCCGGCCGCTCGATGAGAAGAGGAGGAGGAGGAGGAGGAGGAGGAAGAGCTCCACTCAGACTCGCTGCTGCTCAGAACCAAACAAACCAAACAGTAGGAGCTGGAGAAGCAGATCACTGTGAGCGAGTCAGCGTCCACGGTCATCCAGAGAACAGAGAACTTATGTCTCTGTACATTGATCATAGAATTTCTTTTGGAAGATCAATGTTGGTCTCAGAGCGTCAATCTAATATTTGTTACTGTCATATTAGTTTGTCTGAAGTTAAAGTGAAGTCGCTGGATGTTCATATTCTCACTCTGACATCCAGCATGTTGCAGTGACAGAAACGTCTCTTTAAACTTGTAAAAGCTGCAGTTCATGTTTTGCGTCTCGGGGACGTTGGTGCTCAGACTCTGCAGCTGATTTCATTGACTTCCTCCTCTGAGGTTCAACCTGGTATTAATTAGTGAGCTGCTGTTGTGTTCAGGTGCAGTGGGAATCTGCAGGCTCCAGCAGCTCAGCTTCTGATTGGACACTCAGGACACCGGCGTCCTAAAACTGTCCCTTTACAGAAACACACACTGCTGTGTTTGTAGAAGCAGAAGAAGAACCGACTCGGCTGAGGGTGAGGAAATGTTGAGTCGTCGCACCTTTTGACTAGACGATAGGGATTAATGCTCAGAACACACATAAACAGCAGTTACCATTATTATCAGGTCCAACTGGAAATGTGGTTCACAGTAAAATCTAAATGTCCGATAGAGTAAAAGTAAAAATGCAAATAAGTCAGAATGTAAACAGAGATTTTTCTGAAAGCTTCAATATGTTTTCGACTTGAAAATTGAGAAGAGTTGTGGTTTCTGCTCTCTGATCAGAGTGGGACGTCCCTCCGACCGTAGATCAGGTGTTCAACAGGGAATTCTGACTGACAGTTTGAGCCCTTGGCCTCTGTCAGACCGAGTGTTCGTCCCGTCGTCGGCACGTTGGTTTTGCTGCTTGGCGCTGACTGTTGGTGGAGACAGCAGAGTGACACTTCACGACTCTGTGAACATCTCTGTTTGTCTACCAGCCACTGTGACAGAGCATTTTCTGTTCCACTAAACATTTGGGTGAAGAAATTAATCAACATGTCTGTTTGGATTTGCTGTGGATCCTCCCGGCCGGCCTGACCAGCGGAGGAGAAGTAACAACTCTGACGGGAGGAGAAGAGGAATTGTTCGACCGAGGGAGATAAGAAAAACTCGTCAGGTTTCTTTTAAGGTGGAAAAGTTACAGCTGCCCAGAGGAAACAGTACAAATCGATCTGTGGAAGAGACAGGAAGTTCAGTGATGATCTTCAGGTTCAAAAAGTGAATCTTGATGTTTTTTGGACTTTGGATTGTGACCTGTTAAAATTAATGTTACTAGAGCTGCAGCTAGCGATTATTATCATGATTGATTAATGTGCAGAGCATTTTATTGATCAATTGATTATCAGTCACACCAGTGACAGATCCCATCAGTCACTGGTTCTTCCCGTCCTCACCCCACGCCGGTGCTCTACGTGGGCCTGGAGTAAAAGCTCGCCACCTGTACATGCAGGTTGTAGGAGCCTGATAAAATGCAGAATGCTAACATCGACAAAGAGGTCAGCAGCGTCTGTCATTTGTTATCCATGTGTGGTGAAGACTCAGAGATGGAAACAGCCGTAAATGTAGCAAAAATGCAAAAGTTGTGCGTTTTAATGAAAACAAGTCAGTGTTAATGTAACTTAAATCTTCTCCCAGTGCATGCTGGGAGCTGAGGGGAAGGTGGAAGTGAGATAAATATGGCCGCCAGAGTGTGGAGGATGTGTCTGTGCTGTAATGACATGAAGTGTAAAGCAACGCACTGACAGGCTTTATGATTATGTGTGTGTGTGTGTGTGTGTGTGTGTGTGTGTGTGCGTGCGCGTGTGTGGGGGGTGTTACATTGATCATGTTTATGACTCTGACTGTATGTTTGGCTGTGATTCATACGGAGGCAGAGGAAGTTTACATCCTCTCAGTCATCACAGTGACACATATACATCCACTGTGTGTGTGTGTGTGTGTCAGTGTGCATGTGTGTGTGTCAGTGTGTGTTGGTGTGGGATGATTCATGGAGGACATTGCTGAACATGATTAGTCATATGAGCGGCTGAGGGAAGTTTACGTCCTGCAGCGGAGACAGAAGAAGAGAGAATAGCGGGCGATGAACCACAGACAGGACGCCTCACCGTCGACCGTCGACTCCACACTTTGTTCCCCATAAGCAGCGTTGGAGGAAATACTGTCGCTCTTTACTGAAATGTAAAAACCAGTGTTGCTTGGCCTCAGTGTGGTGCACGCAGCCGCAGGCAGGCGCACAGCGACTTCCACACGGAAACTGTATCTGTGTTGCAGATGAGCTGAGGTCAGAGCGAGTCGGCCTCAGTGAGGAGAGGCCAAATGAAAGAGCTGCAGGTCTGAAGGATGAACGGACGTGGGCCGTGGTCGGAGTGGTCGTGTCGCGGTGAAGCCTCCAGCGGATTTTAACAGAGAATTCAGTTGATTAAACAAACTGCACAGTGCAGGTAGAACCAATGCATTTTCTTTAACATGAGCCGCTTGAAGTTTTTCTGACATCGAACCAAAGTGACTTGTTCCTTCGTGCGAAACTCGAATGCAAACCCATTAACAGTCTGTTCACTGTCCCTTCACTTTCATCCATCTCCTCTTTTCCAAACGACGGCGGCGCATGAAGCATGAACACAGGCAGATGTGTGTTCTGTGAGTGCGGCTCAGCTTCCAGGACGACTCAGATCAAAGAGCGAGGAAACGTGAACGTGCAGCAGCATCACAGCGGCTCGTCTTCAGCTGCAGAAATCCCACCTTGGGGAGACTTATCTCTCCCGGAGTGAGGATTAAGGCCATGTTTGGAGAATAATACACAGTGTACAGTGTTGCTTATGTAAGCCGTCAGCCTGCGTTCAGCCTCCATCCAGCAGCTGCCGCAGCCTGCCAACGTGATGGAGACGCTCGGAGGAAACAGGTGGAGATGTTCGCTTCACCTCAACAGGTTCTCACCATACATCTCTGAGCTTCAGGTTTGACAGCTGTGACAAATGATTCTTTGATTATTGATTATTTATTTTATTTCCATGTATGATGTCAGAAAACATTAAAACATGTCCATTACAATTTCTAGAACCTGGAACAGGAATCTTCTGCACCTGCTCTAGTTTTCATGACGGGAGACTTTGGCCAATCACGGGTCATTTCAGAGAGAGGGGCCTTCCTATTGGCTGTTCTACAAATGCAGATGCTCATGTGTCAATCCATCAATCATCCATCCATTATCATCCATCTGTCCATCATCCATCCATCCATCCATCATCCATCCATCCATCATCCATCCATCCATCCATCCATCCATCATCCCTCCATCCATCATCCATCCATCCATTCATTCATCCATCCATTATCATCCATCCATCCATCATCCGTCCATCCATCCATCCATTCATCCATTATCCATCCATCCATCATCCATCCATCCATCCATCATCCATCCATCCATCATCCATCCATCCATCCATCCATCATCATCCATCATCCATCATCCATCCATCCATTCATCCATTATCCATCCATCCATCATCCATCCATCCATCATCCATCCATCCATCCATCATCCATCCATCCATCCATCCATCATCATCCATCATCCATCATCCATCCATCATCATCCATCATCCATCCATCCTCTCCTCAGTGTTTCTATCTGTCGTTCCAACTGATAAAACTGTAAAATGTGAATTTCCTGCCTCACTGCTCCACTCCTCCATCTCTGCTCTTGTATAGCTCTGTCCATCTCTCTCTCTCTCGCTCTCTCTCTCTCTCTCTCTGTCTCTCTCTCTGGTTTTCACTCGTCTCTCCTCTATGACTGAGTGCTGATGTGAGTAATGATGTGTTTCCTGCTGCAGCAGAGCATGAAGATGATGATGAAGAAGATGATGATGATGAAGAAGATGATGATGAAGATGATGATGATGATGAAGAAGATGATGAAGATGATAATGATGATGAAGAAGATGATGAAGATGATGATGAAGAAGATGATGATGATGAAGAAGATGATGAAGATGATGATGATGAAGAAGATGATGAAGATGATGATGAAGAAGATGATGATGATGAAGAAGATGATGAAGATAATGATGAAGATGTATGATAGGTTCAGTGTGTGTTAACAGCTCTCTACACCACACTGGACCTCCAGGACGTCCTTTAGAACCCAGGAAGCTCCTCAAGCATCTGTTTGTCCTTCCAGGACAGCTGGAACCCTGAAGTCTTCTAGAACCACCGGAATATTTCCAAGAACCTCTGAAAACTCCTAAAGGACCTGTGGAGTTTTTCAAGGAACCCAGAACCTTCTAAAGGATTTCTAGAGCTCCATGACCTGGAAAACCTCTGATTGATTCGTGACCTCATGATTGGTCATCACTGTGACGTGTCCAATCAGCCAATCAGACGTTTCATTTGTACATCACGCACTGAACAGCATAGAAACATCGGAGTCCTGTTTGCTGGTTTTCATTCATCCTCTTCTTCCTCTGCCTCATTACGTATACAGAAGGAGCCCCGTGCTGTCAGCCAATCAGATGTCTGCAGTTATTTTTAGCCGTCCCACTGACTCGACAGCTTCCTCTGAGAAATCCTCCGCTCCAGAAATAGAGTGAGCAAGCTTACATAACACAGAGAGAGAGAGAGAGAGAGAGACACAGAAAGAGAGAGAGAGAGAGGGAGGATGTAAAAATCTTTACTTTGACATAAATAAAACAGTGCAGCTGAATCTGACCTGAGATCAGTGGGCAGAGTTTTAGAGGGAACCTGTGTGAGATGGAGACAGATTTGGATCTGGGACAGATAGTGGTTTTAATATTTAGTTTCATGTCTGTCTGTCTTGTCTCTCTGCTTCTGCTCTTTGACATAAATAAATTAAAACTCGCTGAAACAGTTCTGATCCCTGAATGAACTCTGAGTTCAGACCTGAGGATTAAATAAGGTTTGTAGTTTTTGTTTTTCAGTCTCAGATCAAATCAGGTCTCAAATCAGTTCAGCTCCTCAATCTGAGGACTTCAGACTGACCTGGACCGGAACAGACCCGGTCCGACTTTGGTCCCATCAGTCACCACAAATCAGATTCATCATCGGAGACACCGTCCTGATGTGTGTCCCCATGTGAACAGAATTTGGAGCTCTGTGATTGGACGATTCTTGCCAAACTGCACCTTGGGAGTTGTAGGTGACTTATATGAAGTGATGTGACAGTTTTTAGTTTCTGCCTGCAGACATTTTGCTCCAATCAAATTACAGCACCGGCATGGTCAGTCAGAAAACTTCACATCCGCCGGAGATGAAAAACAAATCAAAGTTGAGAAACGTAGCTTCACCAGAGAGCAGATGGATCAGGAAGGATCTTGATTTCCTTATTGCAAACACACTGACGCAGGCAGCGTTGTCACTGTCAACAGGCCGGAGGAGGAAAATGAAAACTGTGCCTCAGTCTCACTCTGTAATTTTACAGTTTCAAATGTTGGAGGAGCAATTTTGGATTTGTGTTTGCCATTTATTAATCATGCAAATAAAATAAATGTTCACTCTGACAGTCGGGTAAACGTGCAGTAATTAATCCGTGTGTACGATGGAGCAGCGGCAGCAGGACGTGTCAGAGGCCACCAGCTCTGGGCTCGTGCAGCCGCGGTCTGAGCCCGTGCGTGGCTGCGTTTCGCCGCCAGCTGCGGCTCCGTGTCCCTGTGAAAAGCCCCACAGCCACTGAAGCACAACATCACAACATCACACACACAGGGAGGCTGCAGAGGGAGAACAGCTCTGCTCTGCTGGAGGATGAGTCAGTGTGTGTCTGCAGCACACACACGCACACACACGCGCACGCACACACACTGGGTAAATCAGGGCGAGCTCCTGCTGCCCTCTGAGACTCGCTGCTCTACTGTACAGTCCTGAGGCTGTGTGTGTGTGTGTGTGTCTGTGTGTGTGTGTGCCTGTGTGTGTGTGTCTGTGTGTGCAGATTTAAGCCATTTCCTGAATTAAAGGGATGGAGAGATTAGAGCGTTAAAGGGGAGGAAACAGATCCCTGATTTTCACTGCAGGAGGTCGGTGTGTTTGGAAACTGAAATGTTTCTGTGTGGCCTTTGAGTCGTCGGCTTCACAGCTCATTGTTAAAAACTTAGAATAATTTCAAAATGAGGGCAGTTGCCTTCAGTGTGAGTGTGTGTGAGTGCGTGTTGATGGGTGAATGAGAGGCCAGCACTCTCTCCTGTCATCAACCTCGTCTACCTGCTGTGTGTGTGGACGAGGCTGCAGCTGCTTTTCACTGTGTTGTCCAATCATGACAGAAACACTGAACCCTGACGTGTGTGAGGCGGCCGTCCCGTCCTTGTCTCTGCCATAAAAGGGACCTGATAAAATATTGTCGACGTCTTACCTGTTTCGATCGCTCGGTGCGTCAGTGGATCAGTTGAAGGTTTGAATGAAACACTGAGGAAATGAGCTGAGTGAGCAAAGCAACAGAGAATAAAACTCAAACATCAAACTTTTCTCTTGAATCTTCTTGTGCTTCGTCGTGAACATGTGAGCTCACCTGCCGTCAGTGAGCGCAGGTGTTGCTGGTCATCAGTTAACGAGTGGAGGCAGGTGTGAAGCTGCTTCCTGATCCTTGCTGGGAACACTCGGGGTCATTAAAGCCCTTCAGTGCCGATTCTCTCTGTTTGTTCTGATGTTAAAGTCCAGGTGAGACTCGGACCCACAGGACGTTTTTCCAACTCTGCCTGTGTGTTGCAGCCTGTTTGACCTCTGACGCTCTTTGTTTGTTTGTTTGTTTGCTTGTTTGTTTGCTTGCTTGTTTGTTTGTTTGCTTGTTTGCTTGTTTGCTGTGTTAATGTGCTGCAGGTCAGATGAGTGTAAAGCTGCATTTCCAGCCTGAGACTCAGATCTCACCTGTCTGATGCTCCAACCTGCTCAGATTCAGTTTATGACTCCAACAAAGCTGATCCGTGTCTCCGTCATGTGGTCGGCTCATCTTATTATATTTCAACTGTAAAGGTTTGATACCATCATATTGTTGATGTTGAAGGTTTGGCCTCAATAATTGTTTGACATTGTAAAACCTGCAGAAACACTCAACTCTTCACCACCACCAACGACTCAACTGCAGCAGTTTATCCGAGAGGATTGGATGTGATCTAATTCCTGGTTCAGCAGTGATTGTACAGACCCGGAGGGACAGTGTAATTCCTGAGTTTAGGAGGCGTTGTGTGTGGTTTTTGTATGCTCTCCTTGTACTGCGAGGATGAGCCGGTCTGCCAGGTTCAGGCAGGTTTCATCACTTATTAGGACGTGAGCGGTTTGTGGCGCTGCAGAGAGCGCAGCGATTAGACTAATACCTGGTTTTAGGGGGCAAATGGAAAATACCTGAGCCAGAGCAGGATCAGAGGATGGAGGGATGGAGGGACGAGAGGTGAATGAAAAACGTATTCTCTGCCTCCTTCTAAGAGCAACACTGACTTAATGCTGAAGAAAAGGTTTGGTTTGAATCAGGCCTTTACAGTTGTCATTGCCAGTTTGCTCAGGAACAGTTGGGCCGATAGCAGCATTTCTAGTTCTGCAAAGGACTTTGGGTCTGTGGCAGTTGTCTCATATTAAGTGGGAGAAACATTTCTCCCTCTCACAGTGTCGTGGTGCTTTTGAAGTATCTGATAACTCGTCTTTTTTTCATTTCTGTTCCGCCTCCGGTCGTCAGGGTGCGATAAAAAGTGAGTAAATGTGTTGTTAGCTGATGCACATACGCAGAGGTCACTGGTTTGAATGTCATCATCCCAATAAAAGCAGGGACGGTTAGTTAAAGGGTTAAATTGTCAATGAAAAACACATTAATGCAGATTGAAGCCGAGTGTGGAGGAACCGATGCCTCGATTAAAAGAGGTGAAAGGACCAGAGATAAAAACTCACTTTCCACATTCATGAAGAAAAAGGAGCCTGTTCAATTTTAGGGACGTTGTTATATTCATCCAGGAGGCTGGAGGATTTCTGCTGGATGTCTCTGCCAGAGAAACAGTGTTTTCCTCTGATATTTCATACAATGGAGTCTCCAGTGAGAAGCACGACTGGGAGAGGGACGGTGGAGAGAGATGAGCCAGAGGTGGTGGAGCGGGAGCCAGTGTTGATCAGGGGGAGGTCAAACTTGGACATAATCCCACGAGTGATGGGAGCGTCAGCCGTTCTTGTTGTTGTCAGCATTCAGGGAATCCAGGAGTCGTTCCTCTTCTCTGATCCGGTAGAGAGAAGAGATCCGTCTTCGCAGCTCACGCCTGGATGTCACACCTGGATGGGGAGGTGAGTGGCGGCAGGTGGAATCATGTTGAGGCAGCAGGGGTGTAATGTGTGTCACCATCTGTTATATGAGAACAATTTTTTGTCGTTTGGCAGAGGACAGGGTGGAAACCCACGAGAGGAGTCCACACTCGTTAGGTAGTGGAACAAATAGATCCCGTCACGAGGGAAACTGATCGGCCAGGACCAGCAATACTGGACCCACGGAGGTGATCCCGCCCCGGGCGTCCGCCTCCACCCTCGTAGGCAATGACGTCATCTGACCGTTAAAATGTTGTCTGTGGTTAAAAGATGTAGTTTTGAGATCTGGCATAAAAGTTAAAAAAAGTTTATCAAAAGGAACTTCAAACTGAGGAGATGTGAGGAGAGTTTTTGGACTTGGAGATTCAGTATTATGTTAAAATACTGAAAAGCATGTTTGGTATTTTATGATTGTGTGTTTGTGTGTGTGAATCAGTGTAAATGTGAAATAACCAGCAGCAGCCAACGATTCATCAATCACAGAAAGAGAAATAACCTAAAATAGTCTCCTTCCCTTTCAATTAAATAATTTGACTTCTTTTCTCAGTCCAAGAAAAAAAGAATTAAATAGAAATAACAAAAAAGAACTTTTAATCCTCAGTTCAAAATAATTCCACTTTTCCAAATGAACTCTTGACGATCAGCTCCAAACTGTGATAAATTCCAAAACAATTCCAAAATGAATAGATGAAAACAGGCAGTAGTTTCAGTCCCACCTTGATGTAACTGTGCAGAAAGTTTCAGTCCATGTTTCCATCTGTATGTGTACGTGCATGTGAAGGTGTGTGTGTGTGCTTATGTGAATGTGTGTTTCTGCTGCTGAGGGTTGGTGGCCGATTGATCGATGCACCGATTCTTATCAGCAGGTATATTTGGGAATGATTGATTGTTAAAGGTTCCCGTTGTTCCCCGTCTGGGTTTAGATGATCTGCTGCTTTAAGTTCGTCTTGTGTGACATTGAACTGAAGCGTTTTGGACTTGATGACGTTACCTCTGATTCTGGAAAGTGTTTCCTGACAACAAGAGATCAGTGGGTGGTTGGTGCCTGAATATGTGTGTGTGTATCTGTGTGTAGATGTTGAGTATTGGCGGCCACATGGATCTCATGTACCTACAGCGTTAAGTATTTATGTGATATATATTATTTTACATTTTCTTTATGCATTTGGTTTTCATGTATTCATGAGCTCGTGTGAATCCGTCTGTACACACGTGATCTGACATAATGTTAATGAGTTTGAACGTGAAGAGACAAATAACAGGACAGGATTGAATCCAATCAGACGCTGCTCTTTAATCTGACCTCACACCGAGATAAAGTCTGACCTCTGACCTCTGCAGTCCCGCAGGACTCGACCTGTCTCCGAGTCCCTGCTTACATACAGAGAGCCGTGATGTCATCCCATGATGCACTGGGAGCAACAAAAGACGACTTAATCCTCAAAGTCATCAGCATTTTGTTTGACTGTTTTATTTATGAAAGAACATTTTAGTGAAGTCGTTGTTCTCTGTTCTCCAGAGAGTCAGACGAGGAGGCAGATTCCAGCTTCATCTCTGAGTCCTGAACAGACGAAGGTCCAAATGGAGTCGAGTCACAGCAGGATGCTGTTTTTATTCTCGTTGTACAGAAATACAAGTACAAACGTATTTACAGCAAAATAAACTTAAAGCACCAAAAGGAAGTATCTTATTAGCTGAGCTTAGCACAAAGACTGAGAACCAAGAGGAGGGCGGAGACCAAGGACGAATGAAATGTGAGCCAACAAAGAGAGAATGCAGCAGATCTGGATTCAGGTCAGACTAAGTTTGAAGAGACTCGGAGCTGCAGCAGACTCAGACTCGAGGCCCTCAGAGATCCACATGTGTGTGTGCAGAGATGCAGGTTTTGTTTTATGCAACAGCTGCAGAGTTTCTGCTGCAAATGTTCCTTCAGACACAGTCAAACTGTCATTAAACTCGTTCATGTGGTCTGTAGAGGATCGGCTCCGTTCTAGCTGAGATGTCATTTTATTTTCCTCAAGCTGAAACTCTTTCTATGAATCATCCACTGTTCCATCTTCTGTCGTCACAGGATTTTTCCTCCTCATTCATGTAAAAGCAGCATTTTTCCTGTTGGAGCTCATTTTCAACTATTTTGTTCAGGACTGAAAATAATGATTCTTTTCATTCTGGATTCAGCTGCTGATTCTTTTCTCCATCGATCGATCGATTATTGAAAACAGTGAGAAATGTGGTCACAATGATCCAGAGCCCAAAGTGACACCTTCACAATGTTGCTTTGCTCCAAGCAACAGAACAAACCTGCAAACTATTACAGACACATTCAGACTATTACAGACACATTCAGACTGTTACAGACACATTCAGACTGTTACAGACACATTCAGACTATTACAGACACATTCAAACTATCACAGACACATTCAGATCAGTCAGAGGAGAAACAGAAAATCTGGAACCATGAAATGTTTTTACATTAAAAATGACTTAAACTAACAAAATAGTTAATTTTTTTCTGCCAATCGACTAATTGATTAATGGACTAATAGTTTCAGCTGCACTTATAACTGAACATATTTTATAAACTCTTCATATGTTTGTGTGTAAAAATCTGAATTTGTAAAGTAACTAGTAACTAAAGCTGACAGATAAATGTAGTGAAGTAAAGAGCAGAACATTTCCTCTGAGATGTGGAGAAGGAGAGACTCCTGTGTTCTCGCAGCAGTCGACGTCTCGTTGTCGCTTCCTGGTTAAACTCCTCTGTGCTTCTGTCTGTTCTGTTCTGGCTGAGGCCTCTTCAGACGGAGCCTCTGGTTGAAGTGCATGCTGGGAAGGAATCAGACTGCTTTTTGAGGGTTTGGACCTGGTTTTAGGGTCACAGTTAGTTAGGTCGAGGTTTGTGTTTGGCCTTCAGTTGTCATGGTTACACAGGGAGAGTGATGTGTGTGTGTGTGTGTGTTTGTGTGTATTTTATTACCTTTTGGAGACTTTGTCTGGTATAAACACCAACCTCGCCAGGATCAGTAGTACGCAACGTCGTGATGAGGATATCTGCACCAACTTGTGTCTGTGTGGGTGTGTGGGTGTGTGTGTGCGAGTGTGCATTTGTGTGTGTGTGTGTGTCAGTGTGTGTGAGTGTGCGTGTGTGTACATTTGATGACATCAGCAGGAAACATTAGCGGAGTCATCGGAGAGAGAGAAAAATTCAGTATCTAAAAATAGAAAAGACAGAAAAAGTAGGACAACCAGATCATCCACAACACCTCCTCCTCCTGCTCCTCCTCTTCCTCACCTCCTCCTCCTCTTCTTCACCTTGTTCTCTTTTTATTCTTCCCCTCCTGTGTTCAGCCTCCTCTCCTCCTTCATCTTCTCTCTTGATCTCCTTCTCTTCTCTCCTCTCCTCTCCTCTCAGGTTCAGGTTCAACTTCAGGTGTTTTCACATTCAGGTCAAAGGTCAAATTGTGTCCGTGTTTTCAGTTCATGTTCAGACATCATGTCATTGATGTTCAGGTCAGATCTTCAGCAGCTTCAGGTCCAGTATGGTCCCGGATCCTGACCTTATTGAACACGTCAGGTAATCACACAAATGTGACTGATTCACATTTTCTACAGTTTTCTCTTTCTGTCATTTTGCTTCATAAAGCTGCTGCTGATTCTTCATGACTTCTTTAAAGGAAGACTCTGACTCTGTTTCTCTGTGTGTAGTTTATTGACTTGTTGTGGTGACGTTGATTTGTGACAAACATGCAGCTGTGAGATGTCGACACTGAAATGTTCTGACTCACTGCAAGAAAGAAACGTCCTGTTTACTGACTTTAAGTGATCATTGAATTCTGAAATGCCAGCGAAGGATTTCTAACATTGAGTGAATAATCAGTCGTGAGAATAGTTAGTCGTTTCCGATCAGCCGCCGAGGAAGAACAGCTGATTTGCAGCTTCCAGTGAGGAAACTGGACTTCAGCGTTGAATCAGAGATATTAAAGCAGTAAGTGTTGAGTTGGAGTGTTGAAGCCGCACAGAAACACCCACAGGTCAGAACAGTGGATCAGTTCAGGTAAAAATAGAGGCCAAGTGTGAAAATAAGAAACAAGTGGTGCGTCGTGCAGGAAGCCTCGTACCTGCAGCCGCGTCCAGATCAGGGTTAGTGGTCCAGTCTGCAGCCGTCTGCTCTGACAAACACTGCCAAACCTCCCGTCAATTAAAAATTCATTTCCTGCTGACCTTTTTCCTCTGCTGCTCATTTATAATTTCACAACTTTAATTAGCTGAACTGGTTCAGACAGACTGTGTTCAACAGAGTTTGGCCTCAAATCTGACCTGAAACTCCAGGTGCTTCGGTCTGAGACTTCACACACTGACTCTGATACGCAAACTCAGACAAATCTAAAATCTGTCAAACTTCAGATCAACTTCTGTCGTGTTTTTTAACTTCAGTAGCCAATAGTTTGATGTTAAATGGATGGAACATATAAACCTGGAGATGTTCACACACAGTACAAGACAAAAACTCTCTTTTACTAATATAACTGAGTTGACTCAGATGTTGATCTTGTTTCACACGAGATAACAAAGGTTGTTCTGTCCTCGTCCGAAACTTCATCATATAAATGACAGAATTTATAATTGTGGAAGTTATGGAAAATGCAGGCATGACCGGGAAACTGCTGGAACCTGTAGAACAAACTGGTGTCCTTGGGATTAAACCTCCGGTGGACATGGTGCCATCTTTACCGAAACGTCACTTCCGGTTACTTCCTGCGTCATGTTCGCTTGTCATGACCAAACTTCGAGTCTGTGAAATGTCAGGAATGTTGTTAAAAAGCTGCACACACACCCAGAGGACGCTGCTCTTCCCTCGCCCGCCGCCTCCTCGCCGCGTGGTTCCCATGATGACAGGTGGAGAGGATCCTGCAGGCGGCAGCGTCTGCTCTGAGGCTAACAGCTCCCTAACAGCCGCTTCACACACACTGTTCAGCTCACAGTAAAACACAAAGCCAGCTGCTCCTCCGACTTCACTCAGACAATAAAACACAGGAGCTGTTTTTATTTCGATATCAGACGTTTTCTCTCGGCTGCAGATAAAGACGCTGAAGTTTTGTAAGAAATCACTGGTGTGTCGAGGCGGCGGCGGGTTTTAGGCGTGTGGGGGAGGATCAGAGCTGCTGCTGCAGGTTGAAAGTTTAGTTTGCAGAAAGACGAGAACGTGCAAAGAAAGTTGGAGAGTTTACAGACTGAAGAGAAAAACTGATTTGATGAAACATGAGGAGGAAAAAATGTCTTTAAAACTGCTAAACTGTGGAGATGAGTTGAGGGCAGATGAAGAAGTTGAATGTCTGGAGGTATGTTCTCATATGATCAGCACCAACAGATGAAGAGAGAAATTACCTGTAGCCTGAAACAGCAGCAGCTCCCATAATGAATTCAGTATAAAGTCCATTTCCACAGCAGCAGAGTCCCGTCACCACACAGCTGGAGGGTTTTCACCGTGAAGCTCTTTGTTCTTCCTACGGACTTTGCTGTGCCGCTGATCCGTGTGAAGCTACCGCCGCCTTTTCACAGTAAAAGCCCAGAAAGGCTACCAGACTTTTAATGTGAAAAAGGCAAAGTGAAGGTGTGACAGGGCTCTGCAAACGACATTACAGTGAGATGAGAGGTAAACATGGGGGAAGAGTTGAGTTTGTATTAAGCAGAGACTGTTTGGCAGTTCGAGTCGTGAAGACTGCACGTGTCCATCTGATTCCTGGTTACACATGTAAACACCATGCTCTGCTACCTGGAGTCCTGGGATAGAAACCTGGCTGAGAACTCAGTTATTCAGGTTATAATGCTGATGATTTCACACATATCTGGATCTTTTGCTTCTTCAAAACTGCTTTAACATTATCTGGACCTGTTGCCATAACAACAAGGCTGAAACCTGCAAAGCTTATTGGCAGTCAGCTGGATTAGAGGCATCGTGATGAGGAGTTGTCTTTACCTTGAATCTAAAAAAGCCATTTGTATCTGTTCATTACTTCCTGTTTGTGGTTCACAGAAAGTCTTCTTGGTCCCGATCCAGCTAACGACAAGCAGCACTTTTACAGGTTTGGGCTTGTTGCTATGACAACAGTTCCAGGTGAATCTTAAACTAGAGTTGAAGAACAAAAAGATCCAGACTCGTGTTAAATCAGTCATAATGATAATTCAGTGACCCAGGTCTGAAGACTGAAGTCCAGGATCCTGTAAACAGCTGATCCTGGTTCCTTGGTTTGAACAGAACAAAGTGAGATGGATGCTTTTTCTGCTTGTATGTGTGTTTGGATGAAATCTGACTCTCAGCTCTTTTATTTTCCCAGTTTGACTCCAGTCTGTTTTCTGAGCAAACATTCAAACTGCTGAATTTTCTGTTTAACTGAATCTTCATCATGGCCACAGAAAATACTTGTTTCTGATTGGCTGGTAGGCGTTTGTTGAAAAACCTGCGTCTCCTGGGTTTGATCTGTTGATCACGGCTCACTGAAACAGACCAAACCTCCACCTTTATGAGTCATGTGCTGAAAGTCATAGAACAAACATGTTGAACTTGTTGTCTCTGTGCTCGTGTTCTCCACAGCGCCCCCTTCTGTGCGCATCGTGCACTCAGGTCAGGCCTGTAACGTGGAGGAGGAGCGCTACAGCGAGAGAGTTTACACCATCAGAGAGGGAGAGACTCTGGAGCTGCAGTGTCTGGTGACAGGACACCCCCGACCACAGGTACCAACACACTGGGTGGACTGGGAACACTGGGAGGAGGGAGGAGAGGGAGAGGGAGAGGGAGGAGGAGGAGGAGAGGGAAAGGGAGGAGGAGGAGGAGGGAGGAGGAGGAGGAGGAGGAGGAGGAGGGGGATGAGGAGGAGGCGGAGGAGGAGGAGGAGGGATGAGGAGGAGGCGGAGGAGGAGGAGGAGGAGGCGGCGTTGGCTTCAGGTTGGGATGAAATATATCCAGTGTTTGCTTCGGTATATTCATCTAAAGAAGAGCTGGATCAGTCTGTTACTCGACATCGTGCAAAGAAACGCTGTGTTCGAGTCCGTCGACTGTCTCAGAAGCAGCAACAGTCCTTCATGTCCCTCTGACACCTGATTGGCCGCAGAGGTTCGTCCAGATTGTTGACTGACATCATCCAGCGGCATGCTGGGAATCAGCAGCCCGTCCACCTGTCTGCAGCTTCGCTGTGTGCTGTTTCCTGTTGTTACACATAATCTCTCTCTGAGTACAGTCAACATGTGTTTTGTACAGTAGAAGTGACAGGTCACCACAGGACAGCGCCACCTGTCATCGACACAAGACAATTACACTTGAAACACTTGAAAATAAACAGTGAGTAAAATCAGTCTTATTATTAACCAGAGAAAGTGAATTTATAATTCCAACAACCTTTATTTCAAAACCACGTGTGACGTCATCAGTAAAGTTTATTCGTCGACGCTGCAGCAGATTCAAAGTTGAATGAACAACCAGAGAAATATGATGCACTGAAAAACCTGAGGCAGGAAAAGAGCATGAAGTGTACATTCAGACACACACACTCACACACACTCCATCCCTATTGACTCTGCAGAGCACATACAGTAATAAAAAAAACTCCCATCATCCCCGGCGGCGGGTTGTAAGTGCCAGAGCTCCTGCTGAGCTGAGCTGCTCCGACGCCTTTGTGTTTCATAAATGAGAGCAATCACACAGAGGAGAAGAAGAAGAGAAACAAGAAGAAGAAACCCTGGAGGATGAGAAGAGAGAGAGAGAGAGAGAGACAGAGAGAGAGAGAGAGAGAGTGAGAGAGAGAGAGAGAGACAGAGAGTGAGACAGTAGAAGAGGAGAGGATGTTGTGTCTGTTGCTCCTCTTTTTGCCTTCCAGTCGTCTGTCTGATTTTACTTTACTAACATTTATTCCGATTTAATAAAAACAACTCGACATCCTCGAATGAATAACTAAGTAAAAACCGAGACATTTGAGATCTTTGTTTTCTTCAAACAAGCCTCTCATGTCTGTTGGAGTGTTTAATGATTCCAGCTGTTCACAACACAACTACGCACAGTAACTACGTACAGTAACTTCACAGAAGCTTCAGTAATCAGATTACAGTTGACTTTCTCCAGTCAGCTGATTTGTGAATGTCGATTTCTCCTGGAAAACACTGACATGTAAGTCGACACGTACGCAGGTTTCCAGTTTGACAGAAGACGGCCGACAGGGAAGTAACACACGAGACGAAGGACAGATCATCACACACAGAGTCCTTGTATTTAAATAGTAACTTTTTTGAGTTGTAATCCACATGTTCAGTCACTTTATGACAGTGAAGTTATTTATTTATATCATCATTGATTCTTTCACTGAAGTCCATGAAAACACAGTGACTGTGAGCTGAGATGAAGGATGTTCTGAACTTCATCTGACTTTAACGCTTTAACTTGTTTCCACACAGTGTTTCTGAAATGTTGCACTAAAAACTGTGAGTTTGTCAATTTGCAAACTGATCGACTGAAGCTTCGCGTTAACTTCAGACAAACTTTCTAACTTATTTGATTCTCGTCACCGTCAGTTTTAACAGCAGCTGTTTCAACCTGCGTGTGTTCGTCTCAGAGTTCAGACGTCGGCTCACGAATCCTCGTCAGCGTCCCGATCTTCACTTTGTTTAGTCCATCGCTTCCACGTGTGACAGGGACAGTTTGTCAGTCCGGATCACTTCCTGTTCTAGCTGCGTTCAGTCCTTGTTTTCTAACAGTGAAACTAGAAAACTGTCAGCGTCACTGTGTTGCTATGAAGTTTGACAAAATCAAACAGCCTCAATGTTCAAATCCAAATAGTTTAGTTAGTGAAACACAAATAGTGTGAAAGCTCGTCGGGGGCTTTGGTGCAGTTTATTGTTGATGATGTTTATTTCCCAGCAGTGATGTCAGAATAAAAGCACATAAAGTGTTTGTGCTGCAGCTCATTAAAGCCGCCGCTGCAGACTGGAGGCTGAATCTTAATTAACTGTCAATTAACTGAATGTTCAAGTCTCACAAGTGGAGGCTTAACTGATCCCCAACACACACACACACACACACACACACACACACACACACAGAGTCAGTCCTGGTTTACTCTGGCTGCTCGTCCTGATGTGAGGCCATCTTTGTTTTTTTAGACACTTAAATACAGTAAATATCTGAACCTTCAGAAAAGTCCTCTCTGATTATTGATTATTAGTATTATTATTATTATTATTGATTATTTGGACGTTGTGAACAGTATTGCTAAGTTGGGGGGGGTCGGTGTCGGGGAGGGAGTGTCAGTTTTGGGAAGGGGGGGTCAGTTTCGGGGGGGGGGGGTCGTGTCGGGGAGAAAAATCCGGTTCACATGAGTTGTGTTTATGTCTCTTCTCTCTCTCTCTTCGTCTTCTTCTTCTTCTACTACTTCTCCTCACTCCCTCTCTCTTCATCATCTCGCTCTCCTCTTCCTTCCTTTCGTTAGTCGCTCTCTCTGCTGTCAGTCTGCTGAAGCTAAAAATAGAGCAGCTGCTGGCACACAGTCTGAATCCACACACACACACACACACACACACACACACACTGTAAAACACACACTGGGTTTTTTCAGTCTCTGCGTCACTGCAGAGCTCAGCTTCCTCTGCATCTTTCTTTCATCCCTCCTCCTCCTCCTCTTCTTCTTCACCTCTCTGTTCTCTCTCTCATTTCTGAGCTTTTAATTGTTCTTCAAATTGAAATCATGATTTGATTTGAGAGCACTTTTCATTTTTTATGCGACATCGTTAACAAAAACACTCCAGTCGAACGTGAGCGTCGACGGAACTGGTCAGAACTTGGCTGTCGTCCAAAGGTGCTTTCTGTCATTTGACCTCTTTGTGTTCACAGATCTGATCTCAGGCCTTTACAATAACGTCAAAATGAAATTAAAATCCATCTGGAGCTGTTGTCATAGCAACAAGTCCTTAAACCCAAACCTACTGAAGTGCAGCCGATTGACAGTCAGCTGATCAGGAGCACGAGTGTGAACAGGAAGTAAGAGTCAGATACGAGCGTCTCCTTCCTTTGATTTAGAATGAAAGAGTGTGGATGGAATTATGGTTTTAGAGCAAACTAACAGCAGAAAGAACACATCAAATGAATCATGCTGGGAGGTTCCCAACACACCTGCCTCGTGTACCTGCGGTCACATGATCAGCAATGAGCCAATCATGTAAATGATGATCATGGTTTCAACAACTGCTCTTTATTTCAAAATAAGAGCACAGTGCTTTTCACTGTAACTTAATGCAGGGTTAACAGATCAATAGTGACGCCACATCTGAACAACAGGTCTCTGGTCTCAGGTCGCTGTCATGTGAGAAACTCTGGAGGGATTTTTTCTTTTTTTCCCCCAATTTTTTTTATAGAATCAAATCATTAACCAAAACAGGTGGATGTCTTTAGATTAAAAGTTTCTGCTCCTACAGATCAATACAGATCAATAAGAATATAACAGTGTTAAACAGATGTCATTTACTCCTCCAGATGTGATCTGGACCATCTGATCTCTGCGCTCTGATGTTCTGACAGTCAGATACTGATCACAGGTTGAAAACCAGTCCAACATGGTGACGAGTTTTCTTCGAAGTCAGACAGGCGGCTTCACGCGGCTTCTTTCTTCCCTCATTCAGTCTTTTCTACCTGAAGCAATTTAACTAATTAGCACCCAGAGCTAATGAGCTGCAGTGTTGCGTTCACTGTCACTATGCAGGTGTAAATGTGTTGTTGTTATTTATGTTCAACGGGCTCCTGATGAATTCTGTGTCGTTTTAAATGTGATGCAGCACAACAGTTATCATGTTATCAGTTAGCTCACACAGTGGAATCCAGCAGTCGGGAAATAAATCCTCCTTCATCAAAGTCTTAATGTTCAGTCTGCGTTGATTCAGCTGTTTGTTGTTGTTGTAGTTTGTGTTAAACTGACGGCTGCTTCTTAACAAACATTATAATAAAATCATCATGAAGGACTGTGACTATTAACGATAAGCATTTTCATAACTGATTATTCTGTTGATTCTCTGTCACATTATTAGAGTGTTGATCCTGATTCATCAGTGTTAGAGCAACATTTTCCTGTTGGAGCCTCCAGGTGGCGCTAGTTTATGTATACTGTATATACTATATACTCTATACAGTCAGCTGTTTGGTCCAGCGGTTCAACCCGAGGGGTCGGGCCCCTCCAGAGGTCACCAGATAAATCGGAGGGTGTCACGATGTCCGTTAGTTCTCAGTTGGACCCAGGAGCGAGACACAGACGAGGGTGGATGAGTCAAAGGGATTTACTCAACTAAAGAACAGAAAAAAAACAAAAAGGTGACACCTCCACCACAACTCAACATGTTTTATCATAGACTTTGATCACTGCATCTGACATACCTCCACCACTGAAGACCGCACCTCCACCACTGAAGACCGCACCTCCACCACTGAAGACCACACCTCCAGCACCTGAAGACCACACCTCCACCACTGAAGACCACACCTCCAACACCTGAAGACCACACCTCCAACACCTGAAGACCACACCTCCACCACTGAAGACCACACCTCCAGCACCTGAAGACCACACCTCCAACACCTGAAGACCACACCTCCAGCACCTGAAGACCACACCTCCACCACTGAAGACCACACCTCCAGCACCTGAAGACCACACCTCCACCACTGAAGACCACCCCTCCACCACTGAAGACCACACCTCCACCACCTGAAGACCACACCTCCACCACTGAAGACCACACCTCCACCACCACCTGAAGACACCTCTACCACCCACACCTCCACCTCCACCCCTCCACCACCTGAAGACCACACCTCTACCACTGAAGACCACACCTCCACCACCTGAAGACCACCCCTCCACCACCTGAAGACCACACCTCCACCACCTGAAGACCACACCTCTACCACTGAAGACCACACCTCCACCACCTGAAGACCACCCCTCCACCACCTGAAGACCACACCTCCACCTCCACCTCCACCACCTGAAGACCACACCTCAGGATTCATGGAGAGACAAGAAGAGAAAACTTCTGATACACAAACATGTTTTCAGTTTCTGGACTTTTCTCTCATCTTTGACTTTTAATGAAAGAATTATAACAGATATTGAAATTAAACTTTGACGTTTAGAGGAGAAACTGAAACCAACTGAGAGAAACATGACAGGATGTAAAATCTGAATTTGCAAACTAGCTGTGGAGGAGAAGGAGAAAGTGGCAGGAAATACTCAAGTACAAGTAACTCAAATCTGTGCTCATGTACAGTACTAAGTAAACAGTACTGAGTTCCATTCCAGCCCTGAGCTGCAGTAACATCAGTCAGTACTACTGTTGTTAGAGTTGTAACTTCAGTGTCGTCACGTTAATTAGACTCTGCAGAGTTTGTGTCGTCACACTGATCCAGGATCTGTGGACTGAGAGTATTTTTAGCTCATTAATCGTCAGTTCGCCGGTTTGAGGCTGTTAACCGTCTGTCTGCAGCACAGACGTCCGCTTCACTCCAGCTGGCAGCGGGACGACAGACATGTGGGAGGACTGGACTGTGGGGGGGAATCAGGCTGGAAAATGTGCTGATGGAGGCAACAAGAGTTTGGTTTCAGAAGAGGAAGCAACGTTTCCAGGCTCTAAAAAAGAGACACATACAAATAACATCCAGCTTCAAACACATGAGGAGGAAAGAAGTCAAACAAAGAAAAAGAAATTCTGTCTCTTTAAAACTCAAACTGAGTCTCACTGATAACAAATGAAGACCTGAGGCTGTATTTTAATCTTTACCCACAAAAATGAATAAAATATGATCAAGTTAAAAAAAGCCTCTTATTATTATATTATTGTGTCAGAACTTGGATTCTCTGTCTCTAATATTCAACGATTGTGTCTTTGGAGGACACAAAGTCCACAGATCAGTTCAGTGAGTCGTCTGTAAATGTGTTCATAACCTCTGTAGCCGTCTATGACCTGTTATAACAACAGTCTATTACACATCACTCCTGTTTCCTGCTGTCCACAGCAGAGTCTGCAGGTCTGCAGGTCTGCGGGTCTGCGGTCTGCGGGTCTGCGGGTCTGCGGGTCTACGGGTCTGCGGGTCTGCGGGTCTGCGGGTCTGCAGGTCCACACCTGGTCGTCCACACGAGTTGTCTTTGCTTTCCAATTTATGATGAACCAGCAACTCACAACAAAAATACCTGTTAATGTTCTATGTGGAGATGAGAGAGAGACAGATGGAGAGAAGAGAGGAGGAGGAGAGGAGAGGAGAGGAGGAGGAGAGGAGAGGAGGAGGAGAGGAGGAGGAGGAGGAGAGGAGAGGAGGAGGAGAGGAGAGGAGAGGAGGAGGAGGAGGAGGAGGAGGAGGAGGAGGAGGAGAGGAGGAGGAGGAGGAGGAGGAGGAGGAGGAGGAGGAGGAGGAGGAGGAGGAGAGGAGAGGAGGAGGAGGAGGAGAGGAGGAGGAGGAGAGGAAGGGACAGAGCAGGTGGGAGGGATGGACGGAAAACTGACCAACAGATGCTGAATGAGGACAAATCTGGACCACCACACACAGTCACACACACACACACACACACACACACACAGAGTGGAGTTAATCTGCAGGAGGCTCATACAGTCTGGCATCGATTCAGTTTCCATCTAAACCAGAGACTCCAGTTATCTACACCCCCTCCTACACACACACACACACACACACACACACACTGCAACAGCAGATCAGCTGGACTTTATTTAGTTAATTCGGAGTCTTCTTCAAACCAGTCTCAACCAGTCTAAACAGATCTAAAGCAGACCCGTCTGTTAACCCGTCTGTTGACCCGTCTGTTGACCTGTCTGTTGACCTGTCTGTTGACCCGTCTGTTGACCCGTCTGTTGACCTGTCCCCCCTCTCTGTGCAGATTCGTTGGACGAAGACGGCGGGCGGAGCCTCGGACCGTCAGAGCGACTCGACTCTACACAATGAAACTCTGAAAATTGAAAATATCAGCCGCCACCAGGGGGGGCGCTACTACTGCAAGGCTGAGAACGGACTGGGGTCCCCCGCCATCCGCTCCATACGAGTCGATGTCTACTGTAAGGACACACACACACACACACACACACACACACACACACAGCTGGTTAGCTTAGCATAGCATAAAGACAGCAAAGACCGGAGGAGCGGTTTCAGTCCTGGTTTGGTTTCAGGGACGGACTGTGTGGATTAAAGTGCTGTCAGTGACTTCCTGTTATCAAACCTCCTCCCGACCTTCGCGTCTCCTCTTCACACTTTGAGGCCGATTGTTGTTGACCTACATGTGTGGAGAGGAAGCGGCGATGGTTGCAGCTCTGCTGGCTGAGGATCAGTCGCAGCCAGGATGATGTCTGTCTCTGCGGAGACGTCGGCTTCCGTTCGCCTTCACGTTCATTGTTGCTGCTGCAGAAAATCCCTGAAATCCCAGTAAAGAAACATCCGCGGGGTGTTTTCATCCAGCTGCGTCGCTCGTGTGTGTCACCGGAAAAGTTTCCTCCAAAGTACCAAGATCGGGAGGAAACAGTACCTGCGAGCTGTGAGCGTTGTTGTGTAACGGCCACGATGTCCTGCAGGATGTTTCTGATTGGGATTACAGGGATTTAAGTGGTACCTGAACGCATCACGGCTGAGTGCTTCCTTCAGGGCACGGAGGCTTTTACACAACTTTTCTCCATCGAACTGCAGGAGGAAACAGGACGAATCATTAACTCCCCGCCACACCCTGACCCGCAGCCCGTTCGGCAGCGCTCGCAGTGCATGATGGGAGTCAGCGGCGGGCGGGAGCAGATTGTTTTGGCCTCTGTTTACTTGCAGCGGCTGTTTTCGGGGCCGTGATGCGTTCAGCGTGCAGGTCAGAGTTTGTCGTCGCTCTGCGTGAAGTAGATTAGCGACCATTAGCCTCTCTGCTGGTGACGGCTTCATAACCGGACTCATTAAGGCGGCGGAGCCTGATTGGTCGGCTGCTGTCAGCTGATCAGGGAGCTCGCTGTGTTTCCAGCCAATTAAAAAGCCTCTGGCCCCACAGTAATTACCCCCCCACAGGAAAACTGCCCCCACGGTTTGGAAACAACTGAACAAACAACAAAGAACAACTATAAATTCAGACGCTGCAGGAGGAAACAAACTTCATCCTTTGTCCTCCAGGAGTTTCCAGGAGCTGTAGTCCCGTCTGTCTCTCTGTCTGTGTCTGTCCGTCCGTCTGCCTGTCTGTTTGTCCGTCTCTGTCTCTGTCTGTTTGTGTGAGACTCAGGAGGCAGCTAATGACTTCACACTGAATTAGACTTCAGGCTCTGATCCTGCAGATCAGTTTCACTTTATACACAAACTTCTGCCCTCTCCTCCTCTCTCCTCTCTCCTCTCTCCTCCTCTCTCCTCCTCTCTCCTCCCTCCTCCTCCTCTCTCTCCTCCCTCCTCTCCTCTCCTCCTCCTCCCTCCTCCTCCTCCCTCCTCCTCTCTCCTCCTCTCTCCTCTCTCTCCTCTCCTCTCCTCTCTCCTCCTCTCCTCCTCTCCTCTCCTCTCTCCTTCTCTCTCCTCCTCTCTCCTCCTCTCCTCCTCCTCTCCTCTCCTCTCTCCTTCTCTCTCCTCCTCTCTCCTCCTCTCTCCTCTCTGCTTCTCTCTCCTCCTCTCTCCTCTCTCCTCTCCTCTCCTCTCCTCTCTCCTCCTCTCTCCTCTCTCCTCCTCTCTCCTCCTCCTCAGACCTGGATGACCCGGTGATCACGGTACATCAGAGCGTCGGTGAGGCGAAGGAGCAGTTCTACTTCGAGAGGACGGTGTTTCTCCGCTGCGTCGCCAACTCCAACCCCCCTGTTCACTACAGCTGGAGGAGAGGCCGGGAGGCGCTGACGCAGGGCTCCGACTCAGGGGTGGAGATCTACGAGCCCTTTTTCACACAGGTGAACAAACACACCTCCTGTCTTCGTGAGTATTAGTTATCATTATCGTTCACTCGGGCCCGTTTTGATCTCGGAGTCTAAAACCAGCGACTCTGTTCTCTCGCTGTTTTTGGGACTGAGAGTAAATGTTTGTTGAGATTACAGGTTTTTTGTCTGTGCTGATAATGGAGAGCTCCAGAGGTGACGGAGCTGCAGGAGCTGCAGGAGGTGAAGGTCAGATCGACACGTCGAACCTTAGATAAGATCAGATAAACCTTTATTCGTCCCACAGTGGGGAAATTCACAGTGTACAGCAGCAAAGGGATGGAAACCTTTAACTTTCCACAGTGAGGACAATAAGAAATCAAACTTCTGAGACATGAAACATGACGTCTGAGCCGACAGACTTACTTTACTTCACTACATTTATCTGACACCTTTAGTTACTGGTTAGTTTTATACAAAACACATCAAGAGTTTATAGAATACGGTGTTTTAAGTTCAGGTTGTTAAAAAGCATTTCAAGGTCTTGAACATCATTTTCTGAGCTCTTAAACTTAGTAGATTGTTTTCAATATGTGTTTGTTCAAAGAGGTTGTGCTAAAGTTTGTGTGAATGAAATCATTGTGTTGCTGCGCTCTGGGATTCTGTGTTGTTTATTTATTGGATTCTGATCGATCTGACGTCGCCGCCTCATTGATCCGCTGACCGACTGATCGGCGATTCAGCGATGGAGCTCGTATTGAAACAGACTGAGCTCGGTTCCGGTCGGCGTCCTCAGGAGGAGCTGGACGACGCTCTGTCCGGTCCCGTTGGCTCGGCCGCCGCAGAGACACGAGGAGAGACAGGAAGTGGATGGATTGAGCTGTATATAAATATAACTTCCTGAGACAGGTGGCGTTATGCAATCAGAAGACATTTCTTCTCTCCAGTTTGTTTTTCAAAGTCATTTCTGAAACTGTCACAACACTCATGAGATTTGAGCTGTTCTTTTTCATTTTGGCATCAGATTTTTTTGTATCTAACTTGAGTAACTTTGTAGCTTTTTATATTTGCTCATGCAGATAATGCAGCGCTTTTTAATTGCACAATGTTGTAACTGTCCAAAGCACAACTGTCAGGACAGAAAGACTTCATCCAGACTGCGGGACGTCTCCTCCGTCCCCGGAGTCGTCCTCCTGAAGACTTCAAGCTCCATCAGTCTTTTTAGTCCCCCTTTGTCTCTCGGCCTGATTCCTCCGGGGATCTTCAGGTGCTTGATTTGCAGGAGGTCCATCAGCTGTGGCCAAAAATAATTAAGTTTGATTTTTGTCCATTTTTTTTGCTTCACAGACGTTCAAACCTCATATTTAATTGTTTGAAATAAATATTTTACTAACCAAAAGGAAAAAACCAGATTTTATTTTATCCAGATATGACAGCGTCCTTGTTTGCAGCGAAGGAGATACATTTCTTTTCCTTACTCTTTAGGGAAAATGTCAGTTTTTCCATCACATATATAAAAAATACTGAAGTGGTGGAATGTAACTAAATACATTTACTCAAGTGCGGGTACTTGTACTTTGAGTCTTTCTCCTTTTCCTCCACATCTCAGAAGAAATACTGGACTTTTTACTTCACCACATTTATCTGGCTGCTTTAGTTTAGGGTTTTTTTTACATACAAACATAAGAAGAGTTTATAAAATATGATGTTTTGTTATAAAGTGTGTGTATCAAAATACTACTATTTGGATAGTATTAGTACTTTTACTGACAGAAAGGATCTGAGTACTTCCTCCTCTACTGTCCATCCATTGTTTCAGACTGGCAGCTTTTACATTGTTTTTGAATATGACTTCTTGCATTTTTAGTCCAACTTACAATCTGTTACCGTCCTTCAATAACGCCACATGTTAAAGAGAGATTGTCCCAAACATCAAGAGAAGATGTATTTATCTTCACACACACCCTCCATCACTGGTTTTACTTTCATATTCTGATTCTGGTTCATCAAAATACAATCTTCAAATGAAAACGACTGATTTTAGAATAAAGTCTGGATGGACTGAATGAGCTTTGGAGAAACTTTAGTTCAGAAGCTGAATTCGATGTTTCTGCGTGTTACACTTTATTTTTCTCTCAACAGAAACTCGACCTTCTTCCTTTCTTGTCTTCTGCTGTAGATTTTCATGTTCATCTCTGTCACTGAGATCGACAGTTTGAAATTTAAGTCCTCCTGCTCCTCCTGTGGATTCAAAATCTCTGCAGATGGAGATTCCAGATTTTTTTTCTCTTCTGGCCGTGGTTTAGATTTAATATGGAGCAAAGGGAAGCCTGCCAATCAGGGCCCAGTCAGCCGGCCGTGTGATACCACGCAAGAGATCTGAACGCTGTCGACTGCGATGCCTCGAGAACTCGTTAACCCCTCCCTCCTCGCTCCTCGTAGGCACTAATGAGGAACTTATCTCCTCCTCCTCTGCCGCTAAAAAATTGGCGGCCATCTTTGCACAAACATCCCATTTAAATGTCATCTAATCTCATCTCATCTGTCCGTGAGGCGGAAGGCAGCGCCGAGGCTGCCAGAGGAGATAAGAGAGATTTGGCAGCGAGGTGGAGACGTGAGGAGGAGGAGGAGGAGGAGGAGGAGGAGCTGCAGACTGATGTTTCTCAACTTACATGAATCTGGGTTAATAAAGCATCAAAAACTCGTTTTGACATTTTGAATTGTTGGTACTTTTTCTGCGGTTGTACGGTGGCCCCGAGGTGCCAATCACAACTCTGAAAAAAACACAAGTCAATTTAGAGAAAGTCAGTGATTCAGCACTGATTGAGCCGGAACACTTGGTTCATGTAATTTACAGTCGCTCAAAAACGTTATTTTATTTATGTTATTTGTTTGTGTTTATTCAATTAACTGAATGTTGTTTGTTTGTGAAAAGAGAAAACTGAACTTCTCCAGACTCCGTGTTGTTTGTGTCCCAGTTAGCTGACGAGAATCTGAGCTTCAGGCCAAAGAGAAAATCTTCAGAGGAAGATTTTGGTTTTTAACCGTCAGACGTCTCAACATTTGTCCAGTTGTGAGACATATTTACTGAAGGGACGTGTTTGAAAGACGCAGGATTTCAGTTTCAAACCGTCATTGTGAGTGTGTGGATGTGGGTGTGGGTCCTCACAAGTATAAAAAGAGCAACTTTGTGTGTGTGTTTGTTGCAGGGTGAGACGAAGATCTTGAAGCTGAAGAATCTTCGTCCTCAGGATTACGCTGAGTACACCTGCATCTCGTCTGTCAGGAGCGTCTGCGGCATCGGAGACAAGAGCGCCCACTTCAGTCTGAACAACAGGACGGGTAACACACACACACACACACACACACACACACACACACACACAGATAAACACACATTTGTTTTTGTGCACAATGAATCCTGAAATCTGGATAATATGTGACAGCAGGTGAAAAAGTAAAAAACATTTTTCTTCGTTTTTATTATAAAATTTCCACTTGATTATATAGTTTTTCCGTCGTATCTCTTCTTTACGATCGTCACTGTTCTGTCTTTTCTCTAAAGGTTAAAAGAATCTGAAAATCTTTTCGTCAGTTGTTTTCGTTTCCTGCTCGTGTGTGGTTTTGTAATCCTCCTCTGTACCTGAGCAGGTGGAGGAATGTAAATCATAAATAAATCATTTTCCTCTCTGAGCTCCGACTGAAGCTCTCTGACCTGTACAGTCGATCCTGCCGCCGCGCCCCAGGGGCTGATGGGATTTACATGATGTCAGCTTAACAGAGGTCGACTCGGCTATTTTTGTCTCCCTCATTATTATTTCTGCATTTAGCTGCTTTTCTGCAGCTCGTGTGCAGCTGGTGGAGGCAGCGAGTCGCTCTGATGTGAGTCTGAGGACAGGAAGCTTTTATTCTGCAGCAGGAAGGAGATCACGATGGATTACTTACACATGATGACATATATGAAACCTTTGAGAATGTGAAAAATGGATATATGATCCCATGATCCTCCTGCATGTGACCTGACCAACAGGAGAAACTTCTCCTCTATCAGTATAAAGTTTTCATCTTTTTCACGGAAAACTTAACTTGGTTGAACCAGGATTAAAACACTCCAACATTAATGAGGCAAATAAAAAAATCCAAAATGGAATAAGATTCCCAACAATGATACAAGAACAGTAATAATAATAATGATAAAACAGAAAAGACATTTTGGAAATCAAACAAATCATCAAAAACAGAGATAATGCATAGAAAAATCAATATCTGAATGAATATGAGTGTTTCTCACTTCCTCTCTCCTCATGCCCCCCCCCCCACGTCCAGCTCCTCCCTCCATTAAGCTCCTCCTGGACGACCCCCTGGTGGTGAACCCAGGAGAGACAATCACTCTGGTGTGCGTGGCGTCGGGCGGAGACCCTCCTCCCACCCTGAGGTGGGTGAGGCCAGGAGGGGAGGAGCTCCCAAAGAGGAGCGTCATCAACGGCGGCACGCTGACCGTCCCCGCCGTCACCGTGGATGACGGAGGATCCTACAGCTGCATGGCCTCCAACAACGTGGGCAATCCCGCCAAGAAATCCACGACCATCCTGGTCAGAGGTACGATGGCAAACATTCACCGAAATCCAGGTCCAGGACGTGTTAGCCTAGCTTAGCACAAAGACCAGACGCAGTGTTTGGTCCCGGTCGAAGACCCAAAGATGTAAAACCTACTATCATATATGATAAAGAAAAGCATCAAATCCTCACATTTGACAAAATGAAGTGAATGTAAATCGACTGAAACGATGAGGCAGTGATCAGAAAAACTGACGAATCATATTCTGTCAATCTTCTGATCGATTAATTGACGGATCATTGCGGCTGTACGACAGCAGAACAACAGCAGTTTCCTGTTTGATTGGCACATCCAGGCTTCTGTAGCTGGACTCTTCCTTTAATCAAAGGATGTGAGCGGAGCAACAGATGCATGTTGCACTTGTTTTTCTTCTCCTTGGTGCTCGTGAGGATTTTGTTCCTCTGGGATTTTGTGCAGCTCTGACGGTCGCCTGCCTGTTGAAAGCTGCTTGCTCTGCTCTCTGTTCTTTGTGTTTGTGTCTGCGGGGTTCTAACAGTGTTCAGGTGAGTCCTCAGCTTCACTCGCTGCAGGTACAAAGACACATTCGTGTCTTTACTTGTTGTTTTGAATGTACGAGCCGCTGCAGAATGGAGCCGAATGGATCCGACACATCCACAACAAAGTGAGTGTTTATCAGCGTCCGTGCAGAGACGTTAAGCTCTGCCATTATTTCAGTCTTTAGAATTCAAATCCTCCTGCTCTCTGCTGCGCGTCGTCGTTTCCTGCAGCGTCATGATGAAGCGTCCTGAACATCATCAGCACTTTGGGAAGTTTTGATGATGCGTCGAACTCTGAGAGGACGAAAATCAGCAGAGCACGCTGAGCGATAACAGACGTGTGGGTTCAAGACTTTCTGTTCATGTTCATCATAAAACCACACAAGCAGATCTTTAGAGTTATAAAAATAGAGAAGAGAAAAAGAAACAAACAGTGTGTTGTGACATTGATTCTATAAGTTTCTCTGCACATTATAGATAAAAAATGATTAAAATATGGTTTGACATTCTTTCGCATGAGAGCTGAAGGAGCTTTTATAAAGACAATGTGTGTGTGTGTGTGTGGCTGTACAGCAGAGATAAGCTGTAGAGCCTCCAGCAGAGACCACAGCATCAAACCCACGGGACAGACAGGACGCTCAGTGTGCGACTGCAGACTCTCCACAGATTTAACTTCAGAACATGATGGACAGTTTTTTAAAGAGGATAAAAATTGATGCAGCACAACAGGAGAGATTGTTTTTATTCTTCTTCTGTGTCAAAACCTGCTGCCTAATTTACCCACGATGCACCTCGGCTGTGGACACTTGGGTGGAGACTGGGTTGTGTCCTGCCGGTCGCAGCTCCGGAGGCGTGGGCAGGATTTAAACTCCTTTATGTCCACACATGCAGTAAAACTCAACCACACGTCGAGTATTTCAACATTCATGTTGAAGAGCAACCACTCAGACAGAAAACAGCTCGTCAGCTTCTTACCATCATTTGATTTCTGAACAATGTCACACAAACTGCAAACTCAGCTGCTAATTCCACAGTAAGTCAACAGGTTTCGTACCACTGACTCATTTCAGGAGTCTCGCTGGCGCCAGAGGAAACTTCAGGATGTTCGTCTGTGAGCCGGGCTAACTGTTTCCACCTGCTTCCAGTCTTTATGCTAAGCTAGGCTAAGCACATCCGAACACACACAAAACTGAATCCATCTGAATGTCTCACCATCATCACCGTCATCATCATCACCATCACCATCATCATCATCACCATCATCATCATCATCACCGTCATCATCATCGTCACTCAGAATCAGAGAAGAGTCTCAAATGTTGAACTGTTCCTTTAATACGAGTCTGTCATGTCATTTCCTGTGTGTGTGTTTCTTCCTCTGTCCACTGTGTTTAATTCAACAGCATGACTCACACAGTGTGTGTGTGTGTGTGCGTGTGTGCGTGCATGCGTGTGTGTTAGCTGCTGACCCTGCAGCTTGTCAGCTCAACTCCCTCCTCCTTACTTATTTAACTCCCATCATGCACCCCTCCTCTCTCTCTCTCTCTCTCTCTCTCTCTCTCTCTCTCTCTCTCTCATGTTAGCTAATGGTCTCTCTACCAGGCAGCCAGTCCTCCCAGTCGCTCTGCTGCTAATGGACCGTGTGTGTGTGTGTGTGTGTGTGTGTGTGTGTGTGTGTGTGTGTGTGTGTTATGCAGAGGATACATGTTATTCTAATGGAGGGGAGTTGCATGTGTCCAGGGGGAGATATAGCAGGAGGAGGAGGAGGTGAGAAATGGTCAGAGGAAGTACAGGAGGTGAAGACAGATGAGGATGAGGAGGTGATGAGGGGCGAGATGGAACAGAAGATGATGATGGAGGAGGTGATGAAGGGTGAGGAGGAGGATGTTGTGATAAACAAACATGATGTTAGTCTTCTGCTCTTTTAATCTGTTATTTAGTTTGAGATTAAGATTTAAGATTAGACTCCATTTAGATTAGCTTCAGTTGAATTAAGGTTAGTTCATATTAATATTGTAGCTTGGTTAAGACAAACTGAGTGAAAGTGAACTTTACGTGTAGATTAGATGACATTGCATTCAGATTAGATTAAGATGATATGAAGTTCAAATGAGATGAGATGTTACTATCACACTACTGAGGTAAGAAACTGTGTTTAGTCTCTTTGTTCATTGTTTCCTCACTGAGTTAACGTCAGTAACAAAGTGACGTCATGAGAAGCTGCTGCCTGAACGTCTTCTCCTCCGACTGACGCTCAGAGAAACTCTCTGTGATTTTACCTCTCATGTTCAGAGAGAAGCTGCTGCTGAGGTGGACGAGATCCGCTTTATCTGAGCTGATCTCCAGTCGCAGGTCTCCAGCTTCACTCGTCCGTTTTGACGTCTAAATTCAGTTTATGTGTCCTGAATCTTCCAGTCAGACGCTCAGCTCTTCTCCGTCTCCACTCAGCTGCTCCAGAACTGTGCAGAAGCTTTGGAACAGAAGCTGAGAACAGCTGGAGCCGGATGGATGGTTCACATAAGATAAGAGATAAGATAAACCTTTATTCGTCCCACAGTGGGGAAATTTGCAAAATTTCCCCATAGTGAACATCTGTTCACTATAAACATGTTGAATCCAAAAACATCGATCGGCCGACGATGTTTCCATCAAAACGTGCTGATGCAAATTATTCCTGTATGACCAACGTTTTGATGATGGCGGCGCCCCCTGGAGTTCACAGGTCTGCTCGTGTCTCTGCAGGTTTATGTTGAAAAGAGTCACAGAGTCACTTGGTGCCTTTTTCTGGAGCTTTCAACATCGTATGAGCACCGTTCTTTGGTAAAGTTGTGTGTGTGTGTGTGTGTGTGTGTGTGTGTGTGTGCAATGACTTTCATGTGTGAACGACTGCATCCACCTCTAGTTATGCAACAGACCTTTTACTGACGCAGTGAGACACACACACAGTCACACACACACACACACACACACACACACACACACACACACAGTCACACACTCACACACACAGTCACACACACAAAATACAGGGTTTTGTTCTGAGGCGTTCTTGCTTTAATCTTAATGAACAAGGACAATCAGCTGCTCGCCTCACGAACTGAAGCTATTTATATACACAGACCCCCAACACACACACACACACACACACAGATCTGGGATTTGAACCACAGCCTCCTGGTGTGTGTGCAGACTCGTGCAGGACGGGACTGACAGAAGGGGGAGGACTCTGGTTCAGGTTGGTTTGACTGACACGGCCGAAGAGAAGCAGCTGTTTCAAACTCACTGGGAAACTGTGAAACCACAGCTGGACCTTCGGAGGCTCTTCATCATATCAGCTAACCTGGCTCCACCTGCTGCTTCAGTTTGTCCTGACGGAGCTCGCACTGAACTCACACACACACTTTATGAATTCAACAGAACTATTTGGTTCACAGGACGAATCCGTCACTGCTTTACACCCAATCACATTTGCTCTGGTGGTTTTTAGCCGTGCTAGCAGCAGAGCTCTGAGGCGAGCAGTCTGTCAGCTGCAGTCTGATTGGCTGAGAGCCGAACACAGGTGATGAATCCTGTCAGACGAGCTCAAACTGAGCTGGAAACAAGGAGGCTAAATAAAAAGTGGAGGGAGAGCAGCAGCGGGGCGTCGCTGTGGACGGTCACAGGATTAAACTGAACAAATGGTTTCAGTAATAATTAAGCCTCATTTGGACGGATTAGTTCCTCCACAGCAGGAAGAGCCATTGTAATCATTTCAAATGTTTCTGATAGAAACTAACGAGGTTCTGCTGCAGGAGTCAAACCAACAACACGAGATCACACGATCAGGAAGCCGAACGGTCCGACCGCCGACCTTTGACCCTGCAGCAACTTGTTATTGTTACAATGTTATTTTTTACAAACTCACAATATTTAGCTTCATTCAAATTCACAGAACCTAATTTGATGGAAGGCCAAAGTTCCCAAACAGCAAATATGTCAGACTGAAGTTTGGGTGAATGTTTGAAATGATGTTTCCAGTTGATGCTTCTGCTTTCACTGATTAAAAATGACATTTCTCATCAACTCCTTTCAGCCAACACACTTCAATAACACTGAAACTAGTTTTACTACATGGATTTTTCAGCTTCACCTTCAACACAATCTCTTCGTGTCTTCTTGTATCCGTCCGTGTCCCGCAGGCCTTCGTAAAGGTCGGTTCTGGATCACACCCGACCCGTACCACAACGACGACAACATCCAGATCGGCCGCGAGGTGAAGATCAGCTGCCAGGTGGAGGCCACGCCGCCCGAGGAGCTGCAGTTCAACTGGCTGAAGAACGGCCGGCCGCTGCGGAGCTCCGAGCGGATGGTCATCACCCACACCGACACCGACGTCTCGCCGGGAACCACCAACCTCGACATCATCGACCTCAAGTTCACCGACTTCGGCACTTACACCTGCGTGGCGTCGCTGAGGAACGGAGGAACCCCCGAGATCAGCATCGACGTCAACATCTCTTCCACCACAGGTGAGTCCGGCTGGGGGCGGAGCTTTGACCGGCTGAGACCGGCTTCAGATATTTCACCTGATAAAAGTAGCAACATTTCAGTGTAAAAATATTAAAAATGATACAAGTAAAAGTCCTGCATTCAAAATCGTACTAAGTAAATGTACAGAGAAACTGTTGAGTTTTAGCATCAAAATATTTTGGAAGTACAAAAGTAAAAGCACTCATTAAGCAAAATGTCCCATTTCAGAATGATATAAATTTTTTTATATATTTACTTTCAATATATATGATATAATATATCGTGACTTGAGTGTTGCAGCTGGTGAATGTGGAGCTCATTTGAATGACTTTACGTTCTGCTGGTAGTTTCATCTGTAACAATCCAGAGTAAAAAGGACAGTATTGGCCTTTCAAACGTAGTGGAGTTGAAGTATAAAGCTGCATGAAATGGAAATACTCAAGTGAAGGACAAGTACCTCAACATTGTACTTGAGTAAAAGTACTTAGTTACTTTCCAGCCCTGGAGACAGGATGACAGGAGACAGGAATCAGCTTTAAGGTTTTCTATTGTCCTTTGTCATGAATTCAGACGTGGATTAAATCTGCTGTTTGCACCAGCTTCACCTGCTTCATTTAAGCAGGAGACAGAAGGACGAGGACACGCTTGTCCAAAACGTCCCAGCCTGCTGGAGGTCTGTGTCTCAGAGTGAAGCTCTGTATTTTTGCTGTGAGCTTCATCAGCCTCTGGGCAGCAGTGAAAGCCCATCCTTCAGTAAGGTGGTCTCCGTCCCCTCGTCTGTCCGGGGAAACGAGGTGAGGACGCAGCAGCTCCTGCCGTTTGTCTTCCTGCTCTCGGATTCTCTTCTTCTTCTAAAACCCTGCAGCTCTGAACTCTGTGACGAACCTCTGCGTTCAGTTTCTGCTGAGACAAAAGAAGCAGAACTTTTCCTTCAGACGGACGTCGTGCAGATGAGCCTCTGCTGGCGGCGGCTGACTTCCTGTTTGTTTGTGACCTTGGCAGACAAGAGGAAACATCCAGAGAGCCTGAGAGGAGGGGGGGAGTGAGGGAGGGAGGGGGGGGGTGAGGGAGGGAGGGGGAGGTGGAGTGTTTCGGTCGAAGCGTCGCTGCAGTCGCAGTCTGAACGCCGGCTGACGGATGTTTCGTGTTAAAACAGAAGGTCGCGCTCGGGTCGCTGCTGCATTCCCATAAGGAAAATAAATGCTAAAACAGTCCAGCAGCCTCCCCCCCCACACTCCCTCCCCCCAAACAGCAGCTCTCTCAGTGTGTTTTTAAATGAAGGACAAACTCACATCATCGGACGTGGAAGAAAAACTGCTGGTTTACTGTTTCTACTTTTTTACTTCTTGCTTCTCACTTCTTACTTTCTTTACTCAGCATCACGTCTCCACCATCGATCATCGCTTCAGAGAATATGCTCACTGCTGTGACCTCTGACCTCTGACCCTGGGACAAAACAAAATATTACAACCTGAAAATGGTTTTATATTATTTATTACTTATTATCACTCATTTTTGTGAACTCATCCGCACAGTCGAGTGTTGTTAGATGTCAAAACACACTTATGGTGTTTGGACTTTTTCTGACTCACAGTAAAGTTTGTTCAAACTGCGGCAGAAAAGTACAAAATCATTGTCAAAATGATGAGATCCGACTCTGAGCTCTTGTAATTTTGACTTTCTTTTGTCAGTTTTAATTTCTAAATTATGATACAGTTAAAGTTATGAGAGTCAAAGTTGACTTTCATAAAATTAAGATATAATAATTCAAATTATGTGTTTTTCTGTCAAATTTGATGAAAGTAAGTGAAAGAGACTTTTTTTACTGTGAAATTTACAGAGTTAAAAGTGACGACAGGGTCAAACAACAAGACTGAGTCTCTCATGATGAATCTGACTGGTGACGACCGACGGTCTGTTCTGTTCTCGGTCTCAGTCAATGAAAATCAAATCAAATGTGAAACTGTCTGATTCAGACAGACTGTAAATACTATATAATATATTTTGAAGTCAGCATGGAGTCATTGTTGATGACACACGATGTGTCACCGTGCGTCATCATCCTGTCCCTCTGCCTGCAGTTCCTCCGGAGCTGACCGTTCCTAGGGGGCGCTCTCACCTCATCGCTCAGGAGGGCGACACTGTGGACCTGCAGTGTCTGGTCTCAGGGAAACCCAAACCCATCATCCTGTGGTCCCGGGTGGAGGAGAGCGGGGGGGCGGCGGCGGCGGCGGCGGCGGCTCTGATGCCGGACGGCTCGGCGGAGACGGAGAGCTACGACGGCGTCCTGAGGATCAGCAACGTGACAAGAGACATGAGCGGGACGTACCGCTGCCAGACGAGCCAATACAACGGCTTCAACGTGAAGCCCAGAGAGGCCCTGATCCAGCTGGTGGTGCAGTGTGGGTAACACACACACACACACACACACAGTCAGACACACACACAGAGTCAGACACACACACACACACAGTCAGACACACACACAGAGTCAGACACAAACACACACTCGTGCTGGTTGATGATGTCACGCCCTCAGTTTGTCTCTCTTGACATTTTTCACTCTAAAATCTCTTTTCAGCTGAAACCGAATGTAACATCTGCTGCAGATGTAAACAAACACCAGCAGGCAACAACTATGCTAAATTACCCAGAATGCTCTGTGATGTCAGTTCCTGAGCCCTGCAGAGACAATGTCACATCATCCAATCAAACTGCATCACATCCATCAGATCTGTTAGATAAAAGCA
>JAFREQ010000081.1:445000-525000 GCA_025331565.1 Holacanthus passer | reverse complement strand
AGCGTTGCCACAAAGCTTTTATAGAGAAGCGAACAGATATGAGAATGAAAAGAAAAGGACGGTCCAGGAGTAAAATCCCACATGGTTGTTTCTACACTTCAGGAAACCAGAGAGTGAGAATCGTGAGCAGACGCAGGACGTAAAGCCGACAGCTCCTGTGTAAAATCAGTGATTGTTGAGTGTCAAAGTCCTGAAAGAAGAAATGTTCAGCAGAGTCAAACTGTTTGAGTGAAACGTTTCCTTCCAGGTCGGAACAGAATAAATCTTTAGAATTAATTGGTCGAATGTGAAAAACAGTTTAAACCTGATGTTAAAGTTTGGATAAAGCTGTAATGAATTAACTGAAATGTCCAAAACCAGCAGGACAGTCAGTCTAATGACTGGGGGCCTCCTGACGTCCCCTCAGGGGCCCCTGGAGGAAACTGAAGTCAATCATCATGTAAATGAGCTCGTTCTTCATTTGCTCCTCAGACCCTGTCAGAGAAAAACCTTTGTCCCGAAGTGATCAGGATAGAAACTGTAGAAAAGAGCTGCAGCACTGCATTATGGGAATTAAACAGCAGGGTCAAAGGTCTTTTTTGTCCAATCAGAGAGCTGAGCTGAAGGTCGCTGGCGTCTGGCTGACCTTTGGATGTTCCTGCACTGATTCGCTCTCAGGAGGAAAGAAATGTTCCTGCAGGCTCGAGATGAACCGCAGACCTTTATGTCAGTGTGTGTGTGTGTGTGTGTGTGTGTGTGGTAACATGCTGAAAGTCGCTCAGTGTGTGTTGGTCACTTCACTGCTGTCAGATGTGTTTGTGGCTTTTTCGTCAGATTTATTTTCGAGGGCGACGATCGGTCGAACTGAGTCGTTGTGGTGAGAAAGTGAAAGTGAGTTTTCTTGGAGCAGCTGACAGTTTGTCTCAGACGGATTCACAACATTTGTTTCTAATGTGTCGCCTTTTGGGACGTGTGGTTTCCCGGTGTCTTCGTCCTGAGAGGTCGGAGGACGGTCGCCGCAGCTGCCGGGTTTTGTCCGTTGATCCGTGTTTGACAGCAGGACGTTAATCTGCGAAGCGACACCTGTAACGTGGCTGAAATCCTCTGAGCAAGTTCTGCCGGAGGGATTTAAAAAGAGAGATCAGAGCTCGTCTTTGTGGCCTTTAGCTGCGGCACCGAGGTCAACGCTCGACCGACTTTAAATATTTCTGATACTTAAGAGGTTTTATTTTGGCTTCATGAAAGAGTGAAGCGAGACGCAGCCGTGACTTCACTTCAGTTCAGTCTCATTCAGTCTGGATTTATTAGTTTTATCAGTTCAACACAGTGAGTCAACTTTCAGGTCAGTTCAGGTTCCACAAATCACCTTAAAACACACAGAGGGATGAAACTTGATGAAACTTAATGATTTGATTTTTACAGAGAGACATTTTTTCTTGTTTGTATCTTGTTTGAAGTTGTCAGATTGAAACTGGTCTTTTTCATGTTCATGTTTCAGGAGCCACATTTTGATCCTTATTCAAATCAGATCAATAACTGAATCTGATCAGTTTTATTGGTGTGAATCTGTAGCTGCAGTATTTGGATCCAGCAGCAAGTGAACAATAAGACAACAGACTTGAGATTTGCCCTAAAAAGACTTTGGAATTCAAAAGAATTCTGATTTGATTTGATCGAGGATTCAGATTTTTAACGGCCTCTGTTGAACTTCAACTCTCCTCCTGCATCACATGAGACACGTTTCCTCAGAATTCAGTCTCGACAGATTTGGTTTCTCATGAAAGTTTTACAGTAAAGTTGATGATATTGTCTCATATTTCCTGTCTGTCTCGGTCTGGCAGTCCCTCCCGCCGTGGAGCCGGTGTACACAGAGATCCGTCAGGCCCTCGGCCGGGCGTTCAGCCTCACCTGCCGCCTGCTGCGAGCTCACCCGGCCCGCCTCCTGCGATACGAGTGGAAGCTGGGCTCGCGCCTCCTCACCGTCGGACAGTTCAGCGACCAGCGCGACGACACCAACTACTTAGTCAGAGCTCTGAACCGAGAGGGCTACGGCGAGTACACCTGTGACATCACCAACGAGGCCGGGGCCGGGCGCTGCACCTTCCTGGTCACAGGTGAGTCGGCTTGACTGGGACATTGTGGGGTTTCCTGGTCCTGAACCGCGACGATTTTTAAAAAATATTCGGACTCACGGGTGGTTACAATGACTTGAGTCTGATTTGGACCTGGGACTGACTCGACTTGACGTGGACTTGTTCTGACTGACTTTAAACCAGCTCTGCCTTTATTCCTCCAGAGCAGGTCGAACAGTTTCCCAGTTAACCCCCTGATGTCTGACTGTCTGCTGCAGCTGTTGATGAGGGTTTGTTAACAGGCCTGAGGTCTGATGGGAAATCTTAGCTGATTTCAAACTTCAAACATCTCGAGGACGAGAACACGATGATTAATTTGAGTTTATCTCATCTTGAAATCCTGAGTGCTGGCAGACGCAAGCAGAGAATCACTGAGAGTTTCCTCCAGGGAGTTTGAAGCGTCATAAATAATAAGCAGAGCTTCAGGAAACCTTCGCCTCCTCGCACACAACAAACACTTTCCTGTCTGCTGAAGATTAGGAACTTCCTGCCTCCTCTGTGTTCTTCGGCTCACACTTCAGGTCTTTGAGACTAAAAGATAACAGACTGATTAACACGACTGTTCGACTAAAATAAACTTTATCTCTGTTTTATTATATTAACTGTGAAATGTTGTTTACTCTACAGTCACTTTTTCACATTTAGTTTTCAGTTGCCAAACCAGTCGGTTTGAAGGACTCTCTGAGAGCCGAGAATGTAAAACTCTAATTTCCCATTTTTTTAATATTATTTTTTGATGAACAGCGTGGACACGACAGGAAAACAGAACAAGCACTCATTCAGATAGAGTGGAAGCATTTGTTCAGAACGTTAAATGAGGTTTCTTTTATTTTTATTCATTGTGTTTCCATTGATGAGACAAAGTCTCCTTCCTCAATCAGTAAAGGTACAAAACAAGGACGCCCTTCATCTCCTTTGATATTTACATTAGACAGAAACGATCAGATCTCGTACTTCAGTTTGTGGCATCCAAACCAAAGACAACATACATCAGATTTCTCTCTATACTGATGATGTTCTTTTATTTTTGAGTCGTCCCATGTTCTCAGTTCCAGCTATTATAAAGATAATTAATGAGTTGAAGTGTTTCCCAGATATATGATCAATTATTGGAAATCCTTGGCATTAACACCTGGAATATTTAAGAAGCTCTAATTTATTGAGATACATTTGCTTTCAGTCGTCTCCGGATTGATTCAGATATCTAGACATTTTATTTCTATTACTTCTGGTGATATGATAATGAGATTGGTTGATGAGATTTGGCAAAATATTTTATTGAATGCAAAGAAAAGGACATATTCTGACAAATCCAGTGAGACCCAATACAAGATTATTCACAGAGTAAAGGAAACTCCGGCAGTTCAATGTCAATACGACCTCCTTTGTGTCTGACATGTTAAATAGCTGTGGTACATACAGTGCAGCCATCGTATGTGGTCAGTCCAAGCTGAGATAAAGGAGGTTTTTGGAATTGATGTGCATCTAAATCCATATTATTTTGTACTTTACATTTACAACAAACTTTTGGCAACTGTGGTTTCTGAACAGTTGACGAGCAACAGATAGAATTTGTAGTCTCTTTTGAAATCGTCCTGAAATCACATATCCACCGTCATCTGGACTTGGTGTTGGCTGCTGCTCTGAGTTTGCTTATCAGAATCGTATCAGGGCAGAAGACGTCGGATCAGTTCATCTCTGCTCTGCGGGTATAAAAGCTGCTTTTAATCTCTTATGTTAATGTGGAGTCGTCGCTGAATCTTCAGACGCTGTTTTGACTCTCAGAGCTGCTCTCTGAACACCAGACGTCACACAGGAAGTGCCGGCTGAGTCGACTCGTGTCTCAGTCCTCTCCTGATGAAAGCTCCCCTGCAGAGATGCCTTGTCAGCGCTGCAAGGCTCTTCCTGTAAACCCGACGGCGGCGTTAAGCCTCTTATCGCGGCCGGCCGCCGAGCAGCAGCGGTGTTCTGCAGGCGGCAGCAGAAAGCAGCTAAAGAGGGGAGGTTGTAAGCTCAGGATGGAGAACCGATGGGAAATGACAGCGATTATGTCGGACTTGTCGTTGCTGAGGTGAAGTTTGTGTTGTTAATCAGGTGTGAACATGCCGGTGGCATTTTAAAGCTCGCTCATCCTGCAGCAGCCAATGAGACGGCAGCAGATCTTCATAATAAAACTGTCAGAAGTGAAACTCTGACATCTACCTGAGAGACAAAACTCTGACATGTCGACCGTTGGACCGTTGGGCCGTTGGACTGACTGTTGGACTGTTGGACTGTTGGACTGACTGTTGGACTGTTGGACTGACTGTTGGACTGTTGGACTGGCTGTTGGACCGTTGGACTGACTGTTGGACCGTTGGACTGACTGTTGGACCGTTGGACTGACTGTTGGACTGTTGGACTGACTGTTGGACTGTTGGACCGTTGGACTGACTGTTGGACTGACTGTTGGACTGTTGGACTGACTGTTGGACTGTTGGACTGACTGTTGGACCGTTGGACTGACTGTTGGACTGTTGGACTGGCTGTTGGACCGTTGGACTGACTGTTGGACCGTTGGACTGGCTGTTGGACCGTTGGACTGACTGTTGGACCGTTGGACTGACTGTTGGACCGTTGGACTGGCTGTTGGACCGTTGGACTGACTGTTGGACCGTTGGACTGGCTGTTGGACCGTTGGACTGACTGTTGGACCGTTGGACCGTTGGACTGCTCATCACACCTTCAGCGTAAAACAAAAACGTAACAAAAAACACAAACCTTGGTTCGGACCTCGATTTGGACTTTGCGACAAAAAAGGAACTTTAGTTTGAAACAATCACATCATCACATGACCAAAGATTTGAGACTTGAGTTTGAATCAAACTGCTGAAATGAAGTGAAAAAAAGAGTCGCTGTGTCAGTGTTTGTAGAGCTGAATCAGCCAATCAGGACTCAGCTCTGTGTTATCAGGTCGTCCATGATGGAGGCTTCATCCAGTCAGGTGAGTCCTTCTTCAGTGGTTTAATCCTCCAGCCTGCACATCAGCAGGAACACACACACACACACACACACACACACACACACACACACACTCAGAATCCTGCTGTTGACAAATGAACACACCCTGTGACTCCTCTTCTTCTGTCTCTCTGCTCCTTCATCATGTCTTCGTCTGTCTCTCGTTGCTTTCTCAGCAGTTAAACCTTCATGTTGGTGTCGATGATATGAGCTGATCTAGATGTTAAGAATACTGAACACCACATTTAGCAGTGTCTGGTACCTGTAAATATATTTTTTACCTGTTACACAACTTTTTTGCGGGTTACCCAGCAGGTACCCGACTCAATGCCCTGCGTGACCTGACCTCTGCGTGACCTCTGACCCCGTGTCTCCTCAGGGAAGGCCTACGCTCCGGAGTTTTACTACGACACCTACAGCGCTCTGTGGCAGAACAGACCTCGAGTCTACGGCTTCAAGCTGCAGTGGACGCAGATGGAGCCCAACGCCGTGGACCGGATCCTGGCCTACAGACTCGGGATCAGACAGGTCAGCACACGAACAAGCTGCTGCTCTGTTTTCTTTTTGATCAGATATTTTGTGCTGTTTTGAACACTTTGGTGTCATAAATGTGACACAGCATGAAAATGAAGTTTGTTTTAATGTTGTTACAGCTGATAAAACCTGATGAGGCGGCAAATCTGGTCCAGAGGGTTCATGATCCAGTACAAATATTCAGATTAAACCACCACCAGAGGACTCGGTGTGTGTGTGTGTGTGTGTGTGTGTGTGTGTTTATATATGCAGTAAATCTGTGTTAGTGTTTGATGAAATATGATCACATCATGATCTGATTGATAAACAGCCAAAGACAGAACGAGCTGAGTGTCTGAAACAAAAGAGCTTAGATATTAAAGTTCTGTAGATCGAAGTACAAAAAGTACAAGTATCTTATAAATGTCTTCATGTGGGTGAGATTTTTCTTGAATGACGCTGCGGAGATGTGATGTTGTTTGAGATGTTTCAACGTGATCACAGGAGAATTCTTCTCTGTTCTGTCGTCCTGTTGATGAGATTAACTTTGAGAATGTGGACGGAGACGCCGTCAAAGCACGTTTGAGCTTTTCATTAATGGGACAAAGATAATGTGAAACATGGCGCAGGGCAGGATGTTCAGTCTGTACCTGAGGCTCCTGCAGCATCAGCCCGGCTTCAGAGACTAAAGAGGAGGAGGAGGAAGAGGAGGAGGGCCTGTTGCCATGGCAACCTGTCCGTCTTTTCTTCCATACACAGCAGTGTCATGCAGAGAGGAAGAGAGAGCAGGAAGTGCTGATGGGACAGAAAATGGAAAGAAGGAGAGCGAAAGAGAAAAAGAAGACAGTGAAGCTGGAGGAGGAGGAAGAGCAGGAGGAGGAAGGAAGAGAAGGAGGAGGTAGAGGAGGAGGAGGAGCAGGAGGAGGAAGAGAAGGAGGAGGAGCAGGAGGAGGAGGAAGAAGAGCATTAGGAGGAGGAGGAGGAGGAAGAGAAGGAAGAGGAGGAGGAGGAAGAACAGGAGGAGGAGGAAGAGGAGGAGCAGGAGGAGGAGGAGGAGGAGGAAGAAGAGGAGGAGGAAGAGCAGGAGGAGGAGGAAGAGAAGGATGAGGAGCAGGAGGAAGAGGAGGAGGAGGAGGAGGAGGAAAGAGAAGGATGAGGATCAGGAGGAAGAGGAGGAGGAGGAGGAAGAGAAGGATGAGGAGCAGGAGGAGGAGGAGGAGGAGGAGGAGGAGGAGGAAGAGAAGGATGAGGATCAGGAGGAAGAGGAGGAGGAGGAGGAAGAGAAGGATGAGGAGCAGGAGGACGAGGAGGAGGAGGAGGAGGAAGAGAAGGATGAGGAGCAGGAGGAAGAGGAGGAGGAGGAGGAGGAGGAAGTGTTGATTGGAGTCTGATATAACAGAACGTAGTTGTCAGTCTCTTCTCTGATGTGTTTCATCGTGTTGTGGCCACAGACTCAGTCTGGTGTTCCGCTCTGGTCTGGACTCGACCCCCGGCTGTTCTGAGAACGAGGTCCAGTCCTGAACCGTCCTGTCAACTAAACCAGACAGAAGCAGTTTCCGTCGAGTCGCTGTGAAGAAGCTGAGACCCTGAGCTCTTCTCATCTTTCTGTCAGTCTGAACCTTCATGTCAGAGTCAACAGACCGAACATTAAAGCAACGTTCAACAGTAGTGACAGAGTTTGTGTTGTGTTAATGTTGTTGGTCAAATCAATGAAGTTGTTTATCGCAGCTACGCAGACGATGCTCACATTTACTTTCGCCAAGTGACTGTGGCTCCTTAGACTCTGTTTTTCATGCTCGCTTTTCTTTGCCTCTGCTGGTTCATTTGGGCGTCCTGCCTAAAGACGGACTCGACAAATTGTGCTTCTTGGTCACAACAAACTTCCAGCTGCACTTTCTTTATGTCAGAACATCGTAACAACAGCATGAGTTTGTTTTCGCATGATTGATTTAATCTTCTTCTGCTCACATTCATTTTCATTGTTTGATTTTAAACAAATATACAAAATTCAAACTTCCACATTACGAACAAGTTCCCACCTGTGAATCCACGACGTCACATTAGGCCACTTGAAGAGTCCTCGTGAGTTTTTCGTGTGTGCATGTTTCAGATGGGTCAGTCTCGCTGGTGGGAGCAGGAGATTCCCATGGAGGGAACCATCCAGAAGGGGGAGCTGTTGACCTACAACCTGACTGAACTCATCAAACCTGAGTCCTACCTGGTCCGCCTCACCCCCATCACCCGCTATGGAGAGGGCGACGCCACCGAACGCATCATCACATACAGCGGTATGTTGTCACATGTCTCCTTCTCATGAACAGACGCCATAAAGGCTCAATAAAAACTGGAAGTTAAATAAAGGCTGAATGTTCTGGGAGTTGAATTACGAGTATTATGATATCTCACATGATAAATTTAGTATAATGTCCATTCGTAGGACAACAGTCAGGTCAGACTCACGACTCCACATTTCCTCTCTTTATAGACAGGACGTGATTATTTCCTGTTTAGTTTCATTGACAGAAGCTTCACACTGATCCAAAAAGCTGCAGAGTAGGGTTTGTTTTAAGTTCAAATTAAAAGCAGATCAAAAAACAATAAAATATGATCAAATATAAAAACAGTTTACAGTTTGTTAACTAATCATTTGGACCTGTGCTCATCCCGGAGCGACTGAGAGCTAAACAGGAGATTTTAGAGCAGTTTCATCGTCCTAAACACGTCTGTTTATTTTATGCAATATTATGTGGTTTCTGTCTGTTTTTGTAAACAAGCTGCCAAACTGCTTCTCTTTATTTATATGAAACAAAAAAAGAAATCCAAACTGTTGAGCTGTCACACAGAAACCTGACAGGAATCTAAAAACAACACAACTGCAGAGAAACGTCAAAGTCAAAAACCGCAGAACAGAACGGAACAGAAGTGAAATCAAGATGACAAACAGAGAAACAAACGCAGAGGAAACTCGCAGCAGGAGGCGACGACACAAACGCAGAAAACAAAAACCAGGAGAAGAAGAACAGACAATCGGAACATGAACTCGTCTCCTCTGTGATGTTGAGTTTTGACAGACTGTCAGTGAACGCCTCGCCTCCTGATCGTCACATTAACTCCCCGCAGCAAACACAGCGAGGGTTCAGACAGGAAGTTCAGACGTCTCATCAGCCGACGGCCGAAGGTAAACACCTCCACCTGACGGCGCTCGGCCCGGTCGCGTGACCCTCTGCGGGTCGCGACCTGACATCTGTCAAACATCGGCGCCGCAGCTTGTGCCGAGCTTCAGGAAAGTAAATGAAGGAGACTTTCAGACTCAGGTTCAGACTTGGTTTTAGGCTCAAGTTAGAATTAGGGTACGAGGATTGGGAATGCATTGGGTCACAGAGGGTCCTCACAAGTATGGAAGTACAAGCCTGTGTGTGTGTGTGTGTGTGTGTGTGTGTGTGTGTGTGTGTGTGTGAGAGTGTGTAGCTTCCTGTCTCACACTGTCCCAGATCTGTAGCACTAACTCAAAACTAGCGCCGCTAACACGCTGTGACATCACCCACCACACCTCCTCTGTTCTGGAGTGAGACCAGGCCTGCAGGACACACACACACGCGCGCACACACACACACACACACACACACACACACACACACACACACACACACACACACACACACGCACGCACACACACACACACACACACACACGCACACGCACACACGTATACACACACACGCACACACACGTATACACACACACACACACACACACACACACGCGCACACACACGTACACACACACACACGCACACACACGTGCACGCGCACACACACACACACACACGTATACACACACACACACACGCACACACACGCGCACACACACACACACACACACACACACACACACACACACACACACACAGACACACACATAAGTTTCCAAATTCCCACCATTCGTTTCTGTTTGTTTCTGTTAAATTAACCTGCAGAGATGAAAATCCATCACAGTGTTGAGTCAACTTTATGTTTCAGTTGAAGATATGTCACCTTTGCGTGTGTGTGTGTGTGTGTGTGTCCTGCAGGCTCACACACGGCTGTTAAAGGTCATGTAGTCAGTGAATTAACATATTCTGAGGCTGTGAACTCGTTTTCCTTCAACACAGTGATTCAAACACTCTGATGATGTCGTGATCTGTCAGGTTCAGGTTCAGGTTCAGGTGACGGCGTCGCGGCGTCACACAGAGCTTCCACAGACGGCAGCCAGAGCTCATCGATTAGTGCTGATTGGGAACGAAGCTCGAGCTCGTTGACACGTCGGCTGACTGTCACAGCTGCTGCTGGTTTGCTGCTTCCTGTTTTAAAAAGAAGAAAAGAGAAATTTCGCCTTCCTGTTTATTGTTTTTTATCCAGAGAACACAGAAAACCTTTAAACGCTGTTGGGCTGGTCAATGTTCACCTGAAGCATCATTATCGGAACATTAACAATAATTTCATTTTCACTGACACGTCGTTCATCCCCATATTTGTATCTGACGTGTTTTTTTCCACCATCAAGACATTTTTTTGTAAAAACATTAACAAGCCAATTCAAAGTGTTTCACATCAGACAGAAACACACGAAGAAAGAAACTCGAGGCAAAATGAAAAGAGTGAAATAAAATAGAAAATTAACAGAAGCTTCAATTGAATAAACAGTCGAATAGAAATTCCAGGTCTGATTGAAAAGAGTCGGAGGAGACGACACAGCAGAGATGTTTCCATCAGGTTCCAACCTGGAGAAAGTTCTGTCTGTTCTCAACACGTTTGACTGATCTAACAGAGTTCTTCTGTCTTTTGTCCCTTCACAGCTCCTGTTAACCCTCATCTCAGTAAGTACCTGCCCACACTGACTCTCCTGCTTCCATCAGCTGTTACTGAATCGACAGGACAGACAGCAGGTCTCTGAGGTCTGGTGCTGCCACCTAGTGTCCTTTCAAAATATGTCGGCTCAGAAAAGGAACTCGTTGCAGCTCGACTTCATTTTTCTTTGTTATATTCACGTTTTACTTTTGACTGTTTGCTGTAACTGAACGTTCTGATTAAACATTAATGAGAATCAAACACATGATCAAATGTGTCTGAGGTCAGTTTAAAGGTTTGAACAGCAGATTTACAGTCGAGGTGATTCAGGTTTTTGATAAAGACACAAGAACCATGTTGTTTTATTTTGTTCAGACAGATAATAACAAACAAACAACAAACCTTTTGCTATATTTTCAACCACAGTTCAACAACTTTAAATTTAACAGCTGAGCTTTTATCAGCACAGTTATTTACTGTGTGTGTGTGTGTGTGTGTGTGTGTGTGTTCAGGGGAGTTCCAGTGTGGCTTTGAGGACGAGGCCATGTGTTTGTTCTCTCAGGACAAAACAGACGAGTTCGACTGGACGCGTCACAGCGCCGCCACACGAGACACCAAATACACCCCGAACACGGGACCGAGCTCCGACCACACCGGCTCCAAGAAGGGTACACACACACACACACACACACACACACACACACACACACACACACACACGTCTTCAGTTCAGTTCAATTCTCTTGTTCTTGATGTTTTGATTCTGTCTGGTTTTAAGTGAAGCTGCAGTTTCCTCGTTTCCTTTCGTCTCTCGTTCGTGAAGCGAAGCCTTCAGGCTCGTTCATGTTACATCATCTCGTCGAGTATCTCTGTTTCATCTCATGTCAAATTACTCTCTCATGGTTCTGCTGCTTGTAATTGGCTCTAATTAAACTCTGTCACTTGAATCTGCTCGTCGCTTGTTCAGAAAACTGATGCTGGTTATTCCAGATCTCCGGTGACACACTGAGCTGAACTCCTTTCGTGACACAGGCCCCGGGCACTTCCTGTATCCATTTCAAATTAAAAGCCATTTAGCGTTTCAGTGGATAGAATCTCTTCATGTCTCAACAAGGCACGTGTACATTACAAGAAAATACAGTTCAGCTGAGACGGGAACACGTCACAGCGGCTGAAACACGGCAATAACACTTTAGATAAATAACTCAGAACAACAAAGTGTCAAACACAGCAGGATTATTTTGTTAGATTTGATGAATTAAAGCGTTGGAAGTTATTATTCTCTCCATCAGCACCTTATTTAACAGACGCCAGGAGTTCGTCCTCTGTCGACCACGCCCCCAGCCATTATTTGAGACCTGGCTTTAATTTGAGGAAACATAGACACATAACAAAGATAGTCCAGATTATACAGGATTAGAAGCAGGTTCCTGGTGTGAATGTAGGTAGGCACAGACCCCCGAACCTGCGCAGGTTTCCACACCTGCACATTTTAAACTGACCCTTCATCGGTCTCATGTTCTCACGTCATATGATTCTGATCCTTAAGCAAACTGGAAACACTGATGAAAAAAACGTGTGCAGGATTTCTGGTGTCTTCTCAAACACAAATAAAAGATAAGAAGGAAAAAAGAAAGAAAAGAGCTTTTTTATTCCCAGTGAGAAAGAGAAAAGGTGTGTTTCCTAAAATGTTAAAATCATCATTAATCCATCTTTTCTGACGACATCTTCGACGTCACCTGTTCAGACTCTGTGCTGCCTTCATGGCTCCTGCTCGCTGCGGGACTTTTCAGTGTCGGTGTGTGTTTGCGTTTGTCGGCAGCAGCGGGATTCAAACTGCCGCTGAACATTAGTCATGGTGCCGGACTCATGAGATGGACACGGAGGCGTCGCAGATTCGAGCGTTCAGGACGGGCGACGCCCACTCGGAACACGATGAGCGGCTGAAGATGAAGAGCGAAGCAGCCTGAGGAGTCGAGTCCTCGCTGACTGAATGAGAACAGTTTGACGGACACGCGCAGACGTTTGTTCTGCTGTGGAACATTCAGAACACGTGTGTTCAAAACTGAGCTGAAGGAACACGTCAAAGACACAGAGAAACTCGTTTTGCTGGAGGAGCAATAATTTACATCCGGCTGTGGTCAGAACCCCAGAGGTCAGGAAAAGATTAGAAACCTCAAGGACAAAAAAGTGTTTTCAGTTTGCATGAATTCAGTGTGGGATGAGTTTGAAATGGTGAAAAGTTTGGAGACATTTGGATTAATTTCCTTTAAAAACTGAATTATTTAAATACAGTTTCTGGCAAAATGAGGCCAGAACTGACAGATTGAGTCAGTAAGACGAGCTCAGTGGGCGTCGGCCGGTTTGACCAGGACCTTCTGCTTCACAGCTGCAGTGAAACCAGCTGGAAAATATCCTTGACTGATCTTTACTCTGTTTGTAGAAGCAGTGATCAGAAAGGAAAATCATTTCAATCAAAGTTTGAGGGAGATTTAAACTCAGCCCGTCTGACAGACGGATGGAGGCGACTGAAGCTTCCAGCTGGCACAAAGAACTCAGAGCTTCATCGCTGACGGCGAAACAGTCAACTCTGATTCTGGTTTTTAACAAAAGTGCAACAAAAATGTGGCCTGATAAACACATTTTGTATGTTACAGTATTTTTTATAGAACTTTATAAAACCCAGTTCAGAAGAGCAGAAAGTTTTCTTCACATTCATTTTGTAAATGAACCATTAGTTCACTGGTCAGGTAGAAATTCAGCTCTGCTGGTTTAAAACTGTTTAAGATGAGTTCATTTACGAGTGAACTTTCCAGCCAACAGGACATGAATTAAAGCAGTTAGTGACCGAATGATGCTCGAGCGAAACACGACTTTAACTGCGACAAGACGTCACGGACGCAGAAGCTAACAGTGCAAACAAGGACGACAGTGGAATTAAGCTTTTATCTTCGTTGTCTTTTCACCTCGGAACATTTGAACTTTCTGTCTGCAGTTTTTTATTTACCTGGAAAATTGTGAATAAAGTTTTTTAATGGTTTTTAATGAGCTTGCTCAAACTTTCTGAACACAAAATCAGTCAAAAGCATCAGAGCCCAAACTAAAGATGAAGGTCGGAGACAGAGACAGAAACAAAAGGGAAATTTCATCACTTCAGCTCTTTCTGTCTTTTCTTCCTCCCAAACAAACAAACAGACGGACGTTATCAGGAAAAAGCAGCTCGTCACAAATACGAACTGACGATGGAGTGACTGTCAGAGCGACTTTCACAGCCTGATTACACAGAAGAAAATGTCCCTCTGAATTATCTGTGTGCCGTCAACGCTGATCTGTAAGTAGGCGTCTTAAGCCGACCTGTCAAACTGTCCAACGTGTCTTTAGTTAGATAAAGATAAGTTTAGCATCTGTCCCAGAGCAGAAATAGACCGACAGTCCAGAGTCGAGTTTTACTTTGAAACAGTCAGGACACGACGGGCAGCCGCCGGGTCCACATTTTCCCCGAAGCTTCAGTTTGACAGCTGAAGTGGTTTCAGATATTTAAGCGTTAAACTAGACGTCAGGTGGCACAAACAAAGAGCAAGACATTTTTTCTACAGCTGCCATTTTGAAACAGATGTGGAACAATGATAAAGAAATCCGCGAAAGGAAAAGAAGCAGGAAGAGGACGACGAGATTCAGGACGGTTTGACAAAGAGACACAAAGTCCATCCGGACCACAGCCTCCATGATGCTTCCAAAGGCTTCACCGTCGAACTAAATACCTTCAAGTTTTACCTAAAGCTCCCACGAACCGACCTCTTCTGACTGTCTGATGACGAAACATGAAGTCACCCCTGGAGTTCTGAGGCCTTTCAGACGAGGATCAGAACTTTCTCTGACTCGAGGCGGCGTCCTGTGGCGAGGCGGCGTCCTGTGGCGAGGCGGCGTCCTGTGGCGAGGCGGCGTCCGGTGGCGAGGCGGCGTCCTGTGGCGAGGCGGCGTCCGGTGACGAGGCGGCGTCCTGGAGCAGCAGCCGTATGGAAAACAGCCATGCAGCAAACTGCAGCATGAGTCACAACCCGTCGTCTCACAGGCGACCGCTGCAGCTCCTCGGGCAGGAAGAGGCTAAATAATCAGATGTGATTGGCTGTCAACACCTGGCCATCAGACCCCACCCTGAGGTGGAGAGACAGCCGGTCAGACAGACAGGAAGAACGCAGAGAAAGTCCAAACTACAACAGAAACAGGGACACTTCAAACCCACTGTGTTCCACTGGACACGTAAACCTTTAAAAACGCCCTGAGAATATATAGTTTGATGTTGAAGAATCAGTCACACAGCGAAAGTCAGACCTGAAAGGTTTATCTCATCTTATCTTAAACACAGAACATGAAGTTAGAAAAACATTTGAGTGAATACATTCGAGTCTAATTTCATAAAATAGCAGTGAAGGTTCAGACTGTGAAACACAGTCACTGAGTTTGTTCAGTCCTTTTCCCATCGGACAGAAAAGAGCTTGATGTCAATGTAAAACTAACGATCTGTCAGAGGGTGAATTCAACCAGGTGAGAAGTTTTAAAGAGTAAATAAAGAATCATAGACAAGGATTTGTTGTCTTCACATTATATTGTGTTATAGGTGTTAACATCCTGCTCAGACTGTGGATGTGAAACCAGGCAGCAGCTCACAGTCTGATCAGGATCAACTGTCCAACAGGACAGAAAATATCTGAGACTCATCTTCGAGTAAAGAGGTTAAAGAAGCTGCGTAACGTTCAGGGACTGTTCGACTGTTCGCTGTCTGTGTCCTCGTCGTCTTCTTCTGCAGAAGAATCTCATTAAACTGAGCCTCGGGGTGAACTGGTTTAAATCTGCTGTCAAACAGGAAACTGTGTGTGTGTGTGTGTGTGTGTGTGTGTGTGTGTGTGTGTGTGTGTGTGTGTGTGTGTTTTCTACACTCATGTACAATTTCATTTGTGAGGATTGTTTCTGCTGGATGAGCCGGAGGTGGATTTGTTTGCGCTGTTGTTCCTGCGACTCTCTCAAACATTAGTTTTCGCTGTTTGTGCCTCGTGGGTTAATCTGTGCAGGTCAGCGGCAGCAGAGCAAGGCAGGTCACAGGTTCAATTCCCTGCGCGGTTCGGGAAGGCAGATTAAATGCAGGAGAACATTTCAGTTCAATTTGAGCTTTTTACGTGATTTGTTTTCCATTTTCTGCTTTTCCATTTGATTTTCAGGTGGAGCCTCAACATGTGCAATCAATAAAAGAACAAATACAAAAAACCAATATGAATTAACAGGCAAAAATATAAAAAGTGAAATCATGAAATTTCATGAATAGTTCAAACTGAAATTGTTAATACGAAACACTCAGACGCTGTTGGTTCATCCACCACTTTGATCCAGACTGAAATAAATCTGGAACGGGTGATAAATGTGCTTCAGACGTTCGTGCTCCTCTCAGGATGAACTGCAGGAACTGTAATGATCCTCTGACTTCAGGATCATCAGCCCGACTCTTGTCTCACTGACGATTTTACACAGTTTGATGTCGGAGATAAACAGTAGATGTACAGTTTAAAGGCAGCGCTGTGTTTCCCTCGGTGTGTTTTACAGGAGAACAGACTGTTTCACTGTAAATCCTTTGATGCTGCAGATGTCGTTCATCTCATAAAAACTCACGTCTCCTTCTCTAGAATTACAAACAGGAGATAATTCAGACACAACCTCCGGCTGATGGCTGTTTTTGTTCTCCGTGGGTCCGACTCAGTATTTTGCTCTTGGTGAATTAAAAACAGACTTCTGAATAATTGATTTGTTCGTTACGCTGTGCTCTGACCTTTGACCCCGGCCTGCGCTCCGACGCTCTCACAGGTTTCTACATGTACATTGAGACGTCGAGGCCGAGGCTGGATGGAGACAAGGCCCGGCTGCTGTCTCCCACCTTCAACATGAACTCCAAGAGCTCCTCCTCCTCCTCCTCCTCCTCCTCCTCTGCCACCAACAGCCCCACCTACTGCTTCGCCTTCTACTACCACATGTATGGGAAACACATAGGTGAGACTGCAGCAGGTGCAGGATGTAACAGCAACACTGACGTCAGCGCTGAACGTCTGACCCTGTCGCTTTGTGTCTGCAGGAGCTCTCAATGTGTTTCTGCGTCAGAAAGGTCAGACGGTGACGGACGCCTCAGTCTGGAGTCTGACCGGGAACCAAGGAGACCGCTGGAGGCAGGCCAAGGTCAACATCCACCCAACCACGGCCTTCCAGGTACAGACCACACCCACTTCACTGCAGACCACACCCACCCGCTATAGACCACACCCACTTCACTGCAGACCACACCCACCCGCGATAGACCACACCCACTTCACTGCAGACCACACCCACCCGTGATAGACCACACACTTTTTCAGTATTGCATTTATCAAATCAAACCCCATTTTCATCTAGTTCGTGCTTCACATTTCTCTATTCACATTCACTCTTTGATGTGTTTATAGCAACTAACAATCTCTGTCTATACAGAAGCTTTTATTGGTAGTGGCGGAGTCCGCCTCTGTCAAAATACATTATCAAATGTTGTGATAATCATTTCAGTCAGTTTTCCAGTGAAAAAATGTCACGGTTCCAGATTTTCTTCTTTCTCTTTGACTGATCTGAAATGTGTCTGTAATAGTCTGAATGTGTCTGTGATAGTTTGAATGCGTCTGTAACAGTCTGAATGTGTCTGTGATAGTTTGAATGTGTCTGTAACAGTCTGAATGTGTCTGTAACAGTCTGAATGTGTCTGTGATAGTTTGAATGTGTCTGTGATAGTTTGAATGTGTCTGTAATAGTCTGAATGTGTCTGTGATAGTGTGAATGTGTCTGTGATAGTGTGAATGTGTCTGTGATAGTGTGAATGTCTGTGATAGTCTGAATGTGTCTGTGATAGTGTGAATGTGTCTGTAATAGTCTGAATGTGTCTGTAACAGTGTGAATGTGTCTGTAACAGTGTGAATGTGTCTGTAACAGTGTGAATGTGTCTGTAATAGTTTGCAGGTTTGTTCTGTTGCTTGGAGCAAAGCAACATTGTGAAGGTGTCACTTTGGGCTCTGGATCATTGTGACCACATTTCTCACTGTTTTCAATAATCGATCGATCGATGGAGAAAAGAATCAGCAGATGAATCCAGAATGAAAAGAATCATTAGTTTCAGTTCAAAATGAGCTCCAACAGGAAAAATGCTGCTCCTCCTTCGATGCAGAACATTTTTGGAACAGTATTGTTACACTGGGTTTTGTACTTTCACTGAAGTAATGAAAACTTCCTCCACTGTTTCCCGTCTCTCTCTCTGGCAGATGGTGATGGAGGGAGTCCGAGGGCCTGGTATCGAGGGAGATATCGCCATTGATGATGTCACCATTGAGGAGGGTGAATGTAAAGATCCTCCGCCCAACAGTGAGTTAACGTCCACTGGGATCGACACGTGACGCCATCTTTCAATAACGTTTCCTCAGACACCGAACCAATTTCCGACAGAGTCGCTCCGATTGTTGTTAAAACTTCAGTATCTGACTGATCAAACCTGCTCTCTCTCTCTCTCTCTCTCTCTCTGTTTCCCACTCAGATCTAAGGTCACTCGCCCCACTCTCATCGCCCCATATATGGCAGCTGTGCGTCACTCTGAGTCTGGCTCTGATTGGCCGGCAGAGGTGACCCCCCCTACAGGACGCCATGACCTTTGACTGACCTTTCTCCCCCCACCCTCCACCTCCTCTCCTCCCCCTCCTCTCCCCCCCAACTACCAAAGATACAGTCAGAACCAGAGAGACACTTCCTGCCGAGATGGCTGACACACACACGGTCAAGAGGTCACATGGAGAAGAGATGACTTAAATGAGCAGTTCAACATTTTATCACTTTCATCTCTTCAACATGTAGTTTTACATCCTGGAACTTTTTCTTGATGAACAACAAAGTTTTGACCTTTAAACAGAGTCAGACTGTTTGTTTATGCCAAGTTTAGCCACATCCCGACTCTGACTGATCCACCTGAACGTCTCAGGTCGGAGAGTCACCGAGTCACGTTCCACGTTTACATGTTGGAGAAATCGTGTTCAATCCAGTTTCTCTGAAGCTTCGTCTCAGTTTCAGCTTCCTGGCTCACATGATGTTTTCAGATGACACTTAAAGGAGAATCACACTGAACGACAGCAGTTCCATCAGTGTTTTCAGACGTGTTTCACCACTTTCATCAGTTTTCTCCAGTGAAACTTGTCGACTGTTTGGTTTCAGCTCACAAAGCACAGAAAAACAGAAAAAGAGGCTTCAGTCAGAAAAAAGAGGAAACAATAGGCTGAATGTCAACAGCCCCCCCGTCCTTCTGTCCCCCCCCCCCCCCCCCGTCCCCCCCCACAGATCAACAGTACTGTACGGAGCTGGACGGACGAACGGCAGCGTGTGTGTCTCTTTCTCTTTTTTGGGGGGAAGGCGACTTTTTACAGCAGGCGAACTGACAGAGTTTTTAAAAACTACTTTTAGATCTTATTTTGACGTCTGTCTGTCTGTCTGTCTGTCTGCGGCGGACGAGGAGGACAGTTCACCCTCTGCCATGACATCAAGTGCCTTCAGACTCACAGAGGAAAAGACCGCCGGGCCGAGGACGCCGTCACCACGGAGACGAAACAGAAAGAGACATGGTCACATCTTAATGACCGAGGAGAAAATAACGGATGAACAGAAACATCTCCTGGTCTGATTACAGAGTTTTTCTTTTTTTCTTTTTTGAAAACAGAAGAGGATTCTGGGAAAAAGGAAGCCATGTTAAATGGCATTGAGAAGAAGCCATGGACAGGAACTAAAACTCTGGACACAGACAGGAAGGATTTATCAAACAATTTAATGAACGACATGCATCATAATCTGAGGAGCTGTGGATACTTCAAAATAAAAGACTTCCTGTTGGACGAATTTCAACCCCCAGCCAATGGCATTTGAGCATTTGGTCTCTCAGAACTATTTTAGTATTTCAAAATAAGAGTTTCAGAGGGACACGGAGACTTTGATGCTACCTGAGACCATTGGTTACCTTAAACTACAAAAACAGCTGGAGGAAGAAAATGTATTGTAAAATCAAATCTTATATTGTTCCTATGATAATATAAAGACGGGGGATCTTTACACTTCTCACCTCATCATCTCTTTTGTTTTGTTGGTTTTAACGAAGGTGAGATTTTTAGTTCAGGTTTCATTATTTTCTTTTGTTTTATTTGTGAAAAACTCCAAAGGAAAGTTTGAAAGATGAAAAATCCTGGGGTCATATTTTTGCTTTTTTATTTTAACGAGTTGATGGTTTGAGTCAAGAGGAAACAGATTTGATAAATGTCCTGCTGATAAAAACAACAGTCCATGTGAGGATCCATTCAAAAGCACAAAAATGTATTTAGTTGAACAGAGTTGACACATGTGTCCTCACCTGTAAGGAAACTCCTTTAGGACAAATGTGCTGATTCATTATCGCTGCATCAGGTAACATCTGGAGCCCGTTTCTGACCGGACAAGAAAATAATGGATGAAAAGTTGGAATGATAGAAATGAAAATCCTCTTGTAAGTAGTCATGACTGAAAAAGTCACAGTCTGGACTTCGCTTCATGATTTTGATTTAAAAATCCTACTGTTGACTTTAAAATCCCTCATTTTAAATTTCTGTCTCATAATTGTGACTTAAAAAGTCATTCATTTGATTTGTTCAACTCATTTACAAGCCGTCACAGAAAAACCAAATGACGGCCATTTTGATTCACGTAGTTTCACAACACCTGTAAAAAAATTGTTTTTTTTGAGGAATCATTTTCTAGATTCATTAAATTAAATTCAAATTGATTTGGAGGCGACACAAAGTAGTTTCATATGATTCATCACGTGAGTCTTTAAAATATCTTTCTGTTTTTTATCGGACTGATGGAGCCTGGTTTCCATCTCAGTCATTGTTGCTCCTTCACATTAAACATTCAGCTGAGGATCCGTTAGAAAACCTGAACCCTCAGATAAATATCATTTCTTTTCTTAATGTTATGTTGATTTTTTTCCTCCCTGTAGCGACACTTTTCCTCTCAGCGTGTTTTTCCACTGCAGCTGATAATCAGATTTGTATTAAAGCTCCTGTGGGCGTCAGTTGATCCTCCACTGCATCATTATCACATTAAGTCAAACTGTGCATCGACGATGAGTCCAGTCAGAGAAAGGCTGTTTTCATCACACGCACAGTAAAGACCCCCCTCTGTCCCCCCGACCCCACCATCAACATCAATCCTTCCCAATTACAAAGAAAGAAAATCACAAGTCAAATCTATGAGACACAAAGTCACACTTTGACTTAAAATAAGTCAGAACTACGACATAAGTCATAATTTACATGTCGGTTTTTGTGACTGTAGTTTTTTGTGGCAACAGAATAATCAGCGTTTAACTTTGTTAAAAACACGAAGGTTTTTAATGTGAAGCTTAAAGACTGACGACACAAACAGTGACGGATTGAACCGACCAACAGAAACCACAGCGACGAGTCAAAGTGTGAAATATAGTTTAGCACTGATGAACAGCGACTGAGTTCTGACCTTGAATTTTGACATTTCCCAGAAGCCCCGGTGCTTAATGACTCTGGATGCATTTAAAAAGATATAATGATAATAATAATGTGTGTTTCCAGTAAAGACCCTCAGAATCGTCCCATGTTGATATTTTCAGCTCAATCTCTCAGGTGAGTCCAACACAAACCACAATTTGTTCCTTGGATGTAATGAAACTCGACTCAGCTGGTCAAAGCTTCTGTTTTCAGCTCTGCAGTGGAAACACAACGTGTCCTCATTTATTCCCCTGAGGGGGGTTAATCTTCCGGGGGGCAATAAAATAACAGTTTTTAAAAAGTCGCCATCTCGATTCTGAACGTGTGAAGAAAGATATTTTTATAACTGTGATTATTCTCTGCAATAGATTCTCAGATCAGTTGGACTGACTGAAGGTTACAATGCATTCTGGGTATTATTATTATTATTATTATTATATTAATAAACACACTCCAAATGTAACAGCTAATTGTTTCCTGTTGTCGTGTGTTTGAGTTTGTCACCTCGTGAGGACTCGATGCTCCTCACGAGGTCAAAGATTCCCAGGTCGGTTTTGTCGGCCTCTAACTAATTAATATGAAGCTATGGATTGTCCTCGTGTGTGTGTGTGTGTGTGTGTGTGTGTGTGTGTGTGTGTGTGTGTGTGTGTGTGTGTGTGTGTGTGTGTGACGACTGCTCCAATCAGGTTCTCTCAGTGTTAAACATAAATCGGTACAAACTTACAGTGAACTGAAAATCTGATGTCGAATGTTTTAGTTGAACTTGAGCTGAACTGACGGTCGGTTCCAGGACTGGATGGTCGACGGTGTTTGATCTGGGGGGTCCGTCGGCTTTCGGCCGTCCTGACTGATCGTCCGATTTGAATTCAGTCTGCCTCCGAAAAATTGAAAGAAAAGAAGAAACAAAGTCGTTTCTCTCATTTAAATGAAATGATTGACAGAACAAAATGAAACGTACTGAGAGTTTGTGGAGGACGAGGGGGAAGTGAAAGAGGAGCCGTTTCACCATCTGGATGGAAACTACAGATTAGAAAGAGCCGACTTCAAAACGACCTGCTGTGCTTTTATTGGACGAAGTGAAGCCCTGCGTGATGAAATGACTGACGGCACAAAATTAAACCTAATTTTAGACGCAATTCCCCGAAATTCAGTCTGACGTGTTTGGACTCTTTGGAAATGTTTTAATCTGCACTAGAATGTAAAATAAGTTCTGTATGATTCACCGCCGCGGCCTGGCGGCACCGGGGCTGCAGAGCCGTGGACGTTCGAACCGGATCTTCTCTCTTTCTGCGTGTTGAACTTTAAAGTGACGTCTCTCTTGTGACTGGAGAGTTTTGGAGACGAACTCGTCCTGGTTCTGGTCCAGGACTCTCGGGTTTCGGCCCTCGGCGTGCCGCCGCCGCTGCCGCCACCGCTGCAGATGATTTGTGTTTCTCCATTACGTGAACATGAAAACATAATTCATCGTCTTCTGGGAGCGGGACCATTCATCAGCTCTGACACGCTGCCGCCGGCTAACGAACGTCTCCGCCGGCTCAAAGCGTTCGCCTTGTTTATCGCCGGTCTTTATTTACTGGATCCAGCCCGACGCCGCAGCCGCCTAATGGCCGCCATTCATCATCCCTCAATTGATTTTCAATTGCAGCGCTGCAGTGCGTTAAGCAGATCACGGCCGGGCCGCTCTGTTTTCTGGAGTGGATGTAAGTGGGTTTGTTAAAGCCCTGAGGAGAAACTGCAGTGATGTGGTGGGAGGAGACTTTAAAGGTTTTTGATTTCTCCTGCAGGCCTGGTTTGGTTTTCACATATTTATTCTGCTGAAATGTCACAATGAGCTCGACGTGTCGTGCTCTTTGGTTGGTTTGAACAGTTTCGAGAGACTTCGATGTGTTAAACTGGATGATGTGTCCAAGATGGCGTCCTGTTGTTTCACCAGCTGTTTACAGGAAGATTGTTTTCAGGCTTCTACATTTTTGGTTCCATCAGTGTCGTCGTTTACTTCCTGTCGCCTCCTCACACACATGAATGATGTGAAAATAATTTAGTGAAATGACTGAGATTTTTCTCGTGTTCTTGGACCTAATGAACCATTTCTAGTAGCACGAGGCGTCATTTCATGGTTACAGCTGTTCCTGTTCCACAGAACCTGCTGGTGACCTTTGACCTAAGAATTTGCTCTGTTGCAAACCATCTGGATAGAGCTGATGTTTGTACGGAGAGCTTCGTGTCGTGTTCATTGGAATTTTATTCATTATTAAAAAAACCCTTTTCCATTCAAACTTGTCAAACATTTCAGATGTGATCATTTCTCTTATCACCTCTAACAAAACAGCTCAAATGTGACTTTTGTGACTTGATGATCTGAAGTATGAATCTAAACTCACTGAGTTACTGTTGGAGAAAAGAGGCTGGAGGAGCTGAGTTTTCTGCTCTGAAACTTTGCTTAAATTTGTCATTTTCATCATCTGTAATTTCAAATGTTGTCTAGAAAGAAGCATCCTGCAATATTACGTTTCCATGGAAACTGTGGAGCTCTGGCTCATGTGACAGACTGAAGGTGTGTTACTGAGCCACAGTCGACTCCACCTCTCACCTCTTGTGCTGGTGACACAGGAGGAACAGGAAGATACAGCTGAAAAGATTTTTCCAAGATCTGATTTTATTACAAGAACAAAAATCAATATTTGACACAACAATAATAATAATAACATGGGCAAAGACAACAATCGCAGAGTCGAGGTCCAGATTTCTGTGTTTGACATCCTGCCATCCACCAAGAGGAGGAGGAGGAGGAAGGTCAGGGGTCATCATGCAGAACTGTCACTCAATGTGCTGCTGCTGCGAACTTCCTTCCACCGGAGAACCTGATTGGACAAACTTTCCACCTCTACTACGTGAGCCAGTAACTGAGCGAGAGAGGTATTCTGAGACAGAGAGAGAGAGCGACAGTGCTGGGTTTAAACATGTTGAGTTGATATAAATAAATATCTGTGTGGCAAAGTGAGTCAACATTATGAGATTGGAACGTAACATTTTGACTTTTTGAATTGTTCATAAATGTTCATCCACTTCTGTCTCGTCTTGGCAGTAATGTGGCTCCGTACGGTCGTATCATATGAAAACATGAACACGTTAGTTTACAGTGACGTCATGTGACTGACCAGCTGAGCGAGGCGGTCTGTGGCGGTGGGACTGGAGCGCACCGACATCAGCTTCTCCTCCACAGTCTCTATAAAGTCCAGCAGCATCGTCACAACGTCCACCACAAACCTGAAACACCAGAAGCTTTACAGCACAAACTGGGGACAAGCAGGTCCTCCCTGTCCCTGTCCCTGTCCCTGTCTGGACCCTAACTGGGTCTCACCCAGAATCACGGTGTGAGCGCCCCCCTGTGACGGACTCAGCCAACTGCTAGTATATTCGTCGACCCTACTGAACGCATTGAATCTCAGCTGATCAGCTGTGAATTTTGTGTCTGTGAACAGTTGGAAAACACCAGAGAGGACAATCGGTACCGGATCAGTTCTGCGCTCGACCACAGCAGTTGATGTTGTGACGGATGTTTGTGTGGAGACAGGTGCTACCTGTGCAGGTGAGCCTGAACGGGCAGGTTGGTGCGACCCAGAGGTTTCATCAGTCTCTGCCTCAGACTGTTCTGATCCTTCAGGAGTTCCTGCAGGTGACCACAGAACATCTGCAACACGTGGAACCTCCGAGCTGCAGGACACAAGAGACGATGGGACCAGAGGAAGTGACATCAGTGAAAATGAACGATCTGACTCCTGTTTTCATTTTGGCTGTTTGTTGTCAGACGCGTTTGTTCTTCCTCTGTCAAAACTCTACATTTCCTCCCATTTGTGCAGTTCTCCAAAGTTCAGCTGATGATGAGTTTTAAAACGTCAGCGGTGAGTGAGGAGAACATCTTTGGACTTTTGGGGGTTTGTGTATTTTAAATACTAATCAAATGATTACAAATTTGTTTTATTTAAAGTCCAGATGAAACTGGTGTAATTCTATATTTTTCTTCAAGTCGAAAAATGAAAAAAAAAACATGTCGTTGGTTTGAGTCTGATCATGAGATTTGCTAAGAAAATAACATCAGACTGATCCTTTAGTCTTTGTGTGTGAAGCTGAACTCCGTCACTCACTCAGGTGGAGTCTGTGTGTGACGTCGGCGCCCTCCTTCTCCATCTTCAGCAGCTGCATCTCAAGCTGCAGCTGCAACACAGACACGAAACTTATCTTTAATAAGAGAAAACTTTGAAGGAAAAGACAAAGTAAAATAAATATTACAACAAATTATCAGCAGGTTTGAAATTTTTCACATCCAGAAGGAAAAGCGGAACATTTTAACGTTTATGCTCAGAAAATCCAACCTTCAGTAAATGATTCGATTGTTTTGATTTTATTCTCAGAACTTTATCCTGCGTGTCTTCATGCAATCACTTAGTTTTGCTTATATTGTTTTTTTCATATTCCAGTATAAAAGTCAGTATAAAAAATAACTTCTTAATGTTTGAGATCTTTTTGAAACGCTGCCACTGTTACATAGAGCAGTTCATCCACCAGATTATTATTTGAAAATCCAAATTCACACAAACATGATCATGTTAATTATTTCAAGGCCTGGAAAGACTTTAAGATAAACAGGAAGTGACATCACACTGACGCGTACCTCGTCCAGCTGTCTCGAATCTCTGATTCGCTGTTCAGCCTCGTGCAGGTGAGAGAAGGCGGGACTGAGCCTGGAGGAGGCGGAGTCTATTTCCTCCTGAGGACAGGTAGAGACAGAAGGACAACATGTGGTCCTCAGGTCCTGACACGTCTCATCTCTTTATACATGAATCTCATCAAAACTAAAATGATCTTCATTCACTATTTACAGAAATGAAAGTGTCGACACGACTGTGATGTTTGTTCGATGCTGTTTGACCTGGTTTTTTAATTCACATCGAGTTGTGTTTTTATGTGTTGTTATTAGTGAGTGTCGACATATTTAAGTCAGTAAACTGATGAGTTTCCTGCTGTTCAAAGCAGAAACACTTTGTTTCTCTGCCTGAATTTCCCCTCTGACCGATCAATGAAGAATTATCTTGTAAAGTTTCAGTATGAAGGAAAGAAGCTGCTGCAAAGTGAAGCTGAAGATGAAGAGAATCTTCTGACCTGAGACAAAACTCCTCTGGAGACACATCTGGACAACAAGCTGGCAGCTGGAGTCACTGAGAACGGAGACAAATCCCACTGAGACATCTGAGACAGACAGAAGAGACAGGGACATGTGAGACAGACAGAAGAGACATGTGAGACAGACAGAAGAGACAGAGACATGTGAGACAGACAGAAGAGACAGACGGAGGAGACAGAGACATGTGAGACTGACAGAAGAGACAGAGACATGTGAGACAGACGGAAGAGACAGGGACATGTGAGACAGACAGAAGAGACATGTGAGACAGACAGAAGAGACAGACGGAGGAGACAGACAGAAGAGACAGACGGAGGAGACAGAGACATGTGAGACAGACAGAAGAGACATGTGAGACAGACAGAAGAGACAGACGGAGGAGACAGAGACATGTGAGACAGACAGAGGAGACATGTGAGACAGACGGAGGAGACAGAGACATGTGAGACAGACAGAAGAGACAGAGACATGTGAGACAGACAGAAGAGACATGTGAGACAGACAGAGGAGACATGTGAGACAGACAGAGGAGACAGACGGAGGAGACAGAGACAGACAGAAGAGACATGTGAGACAGACAGAGACATGTGAGACAGACAGATCTGAGTCCAGATCAGCTGACAGTTCAGACCAAACAACAAAACAACGCGGTGATGTAACTGAGTACATTTACTCAGGTATTGAAGTACAAACACGAGGTACTTGTACTTTGAGTCTTTTCTTTTCAGCTGAATTTTAAACCGGCAGATGTTTAAACGCTTTCAGAGAAGAAACGTTAAAAACAGAGTTTTTATCTGAAGCTGAAACAAAGAGTTTAACGACAGTTTGTTGTTTCTTCTCACCGTTTGATCAGAGTCTCCTTAAAAACAACAACAACAACGACTCAAACTGAGGCCGCCAAAAGATTCGCGTTTCTTCTTCTTCTTCTTCTTCTTCTTCTTCTTCTTCTTCTTCTTCTTCTTCTTCTTCTTCTTAAAATTTTTTCTTCTTCTGCTGCTTCCGTTGAGTTTTATGTCGGTTGTCATCCTCAGAGTTGCATTACCGCCACCTACTGGACGGTATCAGCTCCTCTGCTCCAAATGAGCTGCTGCACATTTATATGATCATTTTATTTTGTACATACAAAATAATAATAATGATAATAATAATACAAAATATAATAACAAACAAATACAATAACAAAACAACAAATAAATTATAGTATGATTATAGGTTTACTTTTGGTATTTTGATTATTTTTTGATGTGAATACTTTTGTCCTTTTACTTAAGTAAAATACTGAAAGCAGAACTCGTTAATGAAGTTTTCTCTGAACCTGTAATGATACATCATGATTTATTTGTTGATTGATTTGTTGTTTATTTTGGTAAAGTTTTAATTTATTTTAATTGTTTTTTCTTCTTGTTTGTATCGACCATAAACTGTATAAAACAGGAGGGAAAAGTGCGCATGCCCAAAAGCAGTGACGTAGCCCTCTCCGCTGTCCTGATTGGCTCGCAGACTTCGGGCGTCGCAGCTGTTCCGCCTTCAGTCTGCGCTTCAATCTGCGCACTTTTAGTTGTTTTTTACACATTTTATCGGACAGTTTTTGGACGAAAGGCGACATTTTGATGTTGGTTTTGCTGTAAGTAAACTCGCCTCGTTTCCTGTTTGTTGAGCTGTTGTTGTGACGGCTAGCAGGCTAATGCTAACTCTGCGGTTCAGGGTTCACACGAACATGATACGATGTTTCTGTTTTCTTCTTCTGTGTTTGACTCTCAGCCGGTTTGTCTGATAGTTCAACAAACGTCCTGACAGGACAGCTGCTTTACTGTCCGTGACAGGCTACTGAAGCTAACTGCTGCTAGCCGCTGCTGCTAGCTGCTGCAGCCTGTTGCTCGTTGATGACTGCAGGGATTTTACTGTCTCATCTCATTAACAGACAGAAGAAGAAGCAGAGAGACAGCGATCAGCTGATCCAGGGACTCACATCATCCACATCCGGTCTGAAGATGAGCTCCTGCCATTAGCTTCTCCTCAGGGCGGGTTTTAACTGCTGCAGACCAGAGAGGAGCTGCTCCTGCACTGACCAAGACAGACAGACAGACAGAGAGACAGAGAGAGAGACACACACACAGACAGGCAGAGGGATACCTGACTGCAGGGTCCAGATGGGGAACAGTGCACTGAAGTCTCACCTGGAAACCTCCCAGAAGACTGGGGTGTTCCAGCTGACAGCGAAGGGACTGCAGGAGGTGAGAGACACACCTGTCCATCCTGTCATGATGTCTTTGTGTTTACAGTCAAACATTTCAAAGATTTACGGTGACGAAGCTGATCCAGACACAGAAATAATCTGTTGAAAGAAATGCAAAGAAACCAACATCACGACACGTGTGACTACAATTGATTTGATTTTGATTTGTCACAATCAAGGAAACAGACGTTCAAAGACCAACAATAAAATAAAGGTAAATAGTATCACATTTATCAAGTTCTGGATAAAAATTGAAGCTTCATGCAGAAATTAAAAACTCATAAAAGTAAACATATTTCCATTGTTGCCAAAATCATGTTAACAGCACAAATTTCTCTGTCGGCTACATTTCACACTTTCATGGCAACAGTGACGTGCAGATTTTATTGTTGAAGGTTTTACAAATTGCAACAATTAGTCAATTAACCGATTAACTGGTCATTAAAAATGATCCAGACAGATATGTTTAAGTCCTTTTCAAAGTAAAGCGTTTAATAGTTTTCTGGTGTTGTTTCACCACATCAGAAACTGAATCTCTGGGTTCTGAACATTTTGTTCTGTTTTTTTAAATTTCACAGACCAAATGATAATTTGAAAAATTAATCAATGATAAAAAATAATCATTAGTTGCATACCTACAATAACATTAAATACATTCACTCATCTTAACCTAAAAGCAGCAGGTCCTGTTCTGTTTTTAGCTCAGCAGCAGTTTCAACCCAAAACAGGGACAAAGACGTGTTTCAGTGTGACATAGAGAAACTGCAGCAGCTGGACTCTTCCATCATTCTTAATGCAATTGTTTGTCCAGTTTGAGTTGTGTATCCGTCCGTACTCGTGCAGAGAGGTCAGGTTTCCTGCTCTTTGTGTTTCAGTTTCCAGAGGAGCTGCAGCGCCTCACCAGTAACCTGCGGACGGTGGATCTGTCCGGAAACAAGATCGAGGTTCTTCCTGCTGCCATCGGAGATTTCCTGCAGCTCAAGAGTCTGACGCTCAACTCCAACAGACTCAGTAAGTGTTTGATCTCGAGGCTCTGCGGCTGATTTATCTGTTGATGTGGAAAAGAGCAGAAAGTCTCATCAGTTCAGCTTTCTGCGATCGCTGCATTCTGCTTTAACCAACTAACAGTTACTTTCATCATCAGTCAATCTGTTCATTATTCTTATTCTTTAATGGAAATAAATGTCGTCATCCTCTCAGAACCAGCAGACAACATGTACTAACATCCAGGTTTGTTGTGGTTCTGTCCTCAGCCTGCCTCCCCAGTGAGATCTCGAAGCTGAAGAAACTGGAGACTCTGTGTCTGAATGGGAACCGGATCCAGCAGCTGCCTCCCTCTCTGGGCCAGCTCAAAGCTCTGAGGACCCTCAGCCTGTCCGCTAACCACATCTCAGAGTTCCCCTCTGGACTGGGAACACTGAGGCATCTGGACCTGCTGGACCTGTCCCGCAACCAGATCCAGAACGTCCCCTCTGAAGTGTCAGAGCTGCAGGCCATCGAGATCAACCTCAACCAGAACCAGGTACCTCGAGTCTCACGATCCTCATCAGTGGACTGAGAAACAATAAATAAAGATCAGTGACAGATCAAAACAAACTCTGTATCCATGAAGTGAGCAGGAATCCGTTGTGACCGGAGGATCCGAGAGCGATGAAACACACTCGTCTGTCTCTGGTCTGGTTTCAGGCACGTCTAAATTCATAGTTTCCTCTTCTCTTCTTCACCCCCCTCTTCCTCCAGATCTCCGTCCTGTCTGCGGAGGTGTCTCTTTGTCCCCGTCTGAAGGTCCTCCGTCTGGAGGAGAACTGTCTGGAGCTGTCCTCCATCCCTGTGTCCATCCTGAAGGACTCCCAGGTGTCTCTGTTCTCTGTGGAGGGAAACCTGTTCGAGGTGAAGAGGCTCAGAGACCTGGACGGATACGACAAGGTGAGACCTGCTTCCTGTCGCACTGTGATCAGCATCTGTGGGAGATTAAAGTGACGTCATGCAACAGACAGCAGCTGATTATGATCCAGCGCTGCCGTCAATAAACACACTAACAGTAACTGTAGTCTCTGTTGGTCTCTGATAGTCTTTGTTGTTCCCTCCTCAGTACATGGAGCGTTTCACAGCCACCAAGAAGAAGTTTGCCTGAAGACAACTGATGAAGAGTCTGAACCCCAGAGCGCCACCTGGAGGCGGGGTCAGCTGAGACTCCGTCCACTACCGCTGCTGCTTCTTCTTCTGCACAGACGTCACACAGCTGGGACAGTCCTCCTCACAGTGCCCCCCTTTGGCTGCTGGACCACAGACTGAGACAATGGGGACATGTGTGAAACACCGAGACCTGCTGCTCCAGTTTGATTCATTTAATCTCCAGACAAACAGACATGAAGAAACAGATTTAACGCGAGAGAGGAAGAAACTGTTTAACCTACACTGTGTTTCCAGCAGAGACTCAGGAACAGAAACATTCATGTTAACAGATTGTTCATGAATTCTCTGATCTTTAACTTTAATGTTTCTCTTTAAATTATTATTTTCTTTGACCCTTAAGTTCATCGAAATGTCTCAGCAGGAAACTTCACAATTAACTCAGTGATGAAACTATAAACTAAAACTCTAAACATATATAAACTATTAACTCTAATGTTTGGAAAGTGCAGCTCTGTGTGTTGGAACAAACACTTTCTAAAGATGAAGACTCATGTGGCTCCACATCATGTTCAACATGTATCATGAATGTAAAGTTTGTCTCATTAAGGGGAAAATCACCGTCCGTCTGTCACTGTAAAACTTGTGGAGATCAAATTAGAGCTGAAACAGAAAACATAAGAATTGGCAGATGAATGAAAATGAAAATAATTGTTAGTTAGACAGAAATAAAAATGCTGTAATTCAAAATGAAGAATTAACTGAGATTGTGATTATTATGATACAATTTACGGAAAATCAATTAACCAATAACCAATCAGGAATGTTTTTGTGTAATACAGTGAAATTAGAACCAGATCAATCAGAGTAGTTGATCGATTAGTTCTGATTAGTTCCTCCTTTTACGAACAGCTGAAGAACAGAAAGAAGAAGCAAAGATGAAAAGACAAACTACGATCAAAATCAAAAGAGATATTTTAAAAAATCAGTTAAAGCTTTGATTTTCTTTAGTTGGGAAGAATTATTATTTTTTGTCAAAAATCATTTTCCTGCATGTTGAATCTGCTGCATGTGTTAAAAGTGCATTTTAAAGTGGCATCAGGTGGACTTTTTCATCCTCATCTTACCTTCCAGTTTTTCTCGTCCTCGTCTCATCTGAATTATTTATTCTTTCAATTTAAACAGTATTAATATTTGACTTATTCAAATAAAGCTGAGTGCAAACACACGTGAAGGCTCAGATCAGTTCAGACTCACTGACAGATGCTCCCATGTGTCTGAAGTGAGGCTTAATGAAAACTGTTCTTTCATGTGAAGATCAGGTTGTTTTGTCTGATCTGAGATCAGTTTGTGCTGCTGTCACTTCAAATGTAGTAAATAATGTCCAAAGTTCAGTAGGAAACAGATGAAGAGGAGGATTTTGGGTTTTTATGTCTCACATATTTATATCTTACATGTCGACCTTCAAGCTTGTATCCGACAGTCAAACATGTTGACCTTGTTTAATTGAACAAGTTGGACTCTTGTTTCCTGTCTTCAACATTAACTCTTACTCTTCCTGTCAGCTGCAAGTTTAAAGGACATTTTCAGTTCAGCTTGGAGTTACGTGTTTTCAGGACTTATTTTACAAACATGAGCTGCACTTAAACATATGTTTACATTCAAAGGGTAAAGTTTCTTTTCTGTCTGAACATCTAAACGTTGTCGAGGTCGTTTTAACATCAGTATAAAACTATAACAACTATAACAACAGATCAAATTTTCATTTAATCTGATCTTGTCTGAAATCTTGATGTGAAAATTAACTGACAGACAAAAGTAGCAGAAAATGGAAAAACTCAAGTAAAATACTTAGTTACTTTCCACCATGGTTTAATATTGAGGAAGAGGAGGAAAATCTTCATTACTTCACCTGAGGTCACGCCACCAGGTGGCGGTCATGCGCAGTGAGTCGTTCCCTCCCCAACACACGCACACACGCACATTCCTCTGGGAGTGAGACAATCATCTATAGTGAAGTTAGACGGAATCTAAACTGCACTTCCGGTAACCTGTTTTTTCAAATGATATTCAAATTTAATAGTAATTTAACAGAAGTGATTGCGAGAAAATGTTTAATTACAAATGAAATATGACTCAAACTGTAATAAAATTAAAAAATACTATTTCTTATTTAACTTTTCCCTTTTTGATCTTTCACGAAACGTAAATAAAATCTAAACATATAAGAAATTGCAAATGAAATACTGAATTTACGTTAATGTGAACGTTGTTAAAATACAGATTTTCTTTTATTTTGAAGCAGGTTCGCCTGACTTCCGGTGCCGTCGTGTTTCAGTGTTTGCAACTTCACATCATTTTCTCTCAGATAAACAGAAAAGCTGATTCTGCAGCTTTTCATCAAACTAACAGAAACTTTCTGCGTTTTTCTCCTTCAGGATCAAAAGCTTCACTTGAACCTTCAGTCGGTTTGTTTTTCATGAATCCGCTTTCATCAACTTTCATCATCTGAACGTTTTATGCTCCGAACTCGAACTTTTCTGTTTGTTCGGCTGGAAATGAGGCTTCAGTGAGGCCGAGCCGAGCCGAGCCGAACTGAGCCGAAGCCGGTTCGTGTGGATCCGCTGTGCAGCAGAAACGATGAGAAGATGAAGGAGTTTGTGTTGATTCTGTTTTGTCTCTGTCGTCCTGAAGGATCCGGAGGAGACGGTGAGTGTTTGTTGAACCGGATTAGGAGCGAACGAAGTTTCAGCTCCCACTTAAATCTGTGTTTTTGTCTTTGTAGTTTGGTTCGTTCATCAAAGTCTAAACGCGGTTTAATGAGCAGAAAAATGGCCCCTTCGTTTATGAGGCCAAACTCCATTCAAAACATCTCTGGTTTAAAGTTTCGTAACTTTTCTCCAGATATTGACTTTTGATCAAACTCAGCCAGAAGCTTTAGTAAATCTCACTGAGTCACGTTCATGTGAAGTTTCTGTGGAGTTTGTCGACTCTCAGGAAAAATCTCCCAAATCTCAGTCAAATCAGTCGCTTCGCTTCTTCGTGTGTTTGCCGAATCAACCAGGAGAATATGTGGAATTAAAGAAGCCCAAGATTCAGTTCTTCATGTGTAGAAACGAGTCAACAAGCGAAGGCATCTTCATTTTCGTCATTTTTGAATGGAGTTTGGTGTGAGTGCAGGTTCAGGACAGATTTTTTTCTGTCATCCCACCAGATAATCAGTCAGTCCACAAACTGCTGTTTCCCACAACTGGTTAACCCGGCTCATTTGTTGATAAGTTAAAAAGTCATGAACTTTTGGTTTATTATGTTTTTGTACAAGAAGAAAATTCAGCAGGAAAATAAAGTAAATCAAGTTTAGAATCAGCAGCTTTAAGTGAAACTGCTATAATGAAAATATAATAACTTTCATCATGTCGTCATTCATGAGGTCAAAGATCAGGTCAGAGGTCACATGACGCTGACGTCTGACGCTGATTTGCAAAAACATTTAAAAATGAAGAAAATGGCAAAAAATATGAAAACAAAAACAGTGAAAATGAAGGTGTGTGTGTGAGTGAGTGAGTGAGTGAGTGTGTGTGTGTGTGTGTGTGAGTGAGAGAGATCCTGCAGAGGCGGTCACGGCGCTTCGTGGTTCGATGTGTCAGTTCTCATCAGTGTTGCCAGATGTACAATAATTATCGTATTTGTGTGATAGTTTGAACAAGTTTGTCCGACGCGTCAGTGGAGTCCAGGCAGCGTCTTCTGCAGACCCCGTTCTCACTGACCTCACTGTGTCCGTGGACCAGGACGCGGCCCGGGCGTCCCGGTGTCCAGGCCTCCTGATGGTGCTGCAGCAGTGGTCCGGTGTGTCTCCATCTCTGGGGGGGGATTTTATTAACTGTTTATGTTTTGGGAGATCAGCCTTTAGTTTGACACGATGGAAATCTCCCAAAATAATAACCCGTCTGCAGCGTCTGCAGTTCAGGGCAGCAGAAACCGGACAGAATGTTCACCTCTGCTTCATGTAGAAACAAACTCGCCCACCTTTAGATTTTAGACTGAACGCTGGGTCTCGAACCCTGAAATATCCACTGGGGGCCAAACTACTGAGCCAGGTTTCCGTGAAGCAAAAGGCAGATGTGAATGACAAGTTCTGAACAGATTCCAGCAACAGTTGCAGTTGGACTGTTTGGTTGCACAGTGAGCGCATGTTGGATAGAAACACCGCGCTCCTCGCTCCTCAGAGGTCACCTGCAGAAATACTGCCCAGATCATTTTAGTGCCGCAAATTCAAAGGTTTGAATAAATCGGAATATGAAAATTTCATATTACGCTTTCAGTAAATTTATAGTATATTATTATCTCCCTCTCTCTCTCGCACACACACACACACACACACACGGTTTTGCGTTACACTTGAGTAAATGCAATGACTCAGGTCACAGTTTACATGAAGACCAGCTTTAAGAAGACGTTGATAGTAATCGCAGTGAGCCACGCGATGATGTCATCAGTGAAGGGAAATGATGTGTGTTGGATCTTTTGTTGAAGGCAGCGGCAGACGGGGTTTTGGACTGTTGGCCGCATCAGAAATACGACATTTGAAGACGTCACCTTGAACTTTAGGAAAATATGATCAACATTTTTGATGAGATGAATGAAAGTGTGTTTGCATCCACCTGTTTTCATCCTCATTTTCAACTTGCACATAAGAAATGTGAGCAAAAATAACAGAAATAAAAAAACTGTGTTTCCTGTCTGACATGTAAAAGTTAATGTGGATCAAACCAGAAACAGACTGAGTCTAAACGCTGACGTCCATGAAAGTTGTGAGTTAACGTCACTCGTCTCTTGAGTGAAGAGCTGGAACCATCAGATCTGAGGATGAGGAGGCTGAGACCTTCATCACGTTCGCACAGGAAACAGAAACGTCTCACTTCCATCACGTTTCCATCGTTTGACTCTTTTAATGATGTCATCTCATTGTTGTCTTCTTCTGTGGTTTAATGGCCTCTTGTCTTTGCAGCAGGTGTGTTGTTCACGAAGCACCCGGCCAATCAGACGGTGTCTCAGGGGAACGCGGCGCGGCTGGGCTGTGCGGTTCAGGGGGTGATGGAGCCGGACATCGTGTGGATGAAGGACGGAGAGAAACTCTACAGCACCGACCAGATGTTCATCACGCTGGGAGAGCAGCACTGGGAGACCTACCACAGGTTCATCCACACACCGAAGGATCAGTCAGTCAATACATCAATCAGTCAATACATCAATCGGTCAATACATCAATCGGTCAATACATCAATCGGTCAATCAGTGGACGCAGGAGAGAATCTGAAGGCAACAGTGGTCTGATGACAGCTGAAGTCTGAAAGTCGTGTCAGTTTAATTTAAACAGCTCACATCACACATTTCTGATTTAAGTTTATCTGGAATGAAAAGTTGGTATAAATCTCTATTTGTCGTCTTTCTAATGTGTTTAGTGTGAAATGTGCATTCGAATCGAGTGTTGAGAGTAAAGTCAAACTGTTGTCACACCACAGTTATCACACGCCGTCTCTGTGTCATCTGACTTATACTGATCTTCAATCTGGTCTGGTTCTGGTTCTGGTTCTGGTCTGGTCTGTTTCTAGCCTGGTCTGGTTCTAGTGTGGTCTGGTGTGGTCCTAGTCTGCTCCGGTCCGGTCAGGTCAGGTCCGGTCCGGTCTGGTCTGGTCCTGGTCTGGTCCTAGTCTGCTCCGGTCAGGTCCGGTCCGGTCTGGTCTGGTCCTGGTCTGGTCCTAGTCTGCTCCGGTCCGGTCCGGTCCAGTCCGGTCTGGTCTGGTCCTAGTCTGTTCCGGTCCGGTCCGGTCTGGTCCTTGTCTGCTCCGGTCCGGTCCGGTCTGGTCCGGTCCGGTCCGGTCTGGTCTGGTCTGTTTCTAGCCTGGTCTGGTTCTAGTGTGGTCTGGTGTGGTCCTAGTCTGCTCCAGTCCGGTCAGGTCCGGTCCGGTCTGGTCTGGTCCTGGTCTGGTCCTAGTCTGCTCCGGTCTGTCTGTCTGGTCCGGTCTGGTCTGGTCCTGGTCTGGTCCTGGTCTGGTCCTGGTCTGGTCCTGGTCTGGTCCTAGTCTGGTCTCGGTCTGGTCCGGTCCGGTCTGGTCTGGTCCTGGTGGGTGGGGGTGCAGTGAGTCTGTCTGCAGGTCAGTGTTGGTTGTTGGTGTTTCTGCTCTGTTTGATGGTTAAACAGCACATGAACAGTAAATACAGGCAGAGCTGCTGTTTGCTTTGAAGATCTGCTCCTCCTCCTCCTCCTCCTTCATCTCTGTCTGACTTTCTCTGCTCCTTTATCTCATTTACTCTTTGTCTGTAGGGGTTAGAGTTAGGGTTAGTCAAATGAAGCTTAAAATGATTAAATCTTCCAGAATAGAAGAATCTGAATATTTCATGTCATCTATTGATGCTCGACAGTTTCAGCCGGTGTTTGATACTGAAGAAGGAGATTTTCTTCGACTGATTCGGTTTTAAGTAACATAACCTGCTTCTTAAAATCCTGATTCTACATCCTGTCCATCATTCGTTCAGCTCCTTGTCACACGCACGGTGAACTCATCGGAGCTCCCAGAGGCCTCTGGGAAAAATATCCGCTCTGCTGGCTGATTTGAGATCAGGAGTCTTTCCTCTTACCTATTTACTATTGCTTCTTTAGAAAACACGGAGTGGCCTCGGACTGTGAGTCAGGCCTCAGATGAGCTTTTAAAAATAGCTTGTGAGAATGTTTAAACAGCCTGAATGTGGCCTGAGCAGCTGACCTCAGATCAGTTCGTCTCAGCGAGCCTCAGTTAATCCACTTTACACTCACATTCCTGGACAGAAAGAAAAAACTACATTGAAGGTCAGAGGAACAGAAATACTACAGCCACACATCTCCTTTGCCTTTCTTCATCTTTGCTTCTTAATCGGAGTCAGTGTTTCTGTGGATCCCGGCTGGTCCAGATAAATCTCACCGAGCGTCTGCAGAACGTCTGGAGAAATGTGTGTGTATAGATTTCGGAAGGAAGGCAGACACAGATGGTTCCTCGTGGCCTCGGTCACAGATTCTGTGAGGCTACTGAAGTTGTTTTCTTCAGTATCACAGAAGGAACAGAGACCGTCACATTCGTTTGGTCGTCGTAGAAGCACTGAAACAGTGCGGTGGGGTGTGGAGCCCCGCGGAGGTCAGAGCGCCACAGAGAATCACTGTGTTGGTTTCTGGTCAGTTCAGGTTTTTGTGCTTTTGCTTCCAGTTTAGTTCTGATCTGAACTGCGTCTGGGTCCAGTCGAGGTTCTAACACTGTTCCTGTTTCCAGCGTGAAGTCGGTCCAGCAGCAGGATGCGGGTCAGTACTGGTGCGAGGTTGAGTTCCACGGCCTGACGTTCTCCTCTGAGCGAGCCTGGATCACAGTGGAAGGTGAGGACTGTGAACGCACCATTTGTTTGTCTTGCAGCATTTGGAGTCAGTGAACGCCTCCAGCACTGTTCACTTTGATCTTTTAACTGTTTGCTCCTTTTATTTCATCGCTTCTTTCTTTTCACCTCCTCTCAGAGGTGTTTTCTCCTCACTGCAGATTTCCCATCATGCTCTTCTCATGAACTGTTCACCTTCTGTTTCCTGTCTCCTGCAGGTGTCCCTCACTTCGTCCAGGAGCCTCAGGACGTGGCGACATTCCCCAACGTTCCCTTCAACCTCACCTGTGCTGCCGTCGGCCCCCCCGAGCCGGTGGAGGTGGTGTGGTGGCTGGGAGGGGTCCAGGAGGGAGAACCCAGACCGTCCCCGTCCGTCCTTCACGTCCAAGGTCAGAAAATGTTCTGCTTCGTGTTTGGAGTTTGGCTGTTTAGCAGGCAGAGATGCATTCTGGGAAACGTTTCTGTATTTTTGGACTGAAAGTCAGGAAATCTTCATCTCTGCTGCTCAGATCTGAAAACTTCTGTCGTTAATGTGTCTGTGCAACTCCAACTACTTCATGTTGGTAAAGTGCTGCTTCAACATTCCCAACAGGTGGGAATTCTACTCATGATGGAGGTTTGACTTCTGTTGTATGAATTATGATCAGTAGAAAGTGCGGAGATGTTGTCAGTTTTAACTCTCGTCTGTTTTCCGATGTAATTACAGCTGGTTGTCGTCGCTGCCTCCGTGTGAGTTAGACTGAGACATATAATTGACGCACGGCCTTTAATATGAAGATGTTTGCTGGAGTTTTCCTCCCACAAAGCTCTCGGCCAGAAGGTCCTGGACAGAAAGTCACACTGATCATTATAGATCATTGCTTCTCCTGTTTCTTTGTTCTGATCAATAACTGAATGAGTCCTGATATGAATCACAGACTCTGCTGGGAGTCACAGAACACAACTATCAAATTAAGAGCCAAGGTGGCAAAAGTAGAATTTAGAGTCAAACTATCTTGAAGTTGCTTTGGTGTGTGTGTGTGTGTGTGTGTGTGTGTGTGTGTATTTTTCCAGTTAACCTGGCTCATTACAGCACATAAATTATGCTCACGACATATATCTACATCATGCCATCGCACACGCACACACCATTGATTGCCTGTAAACAGGATGACATCAGCGGAGCTGCTCATTGGAGGATCCTGTCATACACACAGCTTCCTGTCACTGTTGAGTGTTGTTTTCCAGGAACTTGTGTCTTAAAGGAACATTTCCTTCTCAACCAGAGTTAAACTGATCTCTGTTATTGATCCAGATTCTGAATCATCCCACTCAAAGCTGTGAGCTGATTGGATGACTTACAGGTGACATCAGCTTTGTACCTGCAGCATCATGATGACATCACAGCTGTAAGAAAATCTGTCCGCAGAATTGAACCAAGTATCCAGAAAATGAGTGAATGTTTCCATCCTTTACAGTTGAGTGAATTTTAGTTGGGGATGTTGGTCAAAGAGTAGAAGTGAACAGTGGCATCAAATGGAAGATGGAGTAAAGTAAAAATACCTCATTAGTAAATGTGCTTAATTACTTTCCTCCACTGCAAACACAACAACACAACGACTGAAGAAAAGAGCTGGAACAGGTCCTGCAGATCGACTGGAGGAAACCCAACATCTATAGATCATTAACTGTCTGTCTCTCTCCCTGTCTGTCTCTCTGTCTGTCTGTCTCTCTCCCTGTCTGTCTCTCTCCCTGTCTGTCTCTCTGTCTGTCTGTCTGTCTCTCTCCCTGTCTGTCTGTCTCCCTGTCTGTCTCTCTGTCTGTCTGTCTCTCTCCCTGTCTGTCTGTCTCCCTCTCTCCCTGTCTGTCTGTCTGTCTCTCTCCCTGTCTGTCTGTCTCTCTGTCTCTCTGTCTGTCTCTCTCCCTGTCTTTCTGTCTGTCTCCCTCTCTCCCTGTCTGTCTGTCTGTCTCTCTCCCTGTCTGTCTGTCTGTCTGTCTGTCTCTCTCCCTGTCTGTCTGTCTGTCTCCCTCTCTCCCTGTCTGTCTGTCTGTCTGTCTCTCTCCCTGTCTGTCTGTCTGTCTCCCTCTCTCCCTGTCTGTCTCCCTGTCTGTCTGTCTGTCTCTCTCCCTGTCTGTCTGTCTGTCTCCCTCTCTCCCTGTCTGTCTGTCTGTCTGTCTCCCTCTCTCCCTCCCTGTCTGTCTGTCTGTCTGTCTCCCTGTCTGTCTGTCTGTCTGTCTCTCTCCCTGTCTGTCTGTCTGTCTCTCTCCCTGTCTGTCTGTCTCCCTGTCTGTCTGTCTGTCTGTCTCTCTCCCTGTCTGTCTGTCTGTCTCCCTGTCTGTCTGTCTGTCTGTCTGTCTGTCTGTCTGTCTGTCTGTCTGTCTGTCTCCCTGTCTGTCTGTCTGTCTGTCTGTCTGTAGGAGTGAACAGCAGTGTGAAGTTTTACTGTGAAGCAAAGAACCTCAGAGGGATCTCAGTCTCCAGAACTGGAACGGTTCATATTAAAGGTGAGTTTACCTGCTGGAGTTTGACTCTGTGGCCCAAACTGTCACTAATCAACAACATTATGGAATATTTTCATAAAGGTTTTTTTACAAACAGGGTTTTGTAGCCGTCGTCTTGGTTCTTTGAGCTTGTAAATTGAACTTCGTGCCTGTAAACTTGTGCTGCCGTTCGGTACGAAATCAAAGTCGGCAAGTTGTGAACCAAAACTTTCCGAGTTGTTGCTCTGACTTGAGAGGCGTTTTTCAGGTTTCTGCCTGCAAACCCTGTTTTGCAAATAGTCTTATATTAACAACTCAGTAACGTTAGCTTAGCATGAGACGCACTGGTTCTACAGCTCCATGTTCAGTCTTTCATACAAACACAGACACACCTGCTGGGACGAGTTACTGTTGCTGAGCTGCGATTGGATGATATCTATCGGGGCGGGGTTTAGTGAATTGTGTCTCTCTGTCAGTGTTGCCAGCGGCTCCGGTCGGGCTGCAGGTTCTGAGGATGGTGGACAACAACGTCACGTTGTCATGGAAACCAGGATTCACAGGACACTCTGAGCTGTCCACTTGCATCCTCCAGGTAACAGGTTTTCATTCTGTTTCCTCTTCCTGTCAAGTTATGAACTACAGATTTCACAAGATTCATGAACACCTGGTGACTCAGATGACATCTGACCTGATCTGCACAGAATCAGCAGTTTTTGAAACCTCCTCTTCACCTTCCTCCTCCTCCTCCTCAGCTGTCGAGGCTTTCGGTCCGGAGGTGGGACCTCCCTCAGCAGAAGGTTCTGGTTCCTCCTCACCTTCAGGTTCTGTCTGGTCTGAGGAGTCACGCTAACTACAGCGTCAGAGTCTCGTGTGTGAATGAGGTGGGGGCGTCGCCCTTCTCCCCCTGGCTGCACTTCCAGACACCTGAGTCAGGTGAGAGACGTGATGACACCTCTGGTGGAAATAATCTAATTCCTCATGAGAAACAAGTGACAGACCCAATAAGAGTCGGTTGTTTATTAGTGATCAATCAAACATCGAAGCATAAAGTCGACATTAAAGCAGATGTGGCTGTACGAATTCGTACAGGGTCAGAGCATCACATCGAACTGGTCGATGAACGCAATCTGGCCACTAACATCAAAAATTCTTCAGCATTTATGCAAAGTTACAGAAGGAGGTATTGACCATTAGACCAATTACAAAGGGACGCCTCTGAAAAGAACATGGAAGAACCACATATGGTGCGTCTACGTGGAATTTGGACCAGTCGAGGTTGCTCTTTAGATAACGTGTCTCCTTCCTCCTCAGTTATGTTTCCACAAACTCAATGAGCTGAGCACAGATCATTGTCGATTAACCACTATATCAACGCAAAGCAGACATACACTCATCCACAGAGCAAAGTCTAATCCATGCATTAATTGAGACAGATTGAGAATTTCCTTGACAACCTCCATGTTGAGGAGACATTCTGAGCTTGTGCTACATGAGAAAGATCAATGTTTACTGTAGTTTTCATTCTTTGTCTTTCTTTTATTTGAGGGGTAATCATGCTAAGCTTTGAACTACAGTCCCCATAATGCCTTGGGGAATGTGCCGTATGTAAACAGGAAGTATTATGTTGCCGTGGAGTCAGTGAGCTACAACCTGGACCTTGTTTTCGCTCTGTATTTGTTTCCATTGAGTCAAACTGTCTCCTTTCAGTCTGTTAAATTAGCTTTTAGCGGCTCCTGTTAGTGGCTCCTGTTAGTGGCTCCTGTTAGCGGCTCCTATTTTTTTCTCGCATTACTTCATTTAAATAAATTTCCTAGTAGTAAAATAAAATCTGGAAGCAGTTTTAACAGTTTGAAAACATCCTTCATTTATCCAGAAAGCATGAAAAGATTTTATGAAAATGAATGAAAGATAAATAACCACAGAGATCCTGCTGGTTTCCTGTTTTCTCTGACCTTCAACAGTTGGTAGATGAGAGCTGGTTTGTTGTTTGTGTTGTTTGTGTGTGTGTGTGTGTGTGTGTGTGTGTGTGTGTGTGTGTGTGTGTGTGTGTGTGTGTGTCCAGCTGGAGGTTTTCCAGTAGATTCCAGTTCCCTCCGTACAATCAGCTTTTGTCTGTGGCCTCAATCCATATGAAAGGACTCAGCTGTAGCCTGCAGCCTCTGCAGTGCCCCCTGCAGGCTGCACTGACCTCAGACCAGCCAGTCTGTCTGTTACACCACACTGATTTCTGTCCAAAGTCACTGACGTTAAGTTCCTTCAGTGTCTGAAGGAAGACGAGTCGGATGCTGTCAAACATCATAAAAGCGTCTAAACAGTGTTTTCTGTTCTGAATTTAAAGCAGCTTGAAGTGAAAGAACTGTTTGTGTGTCAGAGTGTTTGAGGACTTTCAGACTCTCGTGGAAAAAAACAAACTGTTGATTATTTCTGATGTGCAGAAGTTCCATGTCCTCAGTTTGGTGGAGACCTGTTGTCTATAAACAGACAGGAAACAGTTTAGTTTCTGATCCTGACAGATGAGTTCCTGCTTCTGTGGAGCTGCATGTAAACATCTCTGTGAACCGACTCAAAGAAGGGGCTCATGGGTAATCTGGAGGTCACAGACCTGCAGGTCATGCAAGCTGATTGGTTGACGTAAAATACTCCGAGTATAAAACTGTCCCTGTGTCTGTTCTACTGTTCTCTCTTCTGTCATCACATGATTTTTCCTGTTGGAGCTCATTTTGAACTATTTTGTTCAGGACTGAAACTAATGATTCTTTTCATTCTGGATTCATCTGCTGATTCTTTTCTCCATCGATCAATTGATGATTCATGCATGAAAAATGACTTCAGCAACTTCAGAATACTCGATTAATTTCTGTCAGTTGATTAATGGACTGATGATTTCAGCTGCACTTGTATAGACTGCTTTATAATCAGTCAGACCTCTGAGAGAAGTAAAGTACAAGTACTTCAAATGTGTACTTAAGTACAGTACTTGAGTGCATGTACTTAGTTTGGGATTGTGTGTGTGTCTGATGTTGTACTTTAACCTGCAAACAGAAGTTAAAGTGAACACTTTGGGCGAGGAGTTCAAATCATTGACTCGGTCAATAAGAACATTCGTTTCCTCCCTGTAACCAACAAACAACTGAGACGCTGCGTTCATAAAAACAGTGCAAATATTTGTAAATCCTTTTCAACCTACATTCAATTGAAGTTATTTAATGTTCAAACTGATACGGAACATTATTGTTTTTGTCTCCTCCTCCTGAAGTTGCTGATGATCTCTGCTGCTGTCAGCTGTAGTCCGACTGATGAACATGTGTGTGATCGTGTCCTCAGTGCCGTCCACGGCCCCCAGGAACCTGACGTTTGAGCTGTCGGAGCAGCATCTGTCTCTGAACTGGGCCAGGCTGCGGGACGAGGAGCTGCAGGGGAAACTGTTGGCCTACAAGGTGCAGTGGACGCTGGGAGGAGAACCACAGGTGAGATCATTGATCACACACACAAACACTCATGTTTCTGTGTGTGTGTTTAGATCATGAAGCTCTGTGATTGGCTGGTTGTTAGTGAAATGCACCCTGGGAGCTGTAGTTGACTTCTCTCCTTCAGATTTTACGTCCTCTTCTTGTAGCTCTTAACATTTAATGAAAGACTCTTTTTCTCACTCGACTCTTCTGTGTGAACATGTTCGCTGTGTGCAGGAGCCTCTGCTCTTTAAGGAGAACTCAGCTCAGCTGTCAGGAGGAGGACGCTTCTTTAACGCCTCCTTCCAGGTGTCAGCCTGCACCTCTGTGGGCTGTGGACCCTGGAGCCCCCCGGTCCTGGTTCTGCCCGCCTCAGGTAGACGACGCGCCTCAAACATGGTTTACATCTGATGTTACAACGCTGCTGATGATGAGCACGCGAGTAACTCGTGTTTATTACTAGGTTTAATGATCTGATTGTCTCCCTGTTGGTTCCTCAGTCCAGGTTCAGGTCCAGCGGAGCCACATGTGGGTCGGTCTGCTGCTCGGCCTGCTGGTGGCCACCGTGGTCGGACTGCTGCTCACCGTCCTCGCTCACCGCCGTGGAAAAGAGACGCAGTTTGGGTACAAAAACACTGAAGATGTCAACATACATTTACCCACAAATCTCATGTTCAGACTCAAACCAGCAATGACTGTGTCTCCTAACAGGTCTCATCTGTGTCTCAGTCTGATCTGTCGTCTTCCTCTGTGTCCATTAAAACCTCATCACTGAGCCTCACTGTTGTTCCTTCATCACCATCAACTCACACACTGTCGTTTATCTGGACTCAATCCCACAAACACAAAGACTCACTAGAGACCAAATGTAGAAACTACTGAACCTTTTTCAAAATGAAACTATATTTGTGAGGAAGATTTACATCTTCAGTTGGAACCAATGAGCTTGAAGCTGAGAGACACAGACAGGAAGTGAGACAGTGTTGAGAGACGACGAACATGTTGGTTTGAGTCTGAACTTGAGATTTGAAAAATAAAAACACTAGACGGATATTTAAATGTTTAAAGAAACTTCTTTCAGCTGTCTCTCTCTCTGTCTCTCTCTGTCTGTCCTCAGTTCGGCCTTTAAGCCTCCTGGTCCTGAGAGTTCAGTTTCCTTCACAGCAGCTCGATCCTTCAACAGAAACTGTGCTGAGCCGCAGGAGTCGACATGTGAGTGTAATTTAACTACAGCAGCTTTGATTTGAATGTCAATTTAAAGAATTTCCCAGTTTGGGACAAATAAAGTACGTCTATCTATCTGTCTATCTAAAATCACAAAATGCAACCCAGCTGTTGTCTGTTAACTTGTGAAACTTCTGCTGACCATCATGAACCGACATCGGGGCTTTGAGAGGCTGACGTTGTTCTGGATGACAGTTAAATCCAGGACAGTGAAATCAGCATGAAGCAGTTTGAGTCTCTCTCTAACAGACAGACAGTGAACGTCCTTCAACAGTCTGTTGACAGAAAACACTGCTACCTGTATTATTGCACTCAACCTGTAATTACCTGCTGCCGCTCGGCCAATCAGATCCCTCTGTCTGATACAATAACACAACCCACCGACTCCACAGATTTCCTGTAACTCTGAATCTGCTCAGTGGCGATGACACATCTGTTCTTCACCTCATCAGCACAGATGGAGGAAAGTTTTGATTCAAATGGTGACATCTGATGGTCAGCATGTGGTACTGCAGCTGTACAGGAGCGACCTCAGGGAAGCAAAAAACAAAAGATTCTCAGTATAGATGGAAAAGTTCCTCTGGCTGAACTGTTGATCAGTCGGCTGACAGTCTGTTTATTCCAGTCTGGACGCACTGATGCATCTTTTTCTGTCCCAGCAAAGACGCAGGCAACTGAGGGACAGATCTGATGTCAGTGCTCTGTAACGTCGCCTCTGTAAACATCGCTGTGTCGAACACATTGGGATCATTTTCATTTAAAGTCACATGAGGTCAGAGGTCAAACCGAGAGACTGACGGAGAAGCAGAAACACCACATTTATAGTGTTTCCTGCTGTTTTAAAGAAGTAAAAACCTTCAGTGTCTGCAGGGGGCGCTGTGTGAGGTCAATTTTGACATGAGTGTGACACAGTTACAGGAGTGTGAGGACACTTTTCACTTCTGTGTCACAATCTACATTTATATATTTTTATCTTTGTCATCAAAAGTTTTATATATTGTGATTCTGTGTGTGTGTGTGTGTGTGTGTCTCCAGTGGACAGTCTCTGTATAAATGATGACCTGAAGAACAAACTGCAGGATGTTCTGATCCCAGAGAGGCTGCTCACACTGGGACACATGCTGGGGAAAGGTAACACACCAACACACACTTCAACCAACTGAAACTTTGAACAACTCAAACTTTAGCTCAAACTTTAACTAACACTCAAACTTCAGGACTTATTTCATCATTTAATTAGCATTAGCTTAGCTCAGTTGCTGGATGTGTGTAACAGCAGGAAGCAGCTTGACTCAGCAGCAGAAAACTGAACTTTATTATCCCTTAACATCAGCTGTGTGTGTGTGTGTGTGTGTGTGTGTGTGTGTGTGTGTGTGTGTACGTACACAGAGCGCTGCCATGCAGTAAACGATGCTCTGAATGTCAGTTGAACCTCATGTGAAGCTCCAGTCTGTGTTCAACACGTTGTCTCCGACAGCTGCTGATGTTTGTCTGTGCAGCTCTGAATATCAAACAGTCACATGAATGGACACAGAGATCTGGACCGAACTTTCAAACAGTCCCTCCTTTATATCCACAGAAAGGACGAGCAGTCACTAGTGATTCCTCTTGATAAATCAGTCGAAACGTTTCTACTTGTCCCGTCTGATCAGACTGATCGGACTCTTCAGACTCGACTCGAATCCGTGCAGATCGTTTACAGCAGCTTGGTGTGACTCAGCCGCTGGAATAAATCCTCCATCATGAAGGTTTTAATGTTCAGTTTGTGTCGTTTGTGCTGCTGTTGAAATCTGTTAAAAAATAATATAATCAAAATAATAGAGTCACCTCTCAGGTCACTGAGATAATACAACTAAAACAATCCTGACACCTCAGAGGCTAAAACCAGAGTGACGTTTGGCTTCTTTACAAATGATTCTGATCCCATTGATTCATCGTCGCAGTTCCACGTTTATGGAGATGAGGCAACAGTTTCTTTGAGTTCCTGTTTTTTAATTTGGCATCAAAAAGGTCTTAAAAGTCTAAAAGTCAAAGAACATTCATGAAGCAGAAATTGTGAGGACAGAGTCAATAAACACGAGAGTGAAACATGAATCCAGATGAAATCCTGAGTGATAGAAAGAGAAATCCGTTTCAAATGTTTAATGTGTGCTTGTGTACCTGTGCAGGGGAGTTTGGCTCGGTGCGGGAGGCCTTCCTGAAGACAGAGGACTCATCTGTCCAGAAGGTGGCAGTCAAAGTGCTGAAATGTGAGTCTGAAGTGTCTTCTTCTTTGGTTTGTGTTGGTTATTGTGGTGAATGTGCAGACTGCAGTTTGCTCATCACTGAAAATGAAATGTTTCTGTTTACATTTGTTGCACAGGAAATGTGGTTTAAGTTGAAGCACTAAAGGAGTTGAAGTGTCAGTTGAATTAGTTCAAATGTCAGTTGATGTGTAGAGGTTAAAAGTAGTTAGCGTGTAATTTTGACTCTAACAACCAGTTGAGCAATAAATAATAACAATAAATAAAAGCAATTGAACTTACAGTTGAAGTTAAAGCATGAGAGCAGGTTGAAGTGTAGGGTTGGCTCATCGTTTCTATTTTCATATCATCCGTGTGTGTGTGTGTGTGTGTGTGTGTGTGTCCGTCCTCCAGCTGACATCACTTCGTCAGGTGACATTGAGCAGTGTCTGAAGGAGGCAGCCTACATGAAGGACTTTGATCACCCCAATGTCATCCAGCTCATCGGTAACAACAACACACACACACAAACACATAACCAGGGATCAAAGGTCAGATGGTTTGATTGACAGTTTTTCCTGTCCAATAGGAGTGAGTCTTCACCGGCGTCCTGGCCAGCGGCTGCCGATCCCGATGGTGGTTCTTCCATTCATGAAGCACGGAGACCTGCACACGTTCCTGCTGCTGTCCAGACTGGGAGATCATCCGTTTGTAAGAGAAAGAGGAAAATACAGCTGTTTTTTATCGCTGGTTTATGACAAATAACTCACCTGCAGAGAGAACCAGACTTATATTAGAGACAGGCCTTTACCTCTGATTTGACTGGTTAATGCTCATGACTCAGCACTTTCTCCATGTTTGGCTGTCGTGCTGATAAATTCAGTGTGATCTTCATGATAAACGCCAGGCTGGGAAAAACAGAACGACTGTTCTTATTCACTGGTTCAGTCTCTTCTACTTTGATGTTTTTTGATGGCTGAAGTTACCGCCAATCAAACTCAACACTTCCTGCAGAAGTTTCACATTAAAAGTCTTCCACCGGCTCGATGAACGTAATTGTTTCCTGATAGAATATAAATATCTGCAAAAGCAATATCATTCTATTTGTTTTATAATTTGTTTTAATTAAATAGTAAAAATATCTACATTTATTGTCGGAAGCTGAACAAAAAGAAGTTGTACCTAATAAACTGGCAAATGAGTGTAAGACTGTAAGAGTTCAAGTCAACGTCTTGAAATGTCTTGTTTGGTCAAACCGACAAACCCAAAGATTCATGAAAAAGAATTGAAGTGATTTTGGCTTTTTCTCTCTTATTGGCTGCCGGCTCGGACAAACATGTTCAGTGAAGATTGTGATTGTAAGTTTTGAGCTGCAGGTGTGAAGTTAACAACTTTAATGTCGCCTTGACCCTCGAGGCTGGTGATTGGTTAGTTGGCAACAAATTGCATAAACTTTGACTTCTGGAGCAGCTTTTGCTTCTGTAGTTTTCTGAATTGAGGTTGTTTATTTCAACAAACAAGTTACTCAGAATCATTGTTTACATTTTATGAAGCTGATTCCTCGACTGAAGGAAGGTTTAGAGGTCAGACGGGTCGATCTTGAAACAGTCTTTCCTGTCTGTGTCCCTCCGTCAGGACTTGACCCTGCAGACGCTGCTGCAGTTCATGTTGGACATCTCTCGGGGGATGGACTATCTGAGCAGCAGGAACATCATCCACAGAGACCTGGCAGCACGAAACTGCATGTCAGTCACCAAGCTGCTCTCACAACGCCACCTTCTTTTAGCATTTAATTCTGGAATATGATCTCTAACAGAAGGATTCGTTCTTTCATTGTGTCATTTGTCCTGGTGAAGTTCATGAATTTTCTGTGTTTCAGGCTGAATGAGAACATGACGGTGTGTGTCGCAGACTTCGGCCTCTCCAAGAAGATCTACAGTGGAGATTATTACAGACAGGGTTCTGTTTCCAAACTGCCCGTGAAGTGGATCGCTCTGGAGAGTCTGGCTGACAACGTGTACACCACTCAGAGCGACGTGGTACTGACACATACATGACAACAGGAACTTGTTTTTACAACGCCTGCATGCACCTGTGAACCTCACCTGTCTCCCTCCACGTATCACACACTACATCACACAGTCCATTACACAGTGGAATCTTTCCATATTGCAGGTTTCTGATTTCCACTGTCTGAGGTTAAAACCCACATTCTCATTATGTTCTGTGTGTTTCTGTTGTGTGTCAGTGGGCGTTTGGCGTGACGATGTGGGAGATCATGACTCGGGGTCAGACCCCGTACCCTGGCGTGGAAAACTCAGAGATCTACGAGTATCTGATCAAAGGGGAACGACTGAAGAAACCTCCAGACTGCAGAGACGACATGTGAGTCCAACACAGAGGGCTTCTTCCCCCTCAACTCCGCCTGTCAGGTTCCCTCCACAGCAGCAGACTGTCCAGTATTCAGTGTCAAAGCTGGATCAGGTCAGAGTCTGGGTCCTGGTGGAGGTGATGGATGCAGATTTAGATACAACTCTGTTTCCTGACGTCTCCTGTCAGATTCCTTCCAGAACCATAACGAGGCCCAAAAAGTCACAGTTTAAAATATATACTGTGTGTGTGTGTGTGTGTGTGTGTATTTATACAGTATGTTTATATTTTCATGTGTCCCTGAATGATCTCAGGTCTTTTAGTTTCTACTCATTCGTTTGTTGTCATAACTTCCATATACAGACCCTCATTTTGAGCAGACTAGTGTTGACGTCTTTCTTCTTCTGTGGTCTTCCTGACAGTTATGAGATCATGCACAGCTGCTGGAGTCCCGTCCCTAAATGTCGTCCCAGTTTCCAGCATCTGGTCGGCCAGCTGGAGGCGCTGTGGCTCAGCCTGTCACCCGCCCCCCCGCTGAAGGAGCCTTTGCTCTATGTCAACCTGGAGGGGGACGAGGGGGAGCCGGGCCGAGGGGGAGCGCTGGGAGTCAGGGCCCCGGGGCCGGAGGAGGCCACGGCGGCCGGGGCCCCGAGCTGGAGCGTCCCCTGGCAGCTCCGGGCGGAGGACGAGGAGAAGGACTGGCTGATGGTGGGGTCCGGGGCCGCGCTGGCCATCGGAGGAGACTACAGATACATCATCGGCCCCTGTGGAACCCCCGAGGAGGAGGAGGGAGGAGCAGGGAGGAGGGCGGAGTCCATGGACACTTTGCAGGAGGAGGTCAGAGACGAAGAGGACGACGTCGTCATCAATGTCTGACCAGAGACTGACCAATCAAAGCCCTCCTCCTCTCTCCTGATTGGACTTCTACCTGAGCCCGCTCATCAGCTGATCGGAGAGAGACACTCACTTTGTGGCGCTGAGCAGCAGCAGGTGGGTGGAGATAAAACTCTGCTCTCACTGAAGGTACAAACCGTCTCACTGCTGGTGAAAATACTCTGATTACACAAACACACACACACACACACACACCTGTTCCTCCTGCAGTCTGACACACTGACACAATCAGCAGGGCGTCGGTCCGGCTGTGGACCGTGGGCCTGTAGAGGGCGACTGTGAACAGAGTCCAGAACTTTGACAATCAGTACCTGATAACACGTGTCCCTGTTCGTCCAGTAACCGTCTCTGTGTCCTGATGGTGTCTCACTGTTCCCAGTCTGGCCGACAGAAAGTCTCGCTCTCCCTCTGAGATGCAGCATTTTGGGAGTTTTTATCTCTGTGTTCAATACAGGTCAAACTGCAGCCTGTTAGCTTAGCGTAGCACAAAGACCAGAAGCAGAAGAAACGGTCCATAAACTCATCTCGTCATTGACCCTCTGAGCTGAAACTGACTGTTCAATACTCTCATGTTGAGCTGTTGGATTTTCCTCTCAAGTAAGTTTGTTCTTTTTGTAATGGAGCCACACAATATGGCCAAAAATATTTGGACACTCCTGTACACATGCGTTAACTGGTTTAAAACATCAGTCAGTTTAAAGGAAATTCACCTACAACCTCCATCTTTGATGTTCTTGAACTGTAAAGTATCAGAGGAAACTGGTCCTTCAAAATAAATCCTGTCCTTTCAGACTAAGATGCACCAGTTTGGAACCAATGTGCTCTAATGGAGACACTTTTTGCTCACTTACTAAATAACTAATGAACTGTAGTTTAGGTCCAACAGGAAATGACAGGAGTTGGTGGAGACGGACGTCGATCCAGCTGTGACCTTCGAACAACGCTGCCAGTGTCACATTTAAAACAAAGTGAAAATATTTGATTTTTTTTTCCTCTCAGCTGTTGAAGTGATTCGTTAACTGGCACCTGACCGACACAAGATTTAGTCGATATTTGATCAATTCAACATTTTAGCCAACATTCAATTTTTACATCAACTTAAAAAATTTACATTTGTGATAAAGGCCCTTAAATGTGAATGAGGTTTTGGGACATTTTATACTGTAAAAGTCAACTCGTCAGCGCTCTCTGGTGGACAGACTTTGTAACAGAGACTCGAAGACATCAAAGCTTTGACATTTATCTGCTGAAGTTTCTTGTCACTTCAGTTTCTGAGCTGATCTGAGCTCCATCATCAGCTTGAGTTGAACCTGAATCCACCACAAACTGGAACACACGTGACTGTCGGAGCTGCAGGTACGAGCCTTTTCAATCGAACACTGTAGTTGTAAGAATGAACCAGTGGCAGTAACGTCAGAATTAAATATCTTTCTGTTGGCATCGATGCACAAACATTGCTGTTGGGACTGTGAATAAATCACCTGAACCCAAGATGTTTAAATGTATTTGTTAACACTGTTCGTCCCACTGAAGCACGTTATAGGCTGAAACGACGTCGAGGGGCCTGAAGGCAACACCTGCATTATTACTATTATTACCAGAACCTCAGCGTACCGACAGGAGGTGCGGGGCCCCTGGCTGACTGAGGTGGACTGTTCTTGAGCTTTCGGGCACATGTTCTGGTCTTCATCCTGCACGGCCCTGTGACCACAATGCTTCTTGTTGGTGTCTTTGACGTATTGTGAGCAGCGAGAGTGTGACTGCTTCTGGTTTGAGGGATTTTTGATCTTTGATCGTAGACAAATAACTTGACAATATTTTAGCTTGATTTTATTAACTTTATTCAGCTTCCTGTAACGTCAACTTTCTGTGTCGTATCATCGGAAACATTCATCCGGCTCGACACCTGCATTCAGATCAGTGAAGCAGGTTTGAACATAGTCTGCATCACAGCTTTCCTCATGGTTTCCTTTAACATGCAGCTGAAAAGATTCATCAATAAATCAAGTGAAATTGATGTTTCACTGTTTTCTGAGGTTGCTGTATCTGCTGATATGTTCTGAAATGTATTAGTGTTCATATTTAGAGCTGAAACGGTTGATGATTAATTGATTTGTACCATCTCTGATAACTGAAGTCTCTGGTTCCAGCTTCTGTTCTCGGTTCAAATGTGAATATCTGCAGTTTTTTTAGTTGTCTGTGTTAGTAAACTGAACGTCTTCAGGTTTTGGACTGATGGTCGGACAAAACGACATTTAAAGCTGTTGCCTTGAACTCTGGAAAAACTGAGATTAGTTTGTACGACTGTCTGACATTTCTAGACCACAGATGAATCAATAATTGCAGCTGTAATATTATAGTTGTGTTTTCATCACTGTGCAATATCAGTTGTTCCCTCAGTTCATCTGAAGATAAAGTCTAGTTTAAAGCCTTTTATTATTTAATATTGTGCTAATATGGTGCATTTCACTCACTAAATGTGTTTAATGACACGATGCACAGACGGGGGAGCAGTGGGGGGTCACTGGGGGCCCACAGCACGCTGTGGCCCCAGGTCGGGTTAATCCAGCCCTGAACAGTGTGCATTTGAATTTTGCTGCTTTAAATCGACTCACTTCTACATTTCCAGACTCTCTAACATTGAAATGAAGCTGTTAATGTTTTTAATTACTTGAAGCTTTTCACTGTAACCTGCACTGGACCTGTTTTCATATATAACATCACAGAATTTTACAACAAATAAGTTGTATATTTAAGTTAGATGTATTATAAAGATGTAATTATGTCTTTTGTAAATCTGGGATGTTTTATTGATCCTGGAAATTAACTGTTTTTTGTTGGTGTCTGACTGTAGCTGTGTAGCTCAAAGCTAATTTCCTGCCTCATGTTTGAATTAAACTTTGATTTTTCTGTCTGCACCATTCGTCATGTTGGGATATGAAGGGACAGCATGTTTTCATGTATCTGATGTTGTATGTCGATATTTAAAAAATGCCTTGTAGAGATCAAACCCTGAATTTATTCAAACCAGACTTGAAGCTGACGTCTTCCTGTTGTCATGTCCTTGTTTGTCTACCACTGACTTCAGATCTGTGCAAAGATTTGACTCTTCTGACAAATGAATAAAGTGTTTGTGTCACATCGATTTCTCTTTTGTTTCATGTTGTTACCAACAGCTTTAATCTGCTGCAGGAACACGACCAGCTGATGAACCTGAAAAAAAAAAATCAATCAACACAATATTGCAAAGAGGGAATTAACAGAACAGACTGAAGACTGGCGTTACAAACTAAAGGGATCATTAATATCTGAGCTTCCTGACAAACTAAGAATTAAAGGTGAGTTTGTCTTTGCAAACGAGGAATCAGACCTGAAGTCAAATGAAAAGAACTATCCACACAAAGCTCCCAGGTTTAATCTTGATGTGCAAAGTGAACACTGACTGTAGCTGTGAGATAAAAAGTGGAGCAAAAATACAAAGAAGAAATGTAAGAAGTATAAAATGGAATGTGCTTTAGTACTTGAGTAAATGTACTCAGTTACTTAACATCACTACAACATTTTTGTGCCGTTTTAAAATGAATGGGCTTCAACAGACTCAGGTTCTGACATGAAATATGTAGTTCAGTGTAAATCCATGTCTTCACATGTGAGATGAGGCTGATAAAACTGATGGTTTCTACTGAAGTACTTTTACTTCAGTTCTTCAGGACGTTTATTTCCTCTTCAGGAGACAAAGTCAGGACTCAGGACTCAGCAGCTTCTTGCTCTTCAGTCAAGATGGAGCCGCTTTGAAAACGTCATTAAACTTTCACCAGGTCTGATTCTTTTCTGCCACCTGAGACAAAGATTCAGTCATGTGACAAAACACCTGCAGATGGATTTTAGTTTCTGTACGTTAGCAAACTGTCACCTGCTAACGGCTAGCCGGCTGGTTGTCTGTAGCCAGGTATGACCAGAGCTGTTGGCCGTGTGTTAGCCTGGGAGCTAACATGCCCACAGACCTCTAGATGTCGCTGAAGCTCAGTTTGTATTTACCTCCATCTGCATCCGGACCGAGGACGGTGTCCGGTGAGGCAGATAAGAAACAACAGACACAAGAACAACCGACATGTTGAAGAGAACAAACTGAGAAAGAAAAAAACAGAGAAGTAACTTAACACGCCATCAATTTGTTTTCCCAGGGCGCATGCGCCGAAATCTGCGCCACTGCAGCACAAACACGCACGCGCGGTTTGTCTTTAACTAAAGCTTCCGTCACGGTTGTATTTTATTCTTTACGGTCAAACGATGAACAGTCGCTGCTGCCATGAACTAAATCTGTCAAACTATCAAACAATAAACTCTGAGTCTGTCATAAAGTCAGAGAGCAGCAGGTTTCTGTCCAGTCTTGTTTCCGGTCTGTTTCCTGTTGGACCATCATGGCGGAAGCTCTTTGTTTGTCACAGGTTTCGTGTTTCTTTGATCAAATCCCGCATCGATAACGTTCAAACTCATCAGTCAAACTCATCACTGCCCCCTATGTGTCGCTGTTGAATTAAACCACAAACCACATACAGAAACATTAAGGCGGTGAAAACATGAAAATAGAATCATTACATCCGGTCTGAAGAGGCTCGAAGCTAAACTGTTAAACATTCAGCTGCAGTGAAGAAACGACATTAGTTCAAACAGAAGAGAAACAGCTGAAGCCTGAGCTGTAAACATCCATCAGGGCTGCGAGCTAATGCTAACTCTTCATTAGCTCCACACGGAGTTCGGCTCGGGACAGGAAACGGATCAGACCGCCTGTGGATCACAGCTGCTGACCTGCCAGGGCCCGGGCCAGGGTCCGGACCGGAGTCCAGGCCGGGGTCCGCTTCACTCCGTCAACACTAGGACTGGGACTAAACCCGCAGCTAACTCATGCTAACACATGTGAGCAGCCGGTTTGTGTCCGAGTCGAACCGGATGGTTCAGGACTTCTGTTCTCACATCCGGGCGGTTCTACGGATCCAGCAAACAGTCCAGCGGGCGGAGGTTGATCCACACGGCCGGAGACTCCGGCCCACCGGTCCGCAGCTCGGCCCCCGCCGCTAACTGACAGCAGGTCGTCGGTGTCGGTGCGAGAGCCGCCGGAACCCGTTTTGAACCAGGTGGCGGCATCAAGATGGCGTCCGAGGCTGCGCAGTAATGGAGCGACGAGCGATGACGTTCCAGGGCGAAGACACCGCCGCAGTTTCCCCCCTCGGTTCGAAAAAATCCACGATGTCGACGGACTTTATTCTGCGGACAAACAGACGATGAGAGCCGGATTCACGTGGCGCCGTGGAGACGTTGACGTGCGGAGCCGCAGAAGGTAAATCCGCGGGAGCACATGGTCCGGTCCAGACAGGCCGAGGCAGATTGACTGTCTCATGGCCGCCATTACTGGGCTCAGCACGGGCCTGCAGCTGCTGCAGCCCGAGCAGGGACCACGGTCGGCCTCAGGAGTCCAGGTGAAACCAGTAAGCTGCAGCAGCCTCCCTGAACTTGGCCGAACTAAAGAGCTTTTCTGCAGGTTAAGTTTCCATGTTGCTGCTCGATGAGCAGGAAGAATATTAATAAAGTCAATATGAGTTATTTCTGTGTGGGACTGAAGTTAAACTGAGTCTTGCTCTGTAAAACACCACAGCTAGCTGACAAAACAACATCAGCAGAAGTCAGTTAGAAAACGGCTCAGTCCAGGTGATTGTTGACCCGAGGGACCGGACAGGTAACGACTGGCCTGAAGCTGAGATGTTTGAAAGTCTGCTGCTATTCTATATGTTTCTATTGTCACCAAATGTACAGACACAAACCAACAGTGTGTTAGTTGATATCAGCTTCAATGCGTCACAGGTCAGAATTCAATGCTAACATGCTAACGTACAGGCTACAGCAGCATACAGTTAACACACGTATTAAATGTGCTTCTTGTCCCTCGTGCTCACGATGGTCATTAATTAAGTCAGTTTAAAAAGTCATTCATCTGTACAGTAAGTTTTTATAATCCGTCCCTTCATATCAGTCTTTTCCATCTCACTGTTCGCTGCCAGGTGGCGTCATGCACATCCACTATGGAACATTTACATGAGAGAGACACATTTAAATTCCCAAATCTATACTAATAGAAAGATGAAGGCAGCAGTGTTCCAGAATCCATGTCTGACAGGATCCTGTGGATCAGAACATCAGTCACTCATTCAGTCTGTGATCAAAGCTGCGACAGACTTGCTCATCTTTCCTTGTCCGGCTCAGAAAATATCGGCCTTACTTTGTCCAGCCGGACGATGTTTATCACAACACTTCTTTATGTCAGCAGTCCAACATGATGTCGGCTGTATGAAGGAGCTAGCTGGGGTTTGCTGCCCACTGCTTTATATGGGGGAGTTGATGAGAGCTGGAGGGACTCAACCATAGAAACAGGCCTACAAAACAAGTGTTTTGTTGAAAAAACGTATATTTTCAAACTAAACACAGCTTCATTGAATGTGAGGGTTTAGTGAGAGGCTGAGCTTTGTAGTGTTGTGTTGGATTCATTCAGCAGCTCTGGTGCTGTGTCTGGTTCCTCAGAGCAGAGATTTAAGCTGGACCTGTACTTGGTTATGACTGCTCCACCAGAGATAAGTACACAGTTTGATTTATAGTTCAGTGTCGGATTTCAACCATCGCAACACAAGACAGATTGGTCATAGTTTGTCAGGACATATTGTGCTTTTATTTTCTAGTCATCAGTATTTGTGTTTACATTCTTTAATTCACTTTTGATATGGAGCTACGATGGGAAGGTTCACTTTGTCTTATTGCTGAATAAAAGACCTTGTAGCCAAAGGAATGTTTACAATTTTATATGGTTTTGCTGAATTTGTTTGTTCCCCACTGGTGTCAGAAACTTGCAGAAGCAAACACACCAACCAGTGACAGTTTTCAGTCCTCATGTGGTTCCTCTGTAGCTGCTGTAGCCTGGATGAGTTACGTTTAGGACGAAGTTCACATCAGCTAGTTTGTAGCTGTGTTGTAGCTATGGTGGCTACATGCATATGCTCTCTTGCTACACTGTAACTCCTAATGCATAACTACAAATCCATCATATGTGTCGTGAATATGCTGGAATAATTTTCACAGCTTAGACACAATCGGCATTCCAGACTTTGGGACAAACACAGTGTATCAACCAACCGATGTCAGTGATATGATCCCTATGTTATGGCGCAGTTATCCTGGAGCCTTCTGTAGTTCTGTCTTGAAGAACCTTAAGCTTATCCTTATTAAAAACATTTCATATGCAAATGTACTGCAGGCAGCAAACTACCAGAATGAGCATTATGAATACATGTATGACATTTTGGCCTTGCCTCAGTTTTTTTTTTTATGTGCACAATGTCAAATACTTAATGGAAGTTTATTGTGTTTGTTTTCAGGATTCTGTCTTGAACCATCTTACAGAAAGCAGAATCCTCCTGCCTTTTAGATGTCTGGGACCTGTTCATGGCTTCTACAAAGAAGCAGAAAGGAATGGTGTTCCATCAGGAAGGGGCAACCACCCTTGCAGCAGCACCTGCAGGGGACCATCCACCTGCATGCCTTGTTATTCCTAAACCAGGGAGTGCAAGTGAAGGTGGGATGGAACAAAGGACCTGTGTAACCAATGGAGAGGCAGATGTGATGGGTAGACCCAACATGTACCCATCAAAGGAAGCCATCAGGACTTCGATTGGATTTCCTGCGATGAAACATCCCCCCAGGTCAAACCAGCAGTCAGACAACCTGTCACCTGATAGCATCTGCAAAGGCATCAGAGTGACGCTGGACAACAACAGCATGTGGAATGAGTTTTTCAGATGCAAAACAGAGATGATTCTGACTAACCAAGGCAGCAGGATGTTTCCCTATTGCCGCTTTCGAATCACCGGCCTTCAGCCATCTAGGAAATACTCTTTGATCATGGACATTCAGCCTTTAGACAACAGTTGTTACGAGTGGACTGGCAAGAGCTGGCAAGTTGCTGGAAAGGCAGAGTGTCATGTTAAGAGTCCACCATTTGCTCATCCCGAGTCCCCATCAATGGGTCAACACTGGATGCAGAATCCAGTGTCCTTTTACAAACTGAAGCTCACAAACAACATCACAGACCAAGAGGGGAATACCATCCTGCATCCGATGCATCGCTACTTGCCACGACTGCATGTAGTCCAAACTGACAAAGCTGCTAGAGACATAAAGTTGAATGGTCCCAGTGTTGTCACATTCACTTTCCCCCAGACTGAGTTTATGGCAGTCACTGCTTACCAGAACTCACAGTTTGCTCAGCTTAAAGTTGACTACAACCCGTTTGCTAAAGGCCTGAAGGAGGATAGCTCCAGTTCTTGGGGCCTGAAACTGAAATTGAACTCTGGCAAAGACTTGCACAAAGATGGAGGCACGACAACCAACGAGCAACATCCTTTGAAGAAGAGCTTGAAGTCTTTGCTTGCAAACCATAAACCTAGAAGCTCAAAAGCAGTGGAGTCAAAGCCTTCGACGTCAGGTGACCTCCAGAAAAGTTCTACAACAAACAAAGATCAGTCCACTGCCAAGGTCACTGAGGAATGTTCTTGGTAAGAGTCCCGCTTTGATTGTGAAGATGGCATGCTCTTCAAATTGTTTGTACCAAACATGAAGTTTGCAAGAGAGTACAAGACCCACCTCTAAATGTCCATTGCTATATTTGGGAATACATTCAAATATTGTTTCATGGATATGCACCTTCTAACTGGATGGTATTTTGTAAGCTACTGCATATCTCCTTCTTCCTTTTCTCTTCACCAATGTTTCTCCATATATCTTTGATCTTTTCCTCAAATGTACACCCTATGTTTCTTCTCTAAGATGGGTTTGGATTAGTGTCTCCCCAGTTATCCAAAGGATACAACTTTGCACTATGTTCTGTTCACACATACATCATCCAGCTTGCAGGGGTGTTTAGTTTTGAGCATGTAATTTAGATACCCAGTTCTGATTATTTTCTCCTGTTGCCACGACATATTTGCACAACAAAATTGTTCACTTGGAATTGTCCCCCTGGGACAAATAAAGTTACAATAAATGGCAGCCTGTCGTGCCTTACGTGTGAATGGTTGGTGGTACTTAAGATGTGACACCAAACACTAGCCAGGTGCATGAAGCTTGACTAACATGGGCCTAAAGTTGCAACATCTATGAATGTTGACACTTATTTGTGGGGTTTATAACCTATTAGATTGTTCCTTGTGAGTTTACCAGACAGTATGTCATAAGTTAGTTTACAGAAGATCATGGCATACATGACACACTCAACTATACTAATGTCACTAATGTCATGTTTTTACTCTTTGATTTCCTTCTGCAGCACTTCACGTCCAGCTCAGAAATTATTTTCTGAACTTATTCGGGAGGCTCACGTTTCACTGCAAAGATGCAACCTGGAGCAGCTGGGCATCAATAACAGCACCTCTCACAGAACTGAGCAAACCAACACTAAAACCACAGCTTTGGAAAGCAACAGAGAAGATGTTTCTAAGAGGGAAAGTATATCTATCAAAACACATAGCAAAACCTCTCCCTCCAAGAAAAGTGAAACTGTTCTAACAAAGAGGAAAGATGAGGAGGACAAGGATCTTTTGAATTCATTGAACTGCAAGGACAATGTTGGGGTAGATTGTTCTGAGGTCAGTAATGTTGTCGCTCCTCCAGAAGTGTCTCAGAACTCCTCTGTGGACTCGACTCGAGGCCACCAACGTAAGCCCGAAACGCAATCAGAGGTAAAAGTAAAGCAGCATAAACGGCCAACGCCGCTGCCTCTGCCAGCCCTCGCTCTTTTTTTAAAGCAGCATTCAATGAAATCTAAAAAGTCCAAGAGCAAGCTGGACTCGTCTCCCCTAGCACTCCCATCTGAAGCTCAGTCTGAATCACAGAGTTCTGCTGCATGTCCGCCCTCTGATCATGCTGGCAATGCAAGTAGTTGCTTAAAGGACCTCACTGGTAATGTCACAAAATCTGACAACCACACCTCCGGATGGATGAGTGCACATTGTCATGCAGATGAAAGGCTTTTTAATGTTAATGGACAAGCAGTTGAAACTGCCCCTCAGCCTTCCAGTCCATCATGTCAAGATGCTGTTGCCACTGCAGAGCCAAAGAGACCAAGAACTGATGATTTCTTGGCCTCAGTTTCAGTTACTGAAAGCACAGGTCCAGAGCCAGCGGTGCCAGCTGGTACACCAGTGTTACCCAACTCGGATCAGCCATTTTGTACCCTTCAAACATCTATATCAATCACTTCCTCAAGTCTTGCTACCTCTTCTTCGTCTCCCATATTGTCACCACCCCTTGACACAGTGTTACCTGCCCCTCATTCTCCACAAATACCAACCATCTCTGAGTCTTCCACACTACCTTCAAACTCCCCCACTATGAAGTCTGATTCTTTGCTACCTGATCCAGAGTGTTCTTCTTTTGGCTTTGAGCCTTTGTCACCTGCGAGTTCTCCAGAACCTTTACCTTTGCTGTCCTCCTCATTAACTTTACAACTCGACTCCACTACTTCTGAACCTACTCCAAAAGCAGTACCTCCTGCAGAGTTCCCACTCAGTGAAGACTCTGCTGTATCTGTGTTTAAGTGGCACACAGTGTTACCTCCACCTGAGCCATTTATAGACACTTCATTCACAACATTTCAGCCCACACCACAGACTCCTCCTTTAGCATCTGTTACATCACCTTCGTCGCCTTCAAAGACTCGCTCCCATCCTGAACCACAGACTTTTGACACCTCCACATCTGTACCTCCATCTGATCCAGCTCCGCCATTTCCAGAGAATGAACAGTCACTGCCATTTCCTGCAGAACTGTCTCCCCTTGCACTTCAGTTGCCGTTGTCTCCAACTTTTTCTTCATTAGATGGGGACGGATTGTCCCCCACACCTTCCATCGCTGACCTTGTGCACTTTTTCTCCACCGATGATGACCTTGGGATGGGGGTAGACTTTTCAAACACAGAGGCAGTGGCTGTTCCCTGCCCAAATGCAAGTACAGTAGAAGCAAATGCACATGAGGTCTCTCACCAAGTGCAGCCAATCCCAGCCAACAAACCTTGCAAGCGCAAGAAGTCCTGGCGACAAAAGCTTGCTAAGACTGATGTGGATCAGAAGATGGATGACTCCACCTACACTATCATGCAACCTAACCTGGAGGAAGTGGAAGAGCAGTTATTTATCTCGTTCACCTCAAAGGTAAAACTGAATGAAATTAAATGGCTATATTTTCTCTGTTTTTAAATAAAGGTAAATTAGTCAGCCAAACTGTATTTTTAGTAACATACAAGATGGCATCCAGGGTGGGTTGAATCTTGGGCGGCTAGACTTGGTTGTAGATACTTGAAAAAGTTTCAGCTCTTATCCAAGAGACTCACTGACTCACTGGTGGGGAGTCCCAGGTTTCAGTTAATTTAGGTTGTACAACAGCCAGAAACACCAACGATCCCGGTAGCTCAATGACCCCACAGGGGTTAAACGAAACTTAGGACCAGTCAGTCAGAGCTGAAACGTTTACATGTATCTACAACCAAGTGCAGTTGCACAAAGATTCAACCCTCCTTGGATAACTTTGACCTGGATGACCGAGAATTTTCACAGACACACGGTGGCATTAGCAACCTTTCAAGTGCTGTATGGGAACCTTGCAAGTCAAGGAGTTCTCCACAACACGTTCCTGCAAATGTCTCACAATAAAACCCTTATTAAGAAAGGAAGGATTTCTTCTCACCGAAACACCAGAGGACTTTTAATCTGAAACGGATACAGGATGTGTTGAGTTTGTATTAAGTGTAATACAGTAACCTTAACAGGGCAAAGAGGAGCGCATCAAAACAAGGCTTCATATTAGACATGACTAGTTATGCTTATCAGAGGCAATTAGAAGTAAAGGTCTGACTCTAATACAAAACCTGCTTCATATAAAAGTCTTCTGCTGTTGAGGTATATTAAGGCCCCAATCACTGTTTGAGGAAAAACAGTATACAAATTTATCTACATAGCTTGCAGAAGAGCTGAAGCACACACCTCCCAGATCTTAACATGTTACTTGTTATGTAGTGTTCTTTGAAAGAGAAATTATTTTTCTTTTTCCAGAGAAAGTCCAGTAATTATGTCCTCTAGAACCTAAACCCACATACCCCAACCCCTGGACAGAAACCCAGCAGTCAGCTGTGAGTTTAGTGTGCACAGCCTGGAGTATGAAAGTCTGAGAGCATGCAGCTGAGAGTTATAGCAGCAGAAGGACTATACCTCTACTACCTGTAAGCTAGTAGTTTACAGTGTTGATGAGTGTTACAGTGTTTGTGGCTGTTGTATTCATCAATCTTTTTTCATCTTCCAAAAAAGGGCCTCACAGGAAAAACGTCTGATTATCAGCATATTTTTCATTTTGTCCAGTATTTTCTTGTGGTGATGTGTTATGAACACAATTTCAGACTTGCAACTGTCTTGTTGATAAGATGGTGTCTAACTCAATATAACTTATATACAGACAATTAAAAACCATGAACTCATATTTCAGGAGGCCCTCAAACTTCATGTTGTGGACTTGTCTGAAGAAACAGTCTCACAGCCTCAGACGATACCTGAAGGTCACCTGCAACAAACCACTGATGCACCTGAGAATGGTAACCGCACAATCGTGTTCTCATGTTATTACAGTCATGCTATGTTTACCATTTATTAGTTTAACACACATTAAATGGAAGAATAAGAAGACTGATATCAGTTTAATCTCTGTGTGTCTGGTACTGACAGAGGTCCGGAATGCGATTAGCTTAGCTTAGCATGAACACTGGAAGCATTGGAAAAATCTTATCCATCTTCCAACCACTTAAAGTCTGTTTGATTTACATGTTGTATTGAAAAAATTCTGTCTCAAGTTCACCAAAGACCTGAAAGTGTTGCTCAAACTCCTGTTGCAGTCGTCTAATCTTGTCTTTGTACAGATTCATGTCAGCATCAATTCCAGCATCACACATTTCTTAGACAGGGAAAATGAGTAGAGTCATAATTTGACAGCTGCATCTCATTTTTCTCCTTTTTGACAAAGACTTTTTCCTCCGAGCAGCCTGCACGTGACCGTGTTGTGTCACAGCCTTTATGTAAGATTGTTTAATCTTTAATTGTGTTGGGGTTTTTTTAATTGGAATTCGGGACTACTCTGCAATTTTTACACTTTACAAAGTCATGCAGTGGCCATGATTGGCCTAATTGGACACTTGGCCATTTGTTTGACACCCCAGGTCTCCGCTTATCATAGCAGTACTTCTTGTCATAGCATGACCCAAAAAATACAATCAATACATGTTAATATTTCAAATACAGAGCACTTGATTGGTGAGCGAATGTTCACCTGGCAGTAGCTAATGCTTGCTGAGTGGCGGTAACTCTTACAGTTAGCATTTTCAGGTCTTATGTCTTGAGTACAGCTAGCAGTTTACAGTATTTAATTTTTAAGCTAACACTATGGCTATGTACTATATTAACATTAGAAGTTTTGGTGGTGGGTCAATCTCATCCCATTTATTAATTGAGCATATGTGGGTTTGATATTTTTTAAGGTTGATCCCTCCTAACAATAGTTAACATTCTGAAAGTGTGCAATCTCAGCTATGTTTTCTAGCTACTTCATAACTGTGTCACTGGTAGTAAGGAAATTGTGGTGGATTATTACCTAGCTAACATGCTAACCTTTGACAGTTGGCCTGATCTTCAGATGCATTGAAGCCTTGGGTTCACAAACGTTACTTCTGTTTCCAATTTTACAGATATAAGCATGGATGTTGGTGAAAGTTCACTCCTTGACAGCATCAACCCGAATAACTTTCCTGCCAAACTGTGGCGTTTGGTGAACAACCCAGCAAATAAAGCCATTTGCTGGGACAGCTGCGGTGAAGCCATCATCATTGATCAACATCTCTTCGAGAGCCAGATCCTGTCTCCGAGCACCATCTCCTCTGACAATGCTGATGCCTTCAAAACGACCAACTTCTCAAGCTTTGTCCGTCAGCTCAATCTGTATGGCTTCAGGAAAACCGATCCCACGATCAGAGACAACCACCATCCAACCAGGGACAGTGGGACCTTTACTCATTTTTACAACCCAAACTTCAAGAGAAACCACCCTGAACTTGTTGTGACTCTGAGGAGACTCACTGTCGACAATAAGGCCAAGCTACAAGCTGGCCTGAATGTGAATTGTCGGCGCCCACGTCGATACCAGCGATTCCGTGAGGGTCTTAACAACAGAGAGAAAAATGTGAAAAGAGGCAAGTGCACTGCATGACCCCTGTCTTTGAGCAAGGGAAAAGTAGCTGTAGCTAGTGATAGTAACAGTAATAGTCACATTTCTCTACACTGATATAATGAACAATACTATAACCTTAAACTTTTCAAGGACTGTGAAGGGCCCACAAACCCCACTTTGAAAATCTTTATAAATCCTAAATATTTTATCACTTTTCATCTGAACCAAACATCTTCTTCTTCAGTAGTTTTAAATTCCAATGATCATTGTTGAACAGGTTATTATGATGCAGGCACTTCTTCACTACTTTGCTCCACACATCAACACACGATTCAAATAAAGGCCAGGTCATGATAATGGAGCCCCGGTCCCATCACCAGTCTACACGACTTAAAATCTACCTGTAAACTAACAGAAACAAAAAGCTAGCACACACTAACAGGACCTAGAAGCTAAATTTAAACTACCTGTAACTTGAAGCTTTAAGTTATGAGATCTAGTAGCTAACAGGAACTGCTGCTTACCTACCTTAACATGAACGAGCTGCAAATAGCTAGTTTATTGTCAGATATGCTGTTTGTCACAGACGGTGTCAGCTATAAAAATCTAATCTAACATTGATCATGTTGGATGTTTTATGTCTGCACAGGGTAACTCTTCCCCTGCTCACACTGTTTGTGCTAAGCTAGGCTAATGTTGAATGTCGTGAAGGGGATTTTGTTTTTCTCCAGGTGGTGACAGAATCATCCAGTCCTAACAAACCCTTTCACGCCCTAAACATTGGGGTTGATGTCAAGAACATTTGTTCCTTAGGATGAATGAAGGGTCTTTCTGTTGCCGTCCTCAGAAACACATTTGTGTCCTGGACTTTGCAACGAACTCTGAGCTGTCTTATCGTCGTTGCAGCAAATGATGATAACTGTGTGATTGTCTGCATAATGAAAATGAGATATAATGAAGTTGTTTATCTTCAGTAGAGACAGCGGAGAATTTGGAGGTGAAGATTTCTGCCTTTGAGAAGATTCTTCTCAGAGACTTGAAGTTGATGCGACACAGACAGGTGATCCATCCTGTTCTACAGGAAGGTATGTCTCATCTTTATTCTTTATTCTGTGTTTGAAGCCTCATTAGGTTCCACACAGGGCAACTTGTCTTCCTAGGGTCCACACAACAACGACAATGACAACAACAACAGTAATAAAGACAACAGTTTTGACTGTAGACCATCTCTACAGATCAAGCTCTCGAATTGTTGTTAAAAGAAATGTAAAAAACTTTCTCAGTGACTTGCTCACAGTAACACAGGTCACTCCTCTGTTATACCAGGTGCAGAATTGTCTTGCTCTCATTGAGACACAGGCACCTTTTAGAAACCTCAGGGTTAAAGATAGATGAAGCTCCTGGTTCACCACAGAATTATCAGTGATGTTCAAGGCAAAGGACAAAGTCTGACCTCTCCTGGTGAAGCAGCCCACCGACCCAGAGAAGGATGCACATCACTTCCTCTGCTGTCAGGAGGCTCTACAAGCTGTCGATTGCATGAAAGCAACTGCGTTGACTCTCGGTCACCGATGACCTGTTTGTTTTTCTTTGTGAACTCAGTGGGTCTGAAGATGAACCTGCTGGATCCGACTCTGGCCATCGACCTGCAGTACCTGGGCGTCTGCCTGCCCATCCCTCCTCCTGGAGTCTTTGTGGAGCCGCCGACCCCGGAGCTGCCGCCGTCTCAAGGTTAGGACCTTCATACTGAGCTGGAGATCCTGCCTCTGACTGGCAGCTTTAATATTTCTTTTTGAGTGAAATTTTATCATTTTTCACGTTGATTACAACATTTTTATTACAGGCCTGAGCTTGATAAAATAAACAGATTAATATTAAGTACGTTATTTAAAAAAACAAACAAAAAAATGTGCACACTGAGAGTTATGGAAATCCCTAAGTAGTTGAATCCTGAGGTAGACTAAGTGTCCTTGTTCTATCCAAGCTCGATCCTCACAGGCTCGTGTATCAAGCTGATTATTATTTTATTTTATTCCAAATAATAGCAGTTTAAAGCCAGCTGAGTGTTTGTGTTTGTGTTTGTTTCTGTGACATGAAAACATGCTGTGTATCTTCCCCAGATTATAACACCAACACAGACTGAGGTTGCTGTATATCAGACTTACTGTGACAAGCAGGTTTAATTATTGTAGATACTATATATAAAATATAAACAGATATTCTCTCCATCACATCAGGTTACAGCTCCGATGAGTCTTAGTCATAGACTTACTGTGGAAAGTTCATGAGGTAACATGAAGAAAACCTCTAACATCTAACATGTCAGAAAATAGTAACCACACTTGTGTGTCATCAGATTTGTTTCTGTATGAATCCACGAATCCGTCTGAAATGTTAGATCATAAGAAAAACTCAGGTTTACATCACGTTTACATCGTAGAACTGCTCTTCACGTCGACTGGTAACGTCTTTTCCTTTTGTCTCCAGGTATTTGTGCAGCGTTTGTGTCCAGAACAGGAAAAACAACAGATGTGACTCAGATTAAAGGTTGGAGAGAGAAATTCACTCCGTCAGAGGCTCCGACTGCTCCTGCACCAGCCAAACCTGAAGGTGATTAGTTATATCTGACAGCTAACTTGTCTGAAAGGATCTGAACCACGTCTCAGGACATTTGTGTTAAGTCGTTTGTATCTTTTGTGTCCTGCAGCTGGTTCCAGTTCAGATCTGCCAAAGAAGAATCTGTCAGCATTCTGCAGCGACATGTTGGACGAGTATCTAGAGAACGAAGGGAAGCTGATCGACGAACGAGCCGCCAGCTTCTCTCAGCCGCTGGTGGAGCCGGTGGTCTACGAGCTGCCCACCAGGAGCACCAGCTATGTCCGAACCCTCAACAGCGTCCTGAAGAAACAGACCGACAGCTCCCCCACCTCAGACCTCATATCTGGATTTATCCCCCCCTCCAAGAGACCCAGACTCACCCTCAAAGAGACCAAAACGTCCAGGAGAGAAAACACGATGCACAAAGGTCCAAAACACCACAAACCCAGATCAGAACCAGCAGCTGCACCAGGTTCAACAGCTGTACTCAGTCCAGCTGACTCGAACCTGGTCCCAGACTCTCTCTCTCCTCAACCCCCCACCTTCAAGAGGAGGAAGAAGCTCAAACCCAAGACCTCGTCCCAGACCCTCAGCCCTCACAGGTCCACGGGCCCCCCGCCCGGCGTCTCAGAAGACATGGCTCCGCTGGAGTCGGACTCTGAGCTGGGGACCTCCTTCAGTCAGAGCAATGAGACCCGCAGGAAGGTCGAAGGACCCGTAATGACCCGAGCTCTGCTGAGACAGAGGGACCTGGAGGACGGGGTGGTGTGGGAGGGCAGACCCAGGACCACCGTCACCGAGGAGAGGGCCACCATCGCTCTGACGTCACTCTTCACACTGATGGTACGAGATCACAGCTGCACTGACACCAAAGTGCGTTGTACTGCGACAAATATAAACCGGGAATCAGCGGCCAAATCAATTCTAATCCAGTAATACTTATTATTCTGACATGAGCCATTCTGCTTATTCAGCACTCTTATTTTTGTACTAAAGTATATTTTGAATCGGAGTACTTCAGTGTTTGTCTGCGCATTTTAATACGTGATGACCTGAAGTCAGTCCACACTGAAGCACTCACAGTCCAGATGTTGTAGTCTGACTCCCATCCTCTGGTTCCTCTGGTTCCCCCTCAGGGCTTCGTCAGTGAGAACCCCACCGCTCCCATCCAGCTGATCCGGAGACGAGCTCCTCCCTGCCTGAATGAGTTCTGCAGGCTGGGCTGCGTCTGCTCCAGTCTGTCCCACTGCTCCAGGATCAGCCACTGCGGCCGGCCTGCCTGCATGTTGGGCTGCAGCTGCCTCAAACAGAAGGTGGTCCTCCTCAAGAACCTGGACGGGTCCGACTCCAGCCCCTCCCACCACGGAAACATCAAGAAGAAGAAGAGGAAGAGGAGGATGAAGATGGCCTACAGTAAGTACACCACCTTTATTAGCGATGGAGGAGGACTTCAGACGTGCAGATGATGGTTCACATAATAACACTTTATATTCAGGGACACATATTCACCATGAACTATTTGCTCATTAACATGTGTATCAGTAGCATATTGACTCTTTAATAATCATTACAAAGCGCTTATTAAAGCCTTGTTATACACGACTATGACTCTACAACAAGAGTTTTGCTGCGGCTACCTCCTAATAACTGCTGAGTTACGATCTTAAAAACCAAACCCTTGATATAATATAAGTGCTTTATTGATAAAGAGACAATATCCTACTATTATTCTAATTAGTGATTAGTTCATGGTCAATATGTGTGTATAAAATGTTACCACAGCTTTGTCTTCAGCGCTAAAGGAACCGTGGAGCCCACGGCTTCGACTCACCAAACACATACAAGGTTTCCACCTGGCCTTGTTAAACCCTGAAATCCTCCACACTGTTCTGACTGTAGAGTCACATGACAGCTTCTAACTTCAAACTCTGTCATCACATGAGCTCATGTGGAATAAAAATGTACCCTTTCATTTTCTCGCCACTTGTAGTCCTGAAGGAGGCAGACAGTGTTTCCCAGCCTGCCGAGCGGGTCCGGACTCTGTGGAAGAGGGACAGTGGAGACTCTGATCTAGACCCGATCTGCGTCCCTGAACCAGCGTCCCTGTCCCGCCCCCCTGTAAGGACTCACAGTTTGTCTCAGACAGTCTTTATGTTTCTCCTGGTTGAAGATACTAAAGGCTCAGTTCCCCCAAACAACCTCCACTGATACATACAGTATATTCAAACATGACAAATACGTCTTTTTTTGCAGATATTTGGTTGCAACTAACTGTTATTCTCATTATCGATTAATCTAATCATTTAGTCCTTGAAATATCAGGTATGAAAGTAAAAGTCCTCGACAGACAGCAGAATGTGATGTTCCTGTATTTTTAGATTATTATTCCTGATGCATTAATATGGAATCAACATTTAATGTATTAGCTTGATCCAGTTGTCTGAATCTGCAAAATAACTAAAGTTCTCAGACGGATGTAGTGAAATAAAAGCAACAGTATTTCCCCCTGTGATGTACTCGATTACAAGTACCTCAAAATTGTACTTATGTACAGTACTTGAGTAAATGCGCTTAGTTACTTTCCTCCACTGGAGAAACGGACAGCAGATAATTTCTTCACTATTTAATTGAAAAAAGTTGAAAACAATGGATTGATTATCAAAACAGTTGCTAATTATTAGCGCTGATGTCATCACTGTGATTATTAAAAAGTTCACTCTAATCAGTTTGATTCTCTCTGTTTGTGTCCAGGACAGAGCAGAGGAACACAGCAGCTGTGCCAGAGTCCGAGGTTACAGAGGGAAGAAGCCTCTGAAACACAAGCAGAAGGTAGAGCTGCTGACAAAAAGTGTGCTCAACGTAACATCCTTCGTCCATCTTTACATTCAGAAGTAATGTTGAATATGAAGCAGTCGGTCTGCTCTACGAGCTGATGTCAGGTCAGGTGACGGTGAAGCAGGAGAGCTGACGCTGCTCTGAGGGAAGTGTTTAATGTGACGCTCTGACCAGGTGGGCGGTGCTCAGGTGGGAGGAGAGGGGCAAACAGGTGGGAGCTTGTTGTTGCTCTCGCCTGAGAGAGGACAGAGAGGACAAATATTGTCTCGAAAAGATCTGCCTCACTAACAGTTTTTCTACGACACAGATGAAGTTTAGGAAATACTGTGAACTGGCAGAAGCTTTATTGACAGTCTGATGTTTTTCCTCCAGGAGGCATCGAAAGATCCGAAGTCAAAACGCGCTCGACTGAAGCCACTGAAACAGAGAGACCTGACACTCAAGGAGGCAAAGACCAAACCCTGCAGTCCTCCACCAGGTAGGTTTACTGACATCAGCTCCTCCATCCATGCTCCCATCAGAGACGTGTGTCATAAAGCAGCTCTTATTGTGAAAAGTCCACAACTTTGAAACAGACACACAGAGAGGCAAACTAACATGTGAAGACAAAACCTTTCATACGGAGCAGGTCGAGACCGAACTCTTCATAATATTATTTATAGAGACCCAACAGTTCCCATCGTGAACAAGCAAACCCTTTAATGACAGACCATTTTAAAGTACGTAAATTGACTCGAGTACTCAGCTCAGATTATACGTCTGCAGCTGATGTTCACAGACCAGCAGCAAAGAGGAGCCTTCAGGGAGGAACTTTGTGTTACACTCGGACAGATTGATTGTAGCACTGGTTCATCCTGAAAACTAACCTGACCGTGAGTCTGCAGGGATCCGTTTCCATGGAAACTGGTCAGACTGATGAAAACTTCCTTTATGAACGTGCTGACTTCCTGAACTAATCCTGGTGAACTTGATGAAACACCCTGTGGAGACATCATGACCTGCTCTGATCAGATATTTCTGTTGTTTGTAATGTTTGTGGTTGAAAAATGATTCAGGTTCATCGGTGCAGCCGGCTCCCTCCGACCGGCCTCCGAGTCCTCCGGCAGAGCCGCCCCCCAAGCCGTCAAAGCGTCTGATCATCTTGGCGGAGTGTAAGTGGGTGAACGAGGCCGACAGAAACCACGTGTTGAAGCTGCTGTGTGAGAGGATGGCTTGGGACCAACTGGACGAGCCGTTCTGGATCAAAAACTATCTCATCAGTCCGATCTGTCAGACTGTGGACGAGAGCGGCTCCGACGACTGCGTTCAGTACAAAATCCACATCTCCAGACCCAAACTGGAGCGAGAAAAACCAGCAGCACCAGAGAAACCACCACACCAAAGAAAACGGAGGGAGACAAAACAGCAGGTGGGCAAGAATCTAAATCTGCTGATCAAACTTATAATGTGCATCATTTTATGACCTCCACCTGAGCAAAAAACATTCCACTACAGTGGGAGGGATTGTTGTTTGAATTATTAAATAATGAGGTGACGTTAAATGAACAAACACAACTAATAACGACTGTAGAAGGAGCTAAAAGTAAGAAACTGGAGGAAGTCGTTCTGCAGCTGCTTCACTGTCAAAGCCACATTCAGATCTCCTCTGTAGAAGGCTTTTATTGTGAAGCCTGGGTCTGAAATCGCTTCCTGTTTGCTACATGTGTCACTATATTTGTTGTATATTTACATTTCAAGTCATGTCAAGTCTTCTGTCTGCTGCTAACAATCCCACAATGCAATGCGTCACATTTTCTAGATGTCATGTGACTCTACAGCTGTCAGTGATGATAAGTTTGGTTCGAATGTGTTCTGAATGCACAACTTGTCTCTCAGCAGAACCACATGACACAGGTGTTCAGGGAGGCGGAGCCTCTTGAAGATTGGCAGCGAGAAGTGAAGGAGGAAGAGGCGGAGCCGCTTGAAGATTGGCAGCGAGAGGTGGAGGAAGGTGACATCGAGGAGGAGGTGGGATCAACAGTTCACCAGGTGCCTGACAGGACAGAGAGAAGCAGAGAGGAAATGAGATCAAAGAAGAGGAAGAAGATGGTCGGCTTGGCTCTGCCTTTCCTCACAGGAATCTCCCCCGCCGGCTTCCTCTCAGCCCACAGGAAACAGCCAGGAGGAACAGACCACCTGGTCCAGGTAACTTCAGTTTCTTTTATCACCTCAACTCACATTTCAACTGCTTTCACTGTTTCCACTTCTTTTTTCACCGCTTGAACGTGAACTGATTCTTCGACTGCTCTCACACTGACTCTGCCTCACTCCACATTTTGACTTAAAATCCTTCAACTTCAAACATGTAAATTTGCTCTTTTTTTCCTTTTCTAGTTTATCATTCAAAACATTTTTGTCAGGTTATTAAATCTTGAAAGTTGGAGGAAAGAAAATTCTGAAACTCAATAAAATCTGTGGTATTCTGATTTATGATATATTATATATATATACTCTCCTTTTTGTTTCGACAGGTAAATGCGAAGCTTTATCCTCTGGCCAAGATCCAGTTGGGGAAGATGGGGGCTCTTCATCCGGCGAACCGGCTGGCAGCCTATCTCACCGGCCGGGTGGGATCCAACAGGAGGCAGCAAGGTTCCTCTTCCTCGTCATCCCCGACCCCTCAGACCGACTCCCTGGCTTCCTCCGTGGTTTCTGGCCTCGCTGCCGCCCCCCCACCCAGAACTCAGCCGTCAATCACAGAGTTCACCCGTCTGACCTCGTCTACAGGTTTGAGTTGTTCAGTGGACCTTTTCATACAAAATCTAGGCAGTATAATAAAAAACATGTTTAAATAAAATGTTTCTTAAAGTTCAATTTAGTAAAAGGGAAGAATCTCTAAAAAGACTTTGAGGGGAACAAGTTAGCTTGGAAATAGCTGGTTAACAATAGAGACGAGTTGTACAAATGTTAACCAGTGGGTTCAAAAATTTCAGTGTGGAATTAAAACGATGTAAAAAATATGATGAAAACCTGAAACAAGACAGTTTTATTTTCTTCTGTCACTACAGCCAATCAGTGAGCTCGCCTGCTCAGTAAACCGCGCTTATTTGTTGGTGATAGAGAGCTAATGACAGTTAGCTGAAACAGATGTTCGTTTCCTGATCACTGACAGATGTTTCAGCTTTTTATGAAGATCAATAACAGAAAGCTCTAAAAAGCAGCAGATTTGCTTCAGCTTGTTAATAAAGTGAATCATCTTAGTTTCAGTGTTTCTGGTCAATGACTCAACAGACGAGTTTTGTTCGTGCTAGTTTACAGACTAACGCTCAGAACTTAGTGTTGGAACTCTGTTCTTTTGTCTTTAACGTCTTAAACTGCCTCTGTGTGTCACAGTGGCTCAATCTGCACCTGTGAAGGTCGACCAATCAGCTGCCTCCTCTGATCTGCCTGTAGGTGAAGCACCTGAGGGGGCGGGGTCTCAGGTCATCACGGTGAAGGTGGTCCCGGGTCTTGCAGGAGGGTCCAGTCAGGTCAAAGTGGTATCTGGAGCTTCAGGTAGCTCCGCCCCCACGTCAGGTAACATTAAAGGCCAGTTTATTTAATACAAGGTCATCACAGATATTATTGTTAATCACAGTTACTTATGTACAGCTGGGCGAGACCAGACTTTCTTCTACAGAACATGTCGATGGCAGATCAAAAAGTGTTTCCTTGTTAGACTCTTCTCAGTATTTTGGGTTACAAAAATGTTTTGACATGAACAATGAATTTAAAAACAAACTGTTTTAGTCGTCGGTGTGAATCAACATGTCTCCATCTCCATCTTGTCTTCTTCTGTTGGTTTTACTTCAACTTGCAGAGACTCGTAACTCGTTTCAGAATTGTAGAGATTGAATTGATCACAGTCGACTTCATGTCTGCTTTGATGTGTGAGTGAAGAAAAGCTGTATTTTAAGTCAATAGGACCAAAAAATTCGTTTTTTTAAAGAAATAATCTGTTTTCGTCTCAAAACTTGACTTGACATGTTCGTGTGAGTTTAATAAATGAATAAATAATAATAATAATACAGCTGCTCTGTCTCCATGTTCCTGTTGCTCTCGTGTGTTTCAGGCTCTGTGGTTCCTCCTGTAAGTCCAGCTCCTAAAGGCTCTCAGCTGTTGATACTTCAGGTCCCGGCTCTTCGTGGGAAGGTTCCTGTGCCGGCTCCGGCAGCCTGCCCTCTGCCCCGCACCTCCGGCGGTCAGAGGATGGTCCTGCAGGTGGCGTCAGGCGCCCAGTACTACCGCAGGCCGGACGGGAAACTCGTCCAGCTGATTCCCATCAGCCCGCTGACGTCAGTCGACCCGAAGCCGTCAGTTCAGAGAGGTGAGTCTGCAGGACTGAAGGGTGAAGGGTTTAAAGCTGCAGTTAGTGGTTTTCAGTTGTGGAATGTAACTAAGTACATTTACTCAAGTACTGTAGTGAAGTACAATTTTGAGGTACTTCACTAAATTTATCTTAAGTTAGTACTGAATTTTACGTACAAGACGTACAATCAGTTTATAAAACATGATGTATTATTAGAGATTAAAGGCCTCCTCCCCTCTCTGCCTCCTCTCTGCCTCCTCCTGCCTCCTCCTCCTCCTCCAGGCTCGTCCTCAGTCCTCTCTGCTGCACCACGTCACACTCCAGTCATCACTGTTGCGAACCAAACGCCTCCTGTGACCACAGTAACAACCTCCACCCCTCCCACCACCTCTTCCTCCTCCTCCTCCCCTCTGTCTGGCCTCCAGTCCTTCTCTGTGCCCCCCCACCCCTCCCTGCTCCGCCCCACCTCTGGTTCCCAGGCTCAGATGGGGACGTGCACCTTTAAAATCCTCCCCACCAACTCCAGCAAGGAACCAATCATTGTCACCTGCGCTAAAGTACCCACCCAGAACTCCCCCAAGGGAGCGGTGGCTCCGGGCTCCTTCACCTTCCTCCAGCCTCACCCCCCCGTGACCCCAGTGAACCTCATCTCCCTCAAACCCTCCACAGGTCGGGGGGCCGAGCTCGGGGTCAAAACGGTGGCAGTGTCTGCGGTTCCAGGGGGTCCTGGTGGGGCGTTAGTCCATCAGAAGCCTGCTTCACCTCAAACCACCACCATCATCCAGAGCCCTGCAGGAACCCCTCACAGATTCCTATCCATCCTTCCAGCACCGCCAAGGTCAGAGGTCACACCTGTACCCCCACCAAACCCTGAGCTGAAGCCGGAGCCGGCCGGCGACCTGGTGGACCTGGACATCGTCTGTGTGGACGACGAGGCGGAGCTTGTTACCAGGGAGACGGTGGGCGGGGCGAATCAGTCATTGGACGCGTTGGAGCTGGAGGAGCCGCCGAGCAACAAGACAGAGAACTCGCCCGACTTCAGGGACAAGATGGTCAGTGAAGAAGAGAAACGTTGGATTAGAAACCCCCAGGTAAGACAAAGTTTTAAAGACAAAAGTTAATATTTTAAGTTTTGATTTTGAAAATGTGTCACAGGGTCACTGTTTTAGTCTCGAGAACTACTGCAGTATTTCCATTTTATACTACTTGATACTTCTACTTTAAGGGCTTTAATCACTATATGATCAGTTTATAAACTATGATTCATTGTTACAGATTAAACTACCAAAAGTGTATATCAAGTATTTCGTCCATATTAATACAGCAATAATAGTGATCCAATAATATATGATATTAATATACTTTAGATACTTTAAATACATTTGTTGCTTCTGTAATTTTACTAAAGTGACTCTGCTTCTGGCCAGATTCGTTGTTGATGATTTGTCAGGAGTCTGAATTTTTCAGTTCTTAAAACTGCATTAAAATGTATCATCGTCATCAAAAGTGCAGCTGAAGCCTCATTGAGACGAGATGAAGATCACAGGAGGAGGAAGGGAATGAAATGTACGCTGAGCTCGTCAGTCATTTAACTCAGTTTGATCCTAGTTAAAGTTAGAAGGAGGTGAATCAGAGTCAGAACTGAACTGACAGACATGAATCCCACTTTGGTTCGATTTCACTCACTCATGTGCCAGTCTTCAATCTTATATGTAACATAATCACATATAGAAAACATAAAAGAAATATTAGTCATTGTCATTTTAGTTAGGGGTGGGGCTGTAGTTCATTTTTTATTGTCATTTCTCTCTCTCTCTGTCTCACTCTCTCTCTCTCTGTCTCACTCTCTCTCTCTCTCTCTCTCTCTCTCTGTGTCAGGTGCAGGCTGAGGTTCAGTCTGTGGAGGAGAACAGTCGGCTGATTGCGGCTCAGTCGAGGCTGTCGAGGATCCTGAGGAACGTGGACTCAGAGTAAGAGCTGATACACATTGATGGTTCTGATTGAGTGACAGCTGGAGTTTAAAGTCTGTTTTATTGGTGAGATTTGCAGGTTTGGAAACATGTTGTTTTTTATTATTTGAACCTTCTCAAACACTGCAATTAGAACAAGACTGGACAAGAACAAGTTTCCAGCTGCCATCATCATGTCAAAAAGGATTAACAATGATCTGTTTTATTTGTTTTACACAGGAAACCAACTTTTTTGGAATCAGGGTTGTACAAAACAGACAATAAGAGCAAACCAGGATGATGAGCTTCAGTAAAAAGCCTTTGTGAACAGATGAGTTTAAACTGACGTGTTGTCTGTGATTCTTTTCTGTCAACAGAAGGATTTTGAGTGTGAAGACGTTGGTCGATGCTCAGAGAGTCAGGAACTCCAAAACCTCTCCGGAGACACTTCTGAATCAGGTAAGAATATATAAATATCAAACCATATCAGGTCATTTAGCCTCATTTAAAACTCTTATTTCACCACAGCATCTAAATTATTAGTGACTTTAAACCTGAGATGATGACGACAGCAGCGCTGCTCCGGCCTGAGGCAACATTTAACACACAGAACGAGCAGGTTTAATAAAAGCTCCGTCTGTTTTGTGTTTGAGGCTTATCAGGAGATCCAGAGTCTGCGGAGTGAGACGGAGAGACTGCAGAGTCTGAAGCTCTGTCTGAACCAGCAGAGAGACGCCTTCATCAGAGAGCTGTCCCAGAGATCAGGTGAGGATGAGTCTCTCACAGCTGTTGCAGCTTTCTTGTTTTAGTTGATGGGAGACAACATGATGTTTGTTTGTTGGAGAGACGGATGCATTTACACTTTTCAACATCTGACTGGAAAGAGTCTCAGATCTCCTTCAAAGCTGGTTTGAACCATCAGACTTTGGAGTAAGACGACAAAAGAAAAGTATGCAGCTGCAGATGGAAGATAGAGACCGTTAGTAAGAACATGTAAAACACAGCTTCAGTAACATTAAAACAAACTGACTGCACTTGATGTTTTGACAGCTGAACAGCTCAAACTGCAGACGACCGACCGAATTCCTGCCGCTGACATCAAACAACCACCGTTTAACAGAAATTCGGTCCGATTCTAGTCGGGGTTGACCGATGTGGGCTTAAAATCTGCTTCGTGAGTTCCGTGTCGTCCGGCTGAGGTTCGCTGAGGTGCAGGTGGAGCTGTAGCCTGTTTATGTGTTTGTGGCTGCAGGTAAAAGTGAGCAGAGAATCCTGAGGAAGGTGCAGCACCTGTCATCCAAACAGAGGGAGATGGAGAAGCACCGACAACCAGCACCCAATCAGCCGTCAGCAGCAGGGGGCGGGGCTGATGACATCACAGTCACATCCTCCAACCTGCAGCAGCAGACTCCACAAGCTCCTCCCACTCCTGTTTCTGCCCCACCTGTGCAGACTCCTGTCCAGCAGAGCGGCAGACAGAGCGTCCTGCAGGTGTCGAAGCCTCCTGGCGGATCCAGGCCGAGGACGGTCCCCAACATCCTGTCTCGCCGTAAGAATCCAGCTCCGCCATCGTCCACACTCCGAAAGACTGCGGAGGGTAAGACTGAAGAACTGCGGCAGATACTGTAGATTGATTATTGATCTGGTGACTCGTCAAAGAAAGTTACAGAATATTCTACACTCACATGTCTTCATAAGAATAACTGACTCATCAACTACTTGTCTAAGTTACCAAATAACTGACGCACTGTCACACCTGGGCGAATGACCAACCCACGAATTCACCCACAAACTAACTGATACAAAGACAGACTGGTTTCCTGTTTTTAATCAACACCAGTTTCGTTCCTGAGTCAGTGAGTTAGTTGGTTAATTAGTGACTTGAAGTGTGATTGTTGTACAAACACACGTGTTTCATAAGCATTAGTTGTTTTTAGTTGTTTTCTTCTTCTTCTTTCTTCTTCTCATCAGTTTTCAGTGTGATTGATCATTTTGGATGAATTGATTTATAATCCTGGCCACAAATCCTTCGGTTTAACCAAACTAAACTCAGACTGTGGACTTCCCTTGTCTTCCTGTGTCCAGAGTCTTTTCAGACTCTGGTCCCGGCTGAGGTTCTGTCCCTGGTCAGCGCTGCTTTGCCGCGGCAGCCGGTCTTGACCACGAGCCCGATGATGGCCGGTCAGTCGGTGCTGCAGACGTCTACGCCAGGTACTGACCCCCCACTGCCACTCAGTTCTCTGCTTCAACATGCTTTTAGTTTGAAGTAAGAAAGATCCTCTTCCTGTCTGTAGGCGTGGCCTCAGTCACCCTCAACGTCCCCAGCCTAACCAATCAGCAGATCCATCTCCCCTCACTGCCCAACCCCCCAACCGGTAAGATCTACAGCAGCTCCGCCCCCCTCACCATCACTAACCTGACAGGTAACTAACTAACTAACTGTCAAGCTTAACTCGTCAAACAATCTAGTTAACCTCACAGGTAACGAACGGACTGTTAACTAACTAAATAACAGCTTAACTAATTGAATGACCAGCTGATCAGTTAACTGAGTTAATAAATGATTGACTGAATTACCCACTAACAGAATAACTCATAACTGACTCACTAACTTGGTCGCTCATCAGCTGACTAACTCACCAACCTACTGATTTATGAGTAAATAACTAACCACCTACGTTGACTAACTAACAGACTGACTCACAAACAGACTGACTCACAAACTGACTGATTTAATAATCGACTCACTGACGAACTCGAGAACTCATTTGGTTGTTTTTGAATCTTTTACAGCCACAAACTTCAACAACCTGCTGCAGCAGGTCCCAGCAGGTCCGCCCCCCCCTCCTGCTCCACGTCCCCCGGTGGTCTCTGCTGGATCAGACGCCTCCTCAGACCAGATAAAAGACCAGGACCAGCCTCCGTCCCAGACTGACACCACACCTGAGTCCTCCTCCTCATCTCTTCCCTCCACTCAGGCCCTGCTCTCCTCTCCGAGTCCAGGTCTGAGTGCTGGTCTTCAGGCTGTGGCCACAGTGGGGGGGCAGCAGCAGGAGATCAGAGACCCGGACCACGAGAGTTTGACCTCCCTCCTTAATGAGATCGTCTTCCTCAACCAGCAGGCCGTCACCATGGCGACAACAGCAGGGGTCCTGATAGCTGAGAAACAGTCCTCTGAGGCGGGGCGACAGGTGGAGGGACGCGCTCACAGTCCCTGGCTCCTGCACCTGGACTCAGACTCTGATGACACCACAGAGACGGAGGAGGCGGGGCTTAATGACCACACCGAGACGACCCGGAGCGAACTGCATCCTGGACCTGCTCGTGGAAACACTACAGGTGGTGTCCTGACTCCGCCCCCTCTGCTGCAGATGAAGGTGGGC
>JAFREQ010000081.1:425000-440000 GCA_025331565.1 Holacanthus passer | reverse complement strand
GGACAGTCCAGGACAGTCAGGACAGTCAGGACAGTCCAGGACAGTCAGGACAGTCCAGGACAGTCAGGACTCCTGGGTCTTCTCTGGTCTTCAGGTGGTTCTTGCAGAGCTTTGAGGTCTTTGTCCTGCTGCAGAATGAGTCCCTCAAACCAGAGGGTGGAGCATGTCTCTCTCTTCAGTCAGGGTGGAGGCGGTTTGGTGAAGGTGTGACCTGAATATTCTTCCCTCATGTTTCTCTGTGGGTTTGATCCACTGTGGTTTCATTCTCTCTCCTGTTTGTCTCCTCACATTCATCCTGTTACTGAATCAATGTCAGACTTGCTCCATCAGTAAACAGGAACTTTGAGACGTTGGTGTTTCTTAGCCCAGTTTTACTGGTTTCCAGAAAGCAGCAGATCAGATTACCTGGTCACGGAGCTACATGCAAAGACATTAGGCACATGTTGACGTTATCAGCTGATCACAGCGAATGTCAGCAGGTTGTTGTAGAAGCCGACGGGAAGTTGAAGTGATAGCAGCTTTTTCCTGGACAGACAGATTCCTGAAGGTCTGTGAGTCAGCAGCTTGGACCGGTCGTCTTTCCTACAGTTTGTGTTGGTTCAGTCTGACGCCTCACAGTGATTCATCTGTGGTAAATAAAGTCAACTAATGATTCATCGCAATGTCTTTTTATCAGTTTAAGTTTAACGCGACAGAACAAGCAGACAAATGTTCATCCAGAGAGAAACACAGAGGGAAAACTAGTGAAAACATAAAAAGAGTTGGTGCAGAGGGAGAGAGTCATGTGAGAGGACACACACACATCCACACAGGACAGACGCAGGAGTGAAGTTTACTGTTAGCTTAGCATTGAGCTACACAGTTCTGTGCCCAACCAAAGCCTGCTGAATACATGCTAACACGCTAACAGTAGTGAGGGTCAATAGTTCAGCTGCTGCTTGGTTCTGCTGTGAAGATGAAGACTGGAGTCTGACAGAAAGTTAAACAGGGCTAAGTTTAGTCTGGTTTAACGTGAGCGTGATGGACTGAATGACAATGTGACTGGGAAAAAGACTTGTTTGGTCAAGTTGACGTCCACTTCAGGACACTTCTGGCAGCATGGAGAATGGAGTAAGTGCGTGTTCTGTGAAAATGTCGCTTTAAAATCAGGTGGAATAATGTCTGACTGTAACTAACGCTTGATGACTTTGTCGTCCAGGTGACCTTGGAGAAGGTTCTGGGTATCACAGCTCCAGGGAACCGAGCGCTGGCCTGCGACCCCCGAACTGGACTGTTGGCTTATCCTGCCGGGTGAGTAACGCTCTGATTTATACCAAACTTCCAACTGTGAAGAATTTCATCATCCTGTTTCTGCAGTCGTATCGAAGCAGTGAAAGCAGTTTAAGTGTGGGTGAAGCATAAAGATTGAAAATACTAAGTTGAAATATAATCACTGAAATAAGCTGGACCAAACTAAAAGCAGTTGATGTGTCTGTTGAAGTTTGAATGTTTAAAGATTGTGTGATTGCTGAAAGGATATAAAGTGTCAGTTGAAATCTTAAATCAAATGAAGTGTACTGTAAGAAGTTGAGATGTGCAGTGTCTTAGCTAAAGGGGGTTGAGGTGTATTGGAAGGGGTTGATTTGTGAGGAGTGTTTTGTGACATTTTTATTTTACAATGTATATTTAGATAGTTATGTAATAGCACACGCGCTGTGATATAGTTTATCTTATCACTGACGCCTGCTGCAACTGAAGTGTAAGACTAGTCGAGTGAATGTTTACATGCAGCTGAAGTGTTATTATGGATCTAAGTTTTGCCTGTTGCGCTGAATGTTCGCGTCGAGATGATTGTCCGTAGAAACTTTACACAGAAGATTAAAGTCACGCAGGAATGTGCGAATGAATCAACAGACTGTGGCCGACTGTCACTCAGCAGCTCTCAGGACTTTAAAGGCTCACGGAACGATGAGATTATCAGATTAAACGCATCATGTGTTTACAGAGCCGGCACACATGCAGCGCTCCATTAGGAGCCGTGGCTCTGATATTTACCACGAGACTGCTCTGCTGGCGAGGACTTACCCTCCAGCACTGAAGCCACGACTCCTGGACAAACCCTGGACATTCATCCAGGGGGATCTGAGGGATCTGTTCTGGTTTTGTTTGTGTCTTTGAAAGGGTTTTCAGAGACCCCAAATAGAATCCTGTTCAGTTTGTTCGTGACTAATTTCTGTCTTGTTTTACTGTTAATTGTTGGAAGCCAGAAGCAACAAGTCTCGTCAGTGTGAAATGGACACATTGACCCTGACAGATCAGATCAGGACTGACGTCAGCCCCCTTTGTTTGAGAGTTTGTTGAAACCATAAGCAGGTGGAGGTAGAAGATGTTTGTTTCTCAAACATCGGTCAGATGTTTCTTGGAGTTTGAGGCTTTTCTCTCGGAAACAGAAAATCCAGGATGTTTTTCTCATATATCTCAAGAGGCCAGAACAAAATTTGAAGTAGAATTGTTTTTATATATTGATCAACAGTTAATCAATTGAAGCCTGAATACAGCTGCAGAAGTCTAAAGGGTTTGCTAGGATCAAACATAAAAGTAAATCTATTGACTTTGGCTTGTTTACTGTAAGGTTGTAATTATGAATATGACATTAAGCCAATAAAATTAAAAGATTAGAAATCTACGGAACTGTCAAACATCCTTCCAAAATAAGATCCCGTTTTCATCAAGTCTCAGAGGAACCACAACAGAATGTACATTAATATCTTCAGATTTTTCATTTGTTAGCTGAGTAAATCTGTGTATCTGGTTCTTAGTTATCAGATACAGATAAAATGATCTTCAGAGTGATTCTAATATTAGAAGACACGATGATGACATGACAACGGCTTCAGTACAGATCTGTGATGTGAGAGGTCAGAGGTCAGGATGACAGCTGATCCTCCTCATCCTCACAGACTGAGTGTGTTCAAATTTTTTTGGACGAGTTTGACGACAGAGGAATGATGGGAATGTCCGAGGGCGAGCGGTGGAAGACGTCCAGCTTCCAGGTTTTAATTTCAGAGGGCCGTCCAATCGGCTGTTGGCGTGGGAGGAGAGGGGCTGCTGATTGGTTGGAGCTGTAGGTCAGTTTGTGTTCAGAAGATTTAGCCTCAGTTTACAGCTGAAGAGACTGAAGTGAAGTGAAGTGAAGTGAAGTGGGTCACTGGAGCAAAGAGGGGGTGAAAGTAGGTTAATGTATGAAGAGAGAGACAGACAGACAGACAGACAGAGAGAGAGACAGAGACAGAGAGAGAGAGAGAGAGAGAGAGAGAGAGAGAGAGAGACCTCTCTGTCTCTGTCTCTCTCTCTCTCCGTCTGTCTCGCTCTGTTTCTTGCTGCATTGCAGATGTGTTTCAGGATGGGTTGGGTCGGTGGTCTCTGGTACAAACTGTACCTGAACACATCCGTGTGTGTGTGTGTGTGTGTGTGTGTGTGTGTGTGTGTGTGTGTGGAAGGGCACCTTCCTCTGATATGAACAAGTCCTTTAAAGGATCATTGTCCAATGTCCTTTGTCACTTTTACACAGATGTTTTTACACATGTTTTTTTGTTTTTATTTGACAGTGACAGAAACACGATCGCAGTCAAACCTTAAACATTAGATTAACAGACAGATGTTCGTGTCAGCTCATTTCTGTAATTTCTGTAAGGAATGAATACTTTGTGCCAATGAGGGTCCTCACAAGTATACAAGTACAAATGTGCTCTGTGTGTGTGTGTGTGTTGATGAGGAAGAATATAATTGGTTGCTGACTCAGCTGCTTACAGTCAGCAAACACTTATCAATGAGTGTGTGTTCATCTCCACACACACACACACACACACACACACACACACACACAATCCCTATGTGAGTGAGCAGGAGAGACAGAATCTGATTGTTGTTGACCTGCATGAACAAGTCTGGTCATTAAAATGTGATCAGAGCAGTCGGACGTTTGACTGAACGTCGTCTTCAGATGTTCAGGTTCAGAAACTTTACTGTCGGTCTGCTGACTTTCAACCTGTGACTGTTTTGGGACTTGTTCATTGTGTTCATTTAGCTCAACACAGAAGTACAAGTGTGTGTGTGTGTGTGTGTGTGTGTGTGTGTGTGTGTCCTTCTCTCTCTCTCTGAGAGTCACATGTTCAGATTGATTCCACTCTAATGTCTGGACAGTAAACATGAAGCTTCAGACCTCAAGCCCTGAGCTTGTCTTCTCAGGCAGAGCTCACTCCAAAATAAAGGTCCAACGGGATCTTGAGGATCAATCAGGAGCCGTGTGTCTGTGTCAGTGTCTTAAAGCAGGATGAGGAATCTTTTTTTCTGTCAAGGACCATTTCAGTTTTTATTTAGATGAAATGTGAGCTGAGAAGCTGCTTTGGACTTTGGAGCTTGAGGTTCAGTTCTGAGAGGGACTGTGTAATATCCACCACAAAGACCAAAAGGATGTGTTAGTGCAATATTTTATGCCATTTTCTTTTAGCACAGAAAAAAGTCATTGGTGTCTGCAGAATTTGTTTTTGTGTTTCTGTGGGGTTTTGTATTAGACCAGATCAAACTGTCGTGGCACTGACTTAATGGATGAGGGTGATGGACGATTACTGTCAGTCAGATGAATTCAGATCAGCAGCCTTTCACAGGAAAACCCCTCCCCCGACAACCACTGCTGACCAATCAGCAGCAGCCGTAGTGACCAAGTAGTCACATGATCAGGGTGAGTTCAGAGTCTTCAGATCTGTCTCTGTGTTCACCTGAAGCTGACACTCAAACCTCTGTGTTCTGATTGGTTCCTATCTGTTCAGACAGCGTGATGATGTCACAGGTGAGCTGAGATCATTACCTGGATCAGTCAGAACAAAGAACAACTGGTTTGTTCTTTTGTTCTTGTTTATCTGCTGAGAGGTCAAAGGTCAGTGGGGGCTTTGACGTGACAGCTGCAACACCTGGACGGGTCTACAGGTAAACAATAAAAAACCCAAACTGAGTAAAAAAGTCCAAAATAAAGAAAAATATCAGGTCCAGACTGAGACAGATCAGGTCCAAAGTGGATCTGGATCTGGTCTCAGGGGTCTATAGACTGAAAAGAGTCTGAGGACGAAACAGTCTGAGCTGTTTTTGAAGGTTCAGGTTGGACAGACTGAGTCACCAAACAGAGACTCATTAAACCTGAACACTGTTTATACAGCAGAGTGTGTGTGTGTGTGTGTGTGTGTGTGTGTGTGTGTGTGTGTGTGTGTCTGAGTGTGTGTCTGAGTGTGTGTGTGTGTGTGTGTCTGAGTGTGTGTGTGTGTGTGTGTGTCTGAGTGTGTGTGTGTGTGTCTGAGTGTGTGTGTGTGTGTCTGTGTGTGTGTGTGTGTGTGTCTGAGTGTGTGTGTGTGTGTCTGAGTGTGTGTCTGAGTGTGTGTGTGTCTGAGTGTGTGTGTGTGTGTCTGAGTGTGTGTGTGTGTGTCTGAGTGTGTGTGTGTGTGTCTGAGTGTGTGTGTGTGTGTCTGAGTGTGTGTCTGAGTGTGTGTGTGTGTGAGTGTGTGTGTGTGTGTGTGTGTGTGTGTGTGTGTGTGTGTGTGTGTGTGTGTGTGTGTGTGTGTGTGTGTGTGTGTGTGTGTGTGTGTGTGTGTGTGTGTGTGTGTGTGTGTGTGTCTGAGTGTGTTTTGTGTGTGTGTGTGTCTGAGTGTGTGTGTGTGTGTGTTTGTGTGTCTGAGTGTGTGTGTGTGTGTCTGAGTGTGTGTCTGAGTGTGTATGTGTTTCTGAGTGTGTGTGTGTGTGTCTGAGTGTGTGTGTGTGTGTGTGTGTGTGTGTGTGTGTGTGTGTGTGTGTCTGAGTGTGTGTGTGTGTGTGTGTGTGTGTCTGAGTGTGTGTGTGTGTGTCTGAGTGTGTGTCTGAGTGTGTGTGTGTGTGTGTGTCTGAGTGTGTGTGTGTGTGTGTGTTTGTGTGTGTGTGTCTGAGTGTGTGTGTGTGTGTGTGTGTGTGTGTGTGTGTGTGTGAGTGTGTGTTTGTGTGTGTGTGTGTCTGAGTGTGTGTGTGTGTGTCTGAGTGTGTGTGTGTGTGTGTCTGAGTGTGTGTGTGTGTGTGTGTGAGAGAGAGAGAGGGACTTCGTGCCTGAGCAGAAACTGTTGAACTGTGAATCCTTAAAAACATTAAGTTTAGAAGTGAAACTTCCAGGTTTTGTTGCAGGAGTAAGAAGCAGTTTGTATCTGAAGTCACTTCTTGTTTGAATGTTGCTTCATGTGATTTGAGCGTCTGAGTTCTCTGAACATTTATTCTCTGTGGACAGACATGAAGTCTGCAGTCCTGCTTCAAAGGAAGTTTTTCCTCGCCACTGTCGCCAAGTGCTGCTCATGATGGGAACTGTTGGGTCTCATTAAGTAATATTATAAAGACTTCAACCTGCTCTGTATGTGAAATGAAATGTGTGTGTGTGTGTATGTATGTGTTAAGCTGCTAACTTGTGTGTGTGTGTCTGCAGATGTGTCGTCGTCCTGTTGAATCCTCGGAAGAACAAACAGCATCACATCTTCAACAGCTCCAGGTAAAACTTCAGCCAATCAGCTCTCACTTCCTGTCTGTCTGGTTCCCATCAGCCAGAGCTAACAGATATGAAAACTGTCTAACTTTATTTTGAAAAGTGCTGTGTAAATAAAATGGTGCGTGAGTTCCGAGCACAGAGGCGCTCAGTGTGTTACCATTTCAATATTCTAACACCGGGGGGCGCACAAATAAAACAGTCTGTAAAGAAACAAGAAGTCAACATGTGTCACCAGAAGAAAATCACAGCAAACATGGCTGCACGCGCTGCTGAACAGGAAGGACTGTAATTAACTCTGAAGTCACATCTGTTCACGGACTTTATTCACAAATGTCCTGTAATAAAACAGCGGCTGAATTCAACTATTTGATTCTGCTGGATAAATATTATTTACTCAAACTTTTACGAAATCATTCTTGTTTTTGAAGTAATTAAAAATGAATTGGCCAACTTTTGAAATCCTTGAGACATTTTAATATTAAAATTTAATTAATCACTTTAGTAATACTACTTACTACTTTACTTTACTTTAAGTATTACTTTTTCCCCTCTGGGGGATCAATAAAGAATTATCTTAGGTCTAAATTATAGTTCTTTGGTTTCATCAGTTTTGTAGCAGCCGTGTAAACATTGCAGTTTGAGGGCCAAATACAGTGATTGATTAATTGATTGATTGATTAATTTGTTGATTGATTGATTCATTTATTGATTGATTGATTGACCCTTGTGTATTTTCTGACAGAGTTGCCTTCAATGCTGAAACAAACAGCACACCTCACCATTGTCATTTTGTTAGTCCCAAACAACTACGATTCCCATGAGTCATAGCAACAGAATCACTGTCAAACCTCCTGCAACATGACGACCAGGTGCAGCTGAGATGTTCATGTTGAACAGTCCTGCTGCTGTTGTTACCTGCAGGATAACATTGGTTCAACTGTTGACCTGAACACGTGATGTAACAACATCTGCCGGCCAATCAGATGTGAATTTACCTGACAGTGACAGAAGACACAATAAAGTCCTTTGTCTGTTTTTCAGGAAAGCGATCACCACGTTAGCGTTTTCTCCAGATGGGAAATATATTGTCACAGGAGAGGTGAGTCTCACTGCTGATTTACTGCAGGTCTTCATGGGTCCTGATCCAGGACCAGGTCTGAGTGGGTCGGGGGGGTCTTTGGCCTGAGTGGATTGGACTGGGTCTGAGCATGCTCAGCATCAGCTCTGATCATGTGAGAATCAGCACAGGAGAAATATTTTAGGACAATTTTATGACAAGCAGTGTGATTTTATTAATACATATTAAATATTATTATTTGATTTAAGACCGATTCCGCAGTTTCTGTAACACTCAACAATTTCAGTTTGAGCTGCTGAAGAGTTTGGATCTGGACTGTAATCTGGATACTCTGAAGTGACTCAGAGGACTACAAACATTTTGATTTGTCAGAATTCAAAATGAGGTTACATAATAAGAGCGATCTGAAATGTATCACCAGCGGACGGAGCCTGTGGAATATAAACCAGCATCATCTGATCCTCCTGTCCTGAACAAACCGTGATGCCAGTTTGTGATGTTTCCAGTCAGGATGATTTCTGTCGCTCCTGTGTCATGAGTTAATAATCAGACCGTGTGGTTCGTGAAACAGGCTTCAAAAATGAAAAAATACACTTTAAAAAAAGGAGCCTTGCAGAGAAAAGAGAGAAGAGGCATCAGTGATGTCGAGGAGAGAGATGTAGGTGGAGTGTGACAGACGGTCTGCTCAGCATGATGCGACTGTCAGCTGTTCCACTGATCACTTCACTCAGTGTGGTTGTTGCTGCTGTGGACACTGAAAGACTGAATGTCCATAACATAAAACCAGAGAAAAACAAAACTCAAAAATGGTTAAAAACTGTTTTTTTATGTAAATTGGCAACAAATGTTGAGCAAGTCAGGATATAAATCCATTTCCTCCTGCCTGACAGCCTGAGAGGCAGCATTCAGGGCAACAAAGTCCAACATATGTAAACATGTTTATAAATGAAGCCATTTGTTGATGTGAGATTTGATTGGATCAGGGATCATAACAATAGACCTGGATCAGATTATTCATAGATGAACTGTAATTAGCTAAATTTGCTTATTTAAAATATTTTTTCATGTGTTTAAAATTTCCAAATCTGAAGCTGACGTCTTCAAACATCTTAATTTGTTCGACCAACAGTCCAAAACTCAAAGATATTCAGTCATATAAAACAACATGTGAAAGAGAAAGTTGTAACATTTTAGAATTTATTTCCATTTGTTTTTAATCTTCCTCCTCCTCCTCAGAGCGGCCACATGCCGGCGGTTCGAGTCTGGGATGTGTCGGAGCGTCTGCAGGTCGCTGAGCTGCAGGAACATAAATATGGAGTCGCCTGTGTGGCGTTTTCTCCCAACGGAAAATACATCGTCAGTGTGGGATACCAGCACGACATGATGGTCAACGTCTGGAACTGGAAGGTAACGGAGCGACTGTTTGACTGAACATTTCAGAGAGAAATATTATAATATTATAATATATATATATATTTTGCTATAATATTTGGTAACTTGAATTGAATTTCAGTTTTAGATTAATAATACAAAATATAATCAGCTAAAAAATTACAATGTCATTTCATGTAAAGATAAAAACCTTATTGATCCCAGGAGACTACCCATTTGAAATGAGCGTCACCTTCACCAGCTGATGAACACATTAATGCAACAATAATTCTAGTAGCCAGACTGACACGACTCTGTTGCACTGATGGAATTAATGCTGTGAGAATCAACATTATACTGACTTTATCAAAAATGTCACAATAACGGCCTCATTTCAGATAAAGTCTCGATTTACTATCTAAGAAGAATTTGACCGTGTTAAAATCAATGAATGTGAATTAAGCAATGCATCACAGGTTTCACATTGTTTTGTTGTTTTCTGTCTGTTTATCAGAAAAACGTGGTGGTGGCAGCCAATAAGGTGTCCAGTAAGGTGACAGCTGTCTCCTTCTCAGACGACAGCTCCTACTTTGTTACGGCCGGCAACCGACACGTCAAGTTCTGGTACCTGGACCACGCCAAGACCTCCAAGGTTCTCATGTCAATCACATGTTAATCACATGTTAATGACATGTTAATAAAACATCCTGTATGATTGTTGTTTGCTGATGGTCCTGTCCACCTGTCTCCAGGTGAACGCCACCGTCCCGCTGCTGGGGCGTTCAGGGCTGCTGGGAGAGCTCAGGAACAACTTCTTCAGCGACGTGGCGTGTGGGCGCGGTCGACAGGCCTCCTCCACTTTCTGTATCACCTCCTCCGGTCTGCTGTGTGAGTTCAACGACCGGCGGCTCCTCGACAAGTGGGTCGAGCTGCGGGTGAGTCCGAGGGCTTGTTTCAGAAAGTTAGAAACGACTCTTGATCTCAGATGGAAACCAAACAAATGTCCAGTCCAGTCAGTCAGTCAGTCGTCCATCTCAACATCCACCGGACACAGTTAACTTAAGATAAGATTTTTCCCTTTTTATTTGAAAGAATATCAGCAAAAAATAGACGTACAAGTACAATTGTCAACATTTGTCATACATATTCCAGAAATGATTTTGATGCTGACTGATTGTGAACAACTCGTCTCAATGGGCCGACACCAGAGGAGCTTTTGTCTTTGGTTTTGAGAAGCCGACAACTTCCGGCTTTGTTTTTTGTTTTATAGATTTATTTGTATGTGTATATGTATGTGGTTCCAGGTGCTGACAATAGCAAACGAGAGACAGACTGAAAGTTTGCACCAGACAAACTGTCCACACTCATGTTCACTAACTGTTGAATTGATTTGAACATGTCACTGCGTGTCTGTCTTTAATGTAAAGTTCCTCTGCTTCCTCCCGTGCTTCCTGTGCAGAGAGTCGACTCTGCCTCCGTAAGTCGTCACCTCACCGGATTCAGTCAGTTCAGCCCGTGACGCCTCACAAACATTTATGATGTCATGAGTCAAAGTGATCAAAGGATCCCAGCAGCAGGTCTCTCCATCGAAGGATTCTTAAAACTGGACGGTGACACACAGCTGCTGAGCCGTGTAGCTCACGGACTCTGTTTGCTCCGTCCGCTCTGCTTGTAAATGACACTGATATTACTGTGGATGTACTTTGCATCAGAAAGCTGCAGACTGTTTTAACTGCTGTTGTGACCGGGTCATAGAAGCTACAGAGCTAGCTCTGAACATTTAGTTAGGATAAGGTTATAATCAGAGACATAAGTCACAGATTTGGTTTACTAGGTTTAGGTTTATTAAGTTTAACAAAGCTCCTCCATGTTGGATTTTAATCGCGGTCACATTCAGTGCCTCAGTTGGATGTTTGCTGTTTTATGTTCATCAAACTTTAGCTGCAATACAAAGTGAACAGAAGATTATTTTATTTTAACCAAAGTGAAAAGAAAAGGTTTTCTGAACGTTCATTCAGTTCATTTAATAAAAATCAATCAAGTAAAGTGTTGAAGTACATGAGTCTGATCCTGATCTGAATAATCTGAATCTTCATCCTCACTGGCTGAACTGACTGATTGGGACACGCCCACTTCTTCCTCTCATTCCATTGGTCGGATTCCACAGCACACTGTTCATAACCAACACTCCACCTGATTGGTTGGGAGACATTTCACCTCGTTCACCCTCAACACTCTGATCTAACATCCTGCATCCACTCACCGCTGCAGTACTGATACTGCAGTACTGATTCTGCAGTACTGATACTGCAGTACTGATACTGCTGTACTGATACTGTAGGACTGATTCTGCAGTACTGATACTGCAGTACTGATACTGCTGTACTGATACTGTAGGACTGATTCTGCAGTACTGATACTGCAGTACTGATACTGTAGGACTGATTCTGCAGTACTGATACTGCAGTACTGATACTGTAGGACTGATTCTGCAGTACTGATGCTGTACTGATACTGCAGTACTGATTCTGCAGATTCTGCAGCACAGGACTGGTACTCAGCAGCAGCTCAGTAACACAGCCTCTTTGTCTGAATCTGCACCCACTTCATTCTCTCACTTCATTTACATTTTCAGCCATCAGTCAAACACAAAACACAAAGAACAGAAAAATGTTCAGTCTGTTAAAATGAGATAAAAACACGTCATCACAACCTCCAGACGTTTAAATTTTATTTCAACAAGAGTTGATGCATCATGATGACTCTGTTAAGATGCACAGGAGTAGAAATAGAAAGATGATAGAATGATATCGCAGTCAAATAGGTTCACAATGTGTTTAGCTTAGTTTAACACCGGAGGCAGGAGCTGCTAGCTGCTAGCTGCTAGCTGCTGTAGCCCAAGTTAGCATAAAAAACGGTCAGTTTTTAGTTCATGTTATGGCAGCTTACAAACAGGTATCTGATGTAATGATAATGTGTTTTAACCAGTTCTTACCTGGGACCTGGGAGACATGTTCCTTCATCACCATGAACTCACTGTAGTTTATCAGGACTCAATCCCACAAACAAAGTTACAGGATCAAAATTGCAGGATCAAAAACACATCTTCATATTCATAGCGTCCTTATAAATCCTGAACATTCTGAGTTCATGATGGTCCAATTCTGACTCACCTGTCTGTCTGTCTGTCTGTCTCTGTCTGTCTGTCTGTTTGTCTGTTTGTCTGTCTGTCTGTCTGTGTGTCCTCAGACGTCTCAGGCCACCTGTCTGTCCGTCACAGACGAGTTGATCTTCTGTGGTTGTTCTGACGGGACAGTTAGAGCCTTCAGCCCCGTCAGCCTGCACTTCCTGTGCACTCTGCCCCGCCCACACTGTCTGGGAGCTGACATCGCCAGTATGGTGGACGCCAGGTAACACACGCACACCTGTCAGGTAACACTCCTGAGGAATAATATGTAGATGTTATTGGACAATTTGTATCTTAAACTGTGACAGAAGACACATGGATTTATGTCAGAGGTCACATGATGTCAGACTCAGAACAGGAAACAGGAATCCTCAATCAGTGTGGTTTTTATTCAGAGGTCAGCTGACCATGTAGACAGGTTACCATGGAAACCACAGAAACATCAGCATGGATTTTATTTTTAGTTGGCATGAGAACGTCTCTTTGTCCCACAGTCCTTCAGGAACTCATCATGTTAAAATAACTCTCCTCCCTCAATCTCCTCCTCCTCCTCAGTCAGCTGTTCTCCTGCCGGTCGGAGGCTCGTTACCCTGACACGGTTGCGGTGACCTATGACCCCACCAACCGCTGGCTGTCGTGCGTCTACAACGACCACAGTGTCTACGTGTGGGACGTCCGAGACCTCCGCGACCCCCGCAGGGCGGGAAAACTGTACTCGGCCCTCTACCACTCCTCCTGTGTGTGGAGCGTGGAGGTCAGTGGGTCTCACTAACAAACACAATAAAGGCTGGCCTCAAGCCAGCCAGTCACACAACAAAATCATCTTATGAGCACCCACAGCTCGCTGCTCTGAGGTCAGTGTGTCCCTCCAGGAATAATCATTTTTCAGTTAAGGATTCACCCCAAACATGGACATGAGTCTGTTCAACAAATTGATTTTAATGGATTATATTTTTACTGCGTCACATGACTGTCAGCTGGTAGTGGCACACTTGATCGTTCATTTCAAACCTGGCCGAAGTTACCGCTGTAGGGAGGAAGGGAGTTAGCCAGACATGCTAATGTTAGCGTCAGTTACTGTGCAAAGACAGCGTAATCAACAAATGAAGCTTTTAAAACACTGACTATGTTGAATTATGTGTCTTCAGCATATTGAAATTACATGAAACACTACAGGTGAGCACCTCCTCTTGTCTCCTGCAGGTGTACCCAGAGGGAGGAGGAGGAGGAGGAGGGGGTGAGGTGCGTCTCCCCTCTGGATCATTCCTGTCCTGCTCCTCAGACAACACCATTCGACTGTGGAACATCGACGGCCACAACGTCCTCAACAGGAACATCCTGAGCCACGTACGAGAACACGCACCCTTACCTTCATATCAACATTTCATTACACACGCCACCTGACACCCTCCTCACCTCAGTGACCTCTGACCCCTCAGGACCTGCACAAGGTTATTTACGTGGACAACAACATAACCAGCCTCCTGGACACAGATAGCGCCGCCGTCACCAGTGGCAACACAGAGAAGGTGGGGTCATCAGGCCCAGAGGCGCCGCAGACTGACCAGAGCAGGGCAGGCATTAGGACCCTGAGAGTTAGTCCTGATGGACAGCACCTGGCCTCTGGAGACCGCATCGGAGTCCTCAGGTGAGGTGTCCAGTATGAGTCCAGACTGAAGACACCATGAGCTGCTGAGCCAGTCTAATACTGTGTGTGTGTGTGTGTGTGTGTGTTGTAGGATCCATGATCTGGACAGTATGGAGGAGATCATGAACGTTCAGGCTCACGACTCAGAGATCCTCTGCCTCGAGTTCTCCAAACCAGATACTGGTGAGAAACTGGTCTGTGACAGTATAAAGTATATAAGACGAAACTGTAGATGAAGGTTGTGAACTAAACCTGTTGGAGAAATGGTTCAGCTCACTTGCTCTCTATAAACAATGTATAGCTCATAAAAATACAAAAGGACATGAGAGACAATCTATAACAGCAGGTAGATGAAGCTCTGGTGTCTCTTAATGGGTTTTGAACAACTGGGAAGTGTCTGAAAACCACCTGCAGGTCAGAACGGTGGGAATCTTTTCCTGTCACATGACCTGAACACAGTTTTTGTTCTGTGTGTGAACCAGCAACCACCTTCTCTGCCCTTGAGCAAGGCAGCCAACCTGCAGAGCAGCTGGCCTCCACCTCACTGTGTTGGTGCTTCAGTTGTGACTCAGCCACTGAGAGATCACACTGCATTCATCACGGTCATGTCTCAATTTGATTTAAAAAGACCTGTTCATTTACTCGTGACAGCAAAGTACATTTGTGTTGTTATCTCTGACACATGAATTTGTTTTTGACCAATTGCAAAGCTGCTTTGGTTTCAGGGCCATGGCCACGTCTGACATGTGAGGAATGATTAAATAAAATCACAGCTATGAGCCTGTGTGACTTTTTCACTCAGAGGAAAATGATGCAGAATAAAACCCAGTGTTTGTAATTTGATCTGATTGATCTCAGCCTCACAGTTTTTATTGTTCAGCCTCCTAAAGCCAAGCTGCATTAAGTTACTGTTAATGTAACACAGCATTTCCTGCTGCAGCAGCTTCACATTAAAACGCTTCAACTGCATTTTGTTGTGAAGCAGCTGCAGGAAACACAACATATTTATATTTCATTCATCAAAAATCCGTTTATGAAACAAGACAGCAGTGATTGAGATGATGACGTCAGTGATGCCTTGATGTGTAGAAATCTGTTGTCTGTGTGTGCAGCATGAAATCAGATGAAGCTTTAATTTAATTATTATTAAATGACTTCTTTATTAAAACAACCCTGAATTTGTTTGG
>JAFREQ010000081.1:345000-420000 GCA_025331565.1 Holacanthus passer | reverse complement strand
TATATATGTTTATTTATGTGAATTCTAAATTCTGCAATTCTACAATTTCATTTATCAGACGCTTTTGTCCAAAGCGACGTACGTCTGAGAGTAAATACAGCCCAAGCTGGATCTAGTCAGGAGAAAACAACTGGGATAAGAGCCATAAAACACAGATCAAGTTAGACAGGGCCTGTGCCTGCAGGCAGTGAGGAGGGAATACTTTACAACATACAATTAGACGACAATACATTTTTATTTTATTTTGATTTTTTTCCCCAAGTGCCAAGGTGCTCAGAGAAGAGCTGAGTCTTTAGTCTCTTCTCAAAGACTGAGAGCGACTCTGCAGATGTATGAAGTTATGAAGTTATGGATTTGTGTATGTATGTATGAATTTATGTATGAAAGTATGAATGTATGAATTTATGTATGAATGTATGAATTTATGAATTTATGTATGAAAGTATGAATGTATGAATTTATGTATGAATGTATGAATTTATGTATGAATTTATGTATGAATTGAATGTATGAATTTATGAATTTATGTATGAATGAATTTATGAATGTATGAATTTATGTATGAAAGTATGAATTTATGTATGAAAGTATGCATGTATGAATTTATGAACTTATGTATTTATGAATGTATGAATTTATGTATGAAAGTATGTGTTTATGTATGAATGTATGAAAGTATGAATGTATGAATTTATGTACGAATGTATGAAAGTATGAATTTATGTGTTCATGTATGAAAGTATGAATGTATGAAATTATGAATGTATGTATGAATGTATGAAAGTATTTATGAAAGTATGAATGTACATATGTATGAATTTATGAAGTTATGTATGTATGAAAGCATGAATGAATGAATGTATGAAAGTATGAATTTATGTATGTATGAATTTATGTGTTTATGTATGAATGTATGAATTTATGTATGAATGTATGAAAGTATGAATGTATGTATGAAAGTATGAATGTATGAATTTATGAATGTATGTATTTATGAATGTATGAATTTATGTATGAATGTATGATTTTGTGTGTATGTATGAATGAATTTATGTATGAAAGTATGAATGTATGAATTTATGAATGTATGAATTTATGTATGAATGTATGATTTATGAATGTTTATGTATGAATGTATGAATGTATGAATGTATGAATGTATGAATTTATGAATGTATGTATGAATTTATGTATGAATGTATGAATATGATGTTATGTATGTATGAATGTATGAATTTATGAATGAATGAATGTATGAATGTATGAATTTATGTATGAATGTATGTATGAATGAATTTATGTATGAATGAAATGTATGAATTTATGAATTTATGATGTATGTATGAATTTATGTATGTATGAATGTATGAATGTTGTATGTATGTATGTATGAATGAATGAATGTATGAAATGTATGAATGAATGTATGAATGTATATGAAAGTTATGAATGTATGAATGTATGTATGAATGTATGAATGTATGAATGTATGAATGTATGAATTTATGTTTATGTATGAAAGTATGAATTTTTGAATGTATGTATGAATGTAGGAAAGTATGAATGTATGAATTTATGAATATGATTGTATTGATGAATTTATGTGTATGTATGAATGTATGTAAGTATGAATTTATGTATGAAAGTATGAATGTATGAATGTATGAATGAATGTATGAAAGTATGAATTTATGAATGTATGTGTGAATCTACGTATGTATGAATTTATGTATGAATGAATGAATGTATGAATGAATGAATGTATGTATGAATGTATGTATGAATGTATGAATGTATGTATGAATTTATGAATGTATGTATGAAATGTATGAATTTATGTGTTTATGTATGAAAGTATGAATTTATGTGTATGAATTTATGTATGAATGTATGAATGTATGAATGTATGAATGTATGAATGTATGAATGTATGAAAGTATGAATGTATGTATGAATGTATGTATGAATGTATGTACGAATTTATGTATGAACGTATGAATTTTTGAATGTATGTATGAAAGTATGTATGTATGTATGAATGTATGAATTTATGTATGAATGTATGAAAGTATGCATTTGTGTTTATGTATGAATTTATGAATGTATGTATGAATTTATGTCTGAATGTATGAAAGTATGAATTTATGTATGAATGTATGTGTTTATGTATGAATATGAATGTATGAATTTCTGAATGTACGTATGTATGAATGTATGAAAGTATGAATTTATGTATGTATGAATTTATGAAGTTATGTGTTTATGCATGAAAGTATGAATTTATGTATGAATGTATGTATGAATGAATGAATGTATGAAAGTATGAATGAATGAATGTATGTATGAAAGTATGAATTTATGTATGTATGAATGAATGTATGTATGAAAGAATGTATGTATGAAAGAATGTATGTATTTATGAATTTATGTATTTATGAATGTATGAATTTATGTATGAAAGTATAATTTTATGAATTTATGAATTTGTGTTTATGTATGAATGTATGAAAGTATGAATGTATGAATTTATGTATGTATGAATGTATGAATTTATGTGTTTATGTATGAATGTATGAATGTATGAATTTATGAATGTATGTATGAATGTATGAATTTATGTGTTTATGTATGAATGTATGAAAGTATGTTTATGTATTTATGAATGTATGTATGAATTTATGTATGAATGTATGAAAGTATGAATGTATTTATGAATGTATGAATTTATGTATGAATGTATGAATTTATGAATTTATGTGTTTATGTATGAAAGTATGAATTTATGAATGTATGAATGTATGTATGAATGTATGAAAGTATGAAATTATTTATGAATGTATGTATTTATGAATGTATGAATTTATGTATGAATGTATGAAAGTATTTATGAATTTATGTATGAATGTATGAAAGTATGAATGAATGAATGTATGAAAGTATGAATTTATGAATAAAGAATTATCTTTGTCTGTTTTTATGTATGTATGAATGAATGTATGAATAAAGAATTATCTTTGTGTTTTTATGTATGAATGAATGTATGTATGAAAGTATGAATTTATGTATGTATGTATGAATGAATGTATGAAAGTATGAATATATGAATAAAGAATTATCTTTGTTTTTATGTATGTATGAATGAATGTATGAAAGTATGAATTTATGAATGTATGTATGAATTTATGTATGAATGTATGTATTTATGAATGTATGAATTTATGTATGAATGTATGAAAGTATTTATGAATTTATGTATGAATGTATGAAAGTACGTATGTATGAATTTATGAATTTATGTATGAATTTATGTATGAATGTATGAAAGTATGAATTTATGTATGAATGTATGAATGTATGAATGTATGAATAAAGAATTATCTTTGTCTGTTTTTATGTATGTGTGAATGTATCACCTCACTGACTTTACATCCAGACATTCAGCAAGTTTAGAAACGTGTTTTAATGTCAGCTTCACATTAATATTCAACATGATGATATCACAGTTTGAGTTTCATGAGAACATTCTCATTTGTTTTTCAGTCCACAATTTACTTCAAAACATTTAGAAAACTATTTTCTAAAAGTAATCCTAAAACCTCTATTTGTGTGTGTGTGTGTGTGCGCGCGCAGCTGTATCTTTGTGTGGCGTCTCAGTCCGGAGTTGACCATCAGGATGAGGCAGCGACTCGCTGACCTCCGACCTCCCAGCAGCACCCACAGCTCCCAGAATGCACCTCAGCAAAAAGTGGTAAACCTCAGGTGAACGACTAACTTATTTATACATTTAAAAAGGATGTGTAATGTTTCTCTTTCTTCAAGAAATAAAAAGTAGAAACCACTAAATGATCCAAGTCCAGTAATAAAAAGAATGAACAACATGAAATAAAGTTTAATGAAACAAAATAGTAAAAAGTCCAAATCAAAATATAAAAATTGTCAATATACTGAAAAAATTGTTCTTGTATTGGAAAAATACAATAATGTACTTTAAATTTCTGAATAATAATTCTGTGAAAAAGCAGCTGTGGAAGAATTTTTTTTGTTTTATATTTCACACTTGAAGAATTTGCCAGACATGAAAAACAAAAGACAATAAATGAAACAGACTTAATAATTAAGGCCATTAAAACTATTATTATTCAACACAAGTAAAACTGTTAAGAGAGAAACAACTTGGCAAAAGTTATAAAATGATGTAACATTAAAATTGATTCTTTTTTGTCTTGTTGTTCTGTCACGTCTGTTTTTCATTTTATGTTATTTATTGTACTTTCTTTCTTTATTTGTGTATATTTCTTCTGAGTTTCTTTGTTCCTGTTACTGCCGTATCAATAAAGCGTGTGTGTGTGTGTGTGTGTGTGTGTGTGTGTGTGTTGCAGCAGCAGGGAGGCGCCGACGCCTCGTGTCGTCACCATGTCGTCTGACAGCGACAAAGAGGAGGAGGAGGAAGAGGAGGAGCTCTGTTGTCCTTATATGGTCACAGGAGGAAGCCTGGAGGAGGAGACAGGTCTGTTACCATGGTTACACAACACACCAAAGTGTTCGAATGAATCAGAGAATCAGTGAAATGTGATCAAATTTCTGAAACAAACATTAACTGTGTTCGTTCTCGGGATCATTTCATTCTTCTAATGTTCATGTTGAGCAGCTCGTGAAAACCTGACTCGTGTAAACGGCAGTGAAATGAAACAAACGACCGAAGCTCTCAGAAATAACAGAAACATCAGCTTTAACTTCCACAATAACTGAACAGCATCATATTCAGACTGGATGGAAAAGAAGGAGCAGGAAGTGGAGCTCAGATTAAACAAATGTAGCAAATGTATTCATTCAATTAAGACACGTTCTCAAAGCAAAACGAACGTTCAACTCGTCTGAAGAATGAAGCAGCTTCGCACCTGATTGGTGTGAGTGAGTCGACCCAAATCTATCACAAGGGAAAGTGATTCAAAGAGTCTATGTGTTTGTGTTAACAGCTGAATTATAGACGTCCAATAACAGATAAATGTCGGCAGCAGATAAAAATGAATTCATGTGTTTGTTTTTCTGCAGAGATTCCTGAGGAGAAGTTGGACTCTGTGGACTGTGGAGACGACAGGAAGGTCAGTGTGGGACATTTAACAGTCAGATGCTGTTTGTTTCTGCTGGAAAAATTCAACTTAAAGATGTACAAAAAGTGTTTCCTGTTGTCTGGAAGGAGTAAAACTTGTGTGTATTTATGTGTGTGTGTGTGTGTGTGTGTGTAAAACTGGTTGTGTGGATCAAACCAGATCAGGGTGGAGGATGAGGAGACTCTAACCTTCCTCACATTTATTTAAAACTAATTTATGTGCCCAAATTATTCATTTGTTGTCTTGGATGACTGGATGAATCGTTTGTCGGCCAGGATCAACACAACATGTAAACACTGTTGAACAAACTGAATCTGTTTCTCTGGGACTCGTCAGGACGTGTCGGGGGGTCGACCGCCTCGCCGTCGCTGGTCCAGGAGGACGAGCAGCGCAGAGGACGGCGTCCTGATGGTGAAGTCCATGTTGGACCTGAGACTGCTGGACTCGTACTGCCCCACCAGACGGGAGGAGCAGCCGGCGGAGCAGGAGGAGGTCAGGACATCAACAGAGACAACTTCACCTCATGTTGGAATGAAAGTGTGGTTTGAGCGTTAACCCGACCTCTTGTCCCGCCCACGCAGCTGAAGACACGCCCCCTTGACGTTAGCACCTCCCTCTGCAGCCCGATGGGGAGGGGCCCCGGCGTGGAGGTGGGGCTTCACAGGACCAATGAGGGGCTGGGAAGCACCATCAGTCTGCAGGTCACCACTGCATGGGTGAGAACACAAACCTGATCTGAACAAAGTCAAAAGAGAGATTTGAAAACAAACTGATTTTTTTACAGTTGAGTTACATATATACAAATATATACAGATACAAATAACTCACATAAATAATGACTTTCCTTTTTAAAAATTGTCTTTTGGTTCCTTTCAAACTTGTGTCTAAAAGTTTTTATAACAGTGATATTTTCTTTCTACAGATGTTCAGTTAGTTACTATACTTTATAATACTTTCATTTATTTAAGTTTCTTTATTTCAAATGCTGACAACATGAAAATGTATTAAAACAAGATTGATTGGGCATTGATTCATGGACCACGGGGATGTCCTACAGTTTGTTGTTTCTGGAGCTTTGGACAGTATTTCATGGTCTTCTTCAGCGAATGGAGCTAGAGCTTCAATCACATGATAACAGGAGGTCATATAGTTCGTCTAGTTATAGTCTCTGTTCTGGGAAAACATCAGACCTTCCATTCTCTGAAGAAGACCATGAAATATGGTTGAAAAGCTAGAAAGTAAAAGTTTAGTTTAGAAGATTTTATCATAAATGTTTGGTGAAGAATGAACCTCCAGAGTTCATGGTGTGTGATTCTGTCCAGGAGGAGGACGATGAGACGAGGACCAATCAGAGGCCAGATTTCATCCGGCTGTCCAATCAGAGTCCAGACAGGGAGGATCTGGTGCTGTATCCCGACCAATGGGAGGACAGAGTGAGCCTGGCAGAAAGGTAGGACCGTTTCCTGATTTCATCATCAGCTCAGATTCTGTTGGTGATCGACGTTGACCTCCCCCCTTTAAACCCCGCCCCTTCCTGTCAGTGAGTTCCAGGTGAAGGAGGCGGCTCGTGATGCTGCAGGTGGACAGCAGGACAAACCCAGTCCAGACAGCGGCTGCTCACTGGGATTCAACTCCAGTCTGTCCAGTCCGGTCAGACCTGCAGGAGACGGTGAGACACCGACAGACAGTCTGGAATGTAACTAAGTACATTTACTTAAGTACTCATTTGTGGTACTTGACTATTTCTCCTTCTCCACATCTCAGAGGAAATGTTCTGCTCTTTACTTCACTACATTTATCTGTCAGCTTTAGTTACTAGTTACTTTACAAATTCAGATTTTTACACACAAACATATGAAGAGTTTATAAAATATGTTCAGTTATAAGTGCAGCTGAAACTATTAGTCCATTAATCAATTAGTCGATTGGCAGAAAAAAATTAACTATTTTGTTAGTTTAAGTCATTTTAATGTAAAAACATTTCATGGTTCCAGATTTTCTGTTTCTCCTCTGACTGATCTGAATGTGTCTGTAATAGTGTGAATGTGTCTGTAATAGTGTGAATGTGTCTGTGATAGTCTGAATGTGTCTGTAATAGTGAATGTGTCTGTAATAGTGTGAATGTGTCTGTAATAGTGTGAATGTGTCTGTGATAGTCTGAATGTGTCTGTAATAGTCTGAATGTGTCTGTAACAGTCTGAATGTGTCTGTAATAGTCTGAATGTGTCTGTGATAGTGTGAATGTGTCTGTAATAGTCTGAATGTGTCTGTAACAGTCTGAATGTGTCTGTAATAGTCTGAATGTGTCTGTAATAGTTTGCAGGTTTGTTCTGTTGCTTGGAGCAAAGCAACATAGTGAAGGTCACTTTGGGCTCTGGATCATTGTGACCACATTTCTCTCTGTTTTCAATAATCGATCGATCGACAGAGAAAATGATCAGCAGATGAATCCAGAATGAAAAGAATCATTAGTTTCAGTCCTGAACAAAATAGTTGAAAATGAGCTCCAACAGGAAAAATGCTGCTTTTACATGAATGAGGAGGAAAAATGCTGTGATGACAGAAGATGGAACAGAAGAACAGACACAGTTTGATGCTCTGGAGACTTTCAGGACATTTGACTGATGAAACTCACAGATTGTTACTGAAGTAAAGGGTCTGATATAAACAGTCTTACTGTCTGTCTTCTCTCGGTCGTGTCTGTCAGACTTGGAGCCCACAGAGCCTCTCAGTGTGGATGGAAACTCCTCCGAGCTGGAGGAGGATGAAGAGGAGGGAGGAAGAGCAGGAGGAGGAGGAGGAGAGGTCAGGACCTCTCAGCTCGTCCCTCAGACTCCAGACCAGGAAGCTTTCCTGAAGGAACACTTTGTCACACTGGCCGACCTCTCGGGCTCAGGTACAGCAGGAGCAAACACAGCAACAACAACATACAACACATCAACACGACGAATGAGGTCGATAATAAATAAAGCACGACAGAAAACCAGCCTGAGGGAGAAAACACCCACCAGCCAAAACCTCACACGTCTGCTCAGCGATGAAAGCGACTCAAATCTCGGTCGAGAGAGCAGATCAGTAGCTTCGTGTGTTTTCTGGTGACGTCTAATGTTTCCAATAATCATTATGATTAACAACTAACAATATCAATATGAATGAATTCTTATTTGTGAATAAGTCAAATGTTAAAGCTAGTTTCAAAGTCAGGACTCGTCTTGAAGGAACAAACGTCATCATTGCTCCATCAAAGAACAGAACAGTTATTAAATGGACCTTGTGCTGAAAATGTTTTGTCAACTGTTGTTTTCAAGGTCAAGATTGAACTTTGAATCTCAACACTTCATGTCTCGTACAACAAACATAAAAACTTCATATGCTGAATTTGCTGATTTTCAAAACAGTGAGCAAAGTAAATTAATGCTAATGAAGTTGCTGCAAAGTAAATCCATTCAAAGTGTTGGTGTTTACCTCTGGTGAGCTTTGATACACCTTCAGGCCGGTGGATTGAAACGTGTGAACTGTGTCGACAGGGAGTCCGAGCAGAGCGTCTCACAGCTCCAGTGAGAGTCTCAGCATCTCCTCCAGGTTCCTCTCCCAGAGCTCAGCTGGAAGGTAAAACACTCACACGGCTCAGTAACCTGATGAGAGCTCAGAATCACGTGTGTTGTGTTTCAGCGGGCCGAGACCAGAAGAGTCCGTCTGTCCACGAGCCTCTGGTTCTGTTCCTATGAATCTGTTTTCTGTTTGTCTTCATCTTCAGTCGGACTCTGCTTCCTCTCCCATCTCGGAACACCGGAGGAGGAGGCGGGGAGGTGAAGACCCGCCCTCTGGTCTCAGAGGTCCGACCTCTGATGGAGCGCAACCAGAACCAGGGCAGGAGGGTGTTATGGAACCAGGATCCAACCCAGAAACAGAACCAGGACCAAGCCCCCCCTCTTCAGGACCAGCTACAGTCCCAGAACAGGACCAACCAGGACCAAACACCAACTCCTCAGGTTGGGAACCAAAGCCAGCAGGGTACAGATCAGCTCCAGAGCCGGGTCGAGGAGGAGGAGGAGAAGTCCTGGGCTCAGCAGGCCCACCGGCCCTCCCCTCTGAAGAAGAGGGTCCAAACCACGGTCGAGTCCAGGAGGAACCTGGGCCCGACGGCCCGGGCCGCCGCCTCCCATCTGAACTCCTCCTCTGGACTTCGGAAGGCTCAGTCAGTCCAGAGCCTGCTGAGTGACACAGGTAAGACTCAAAGATCAAGAGACTGAACCTGGTCCTGGTCCTGGACCTGGACCTGGACCTGGTCTCACGTGCTTTCTCTCTCTCTCCCTCAGGTGACTCCTCTCTCTCCCAGCCGATCTCTCGTCCATCCAGAGAGGTCTCCCCTCAGCTGCTCGTCCCCCCACAGCGTCCCACCACCCTGCCCTCCTCCCCCAGACGCCCCCCTTCTATAGCCCCGCCCCTTCACAGACCCAGCCCCGCCTCCCCCAGGTCCCCCCAGCAGGAAACAGCCGCCGTCGCCTCGACTGCAGCAGCTGCTCCATCTGCTGTCACCACTCCAAGGAAGTTCTCCTCCTCCTCCTCCTCCACTCCGACAGCGCCACGCTCCTACATGAGTCCCACCGCCAGCTCCATGGCCAAGATGTCACGCTCCGTCTCCGTGGGCGATGGCCTAAACACCTCCGAACCCGCTGAGGACCCCTTAATGACATCATCATCATCATCATCATCATCGGCGGTGACGACTATAAACTCCACCTCTCAGGTCAAAGAGACTCCGCCTCCTCTTGTTGCCGTGGTGCCCTCCAACGCTGCTCTGGCGACGCCCCCTCACGCCGCTGTAGTCCCCGTTGTCGCCTCCTCGTCTTCTTCTCTGAGTAACCATGGTAACCAGACAGCCCCTCCCCCTCGCGGCCTCCAGGCTCGGGTCCCCGGCAGCGCCAGACCGCTCCCCGACAAGCCCTTCATCGCCTCCTTCTCGCCATCGCCCTCCTCCTCGTCTTCCTCATCGCGGCCTCCTCCGGCCTCCGTCTCCCCCCTGACTCCCCCCCGGCAGGAGGAGGAGCCTCAGACTGCTGCAGAGCAGAGAGATGATGCAGGTTTGGACTCTCCTCCTTCTCCTCCTCCTCTTCTTCATCCCTTCATCCTGTCATCTCTCCCTTGGGGCTCTGTCTCTCCCTCCATTCTGACGGGTGAGAAGTTTCCCCCTCTCTTTGTTGAATGTTGCTCCTCCTCTGTGTTGTCACTTCCTCTCCTCAACGTTTCACTTGTTTCTTTGTTTTTACTTTTTCTTCTTCTTCTTCTTCTTCATATCAAACATTTGTTTAGAACCACACATCGACATCATCCGGACTGAAACTCTGATTACTAATTTATTTTTCCTCAGTTAATGGTTTAGTTTCTGTTCTGTTTCACATGAAGTCAATGACAAAGACTTTTCTTCAGTAACAAACCTGCTCATCACTGTGATTTGATTCCTTCACGAACTGGAAGGTAGAAAAATCTAAATGCTGTTATTTTTGCTAATATTTTTAAATCCTCTCTCTCTGTGCAGACCAGCCAATCAGTGTTGAGACCTGCAGAGCTCTGGCCAATGAGCTGCAGAGCTGCTTCAAGAGCGCAACACACCTGTACAGGAAGGTGAGTCTGTGCATCAGAGTTCTGGAGGGAAACTGAACATTTTAGTCACTGAGGAAAGTTAATCACACGTAGACGTTAGAAAAGATGAAACATCTGCTATGAAAATCGAGCTGTTCCAGTGAAGCGGCTCCTCCGGTCAGTGAAGACCAGAGAGTTTCAAACTGACACTGGGGAGTTCAGTATCTGTGAGGTCCATCCACAATAAACCTCAACAGAAATGTTAATTCAATAAATACATGAATAATCAAAATCTAAAATCCTGTGATTGGTTTAACTACTCAGACACAGAGTTTGGTTGGTGTTTATGTGTCTGCAACATGGCAGGTCTGTTTCCTCTTCTGATGTCACTGCTGACATCACCAGTGACATCATCAGCAGTGTGTTCTCGGGTGAGTCACCTGTCTCGCTCTCTCTCTTCTTCTCCTCCAGGTAAGCGGCTCCTCCCCCGATGACTCCGCCTCCGACCGGCGTCAGATGGCCGTCGTCCTATCAGAGGCCTTTCAGGTGATGCGGGCGGAGCTCGACTGTTTGCCGCTCGGCCCGCCGAGCATGCTGGGAGTGGAGGGGGGTTTGGGGGGAGCGGTGGAGGTGAAGACGGCGGCTCTGCTGGAGGAGTACTCTCTGCTGCTGCTGCAGGCCGTTCACAGGAGGATCAACACTCAGCTGTCTGAGTAGACTGAACACACACCTTCACCTTCACCTTCATCTTCTCCTCTTCTTCCTCCTCCTGTGTCGTCTGATCCCTCCTGCTCCTCATCCTTCCTCCCTTCTCCACCTTCTTCACAACACCTCCTCCTCCTGGTCTTTCTTCCGTCACTACTCTTTGTCCTTTTAATCTAAAACCATTTTCTCCTCTTCTTTCTTGCCTCGTCTTCTCTTCCCTCTTTTCTGCTCCTCCTCTTTCTCGTCTTCCTCCTCTTCTCTCTGATCCTCTATGATCAAATCCTCCATCTTCTCGTCGTCTTTCTCTCCTTGTTCGTCCTCCTGGTCTCCACAGATGAAGGATCTGAAGCCATTTTGATTTTGACTCCGGACTTTTATTCCTTTTTTATTGTTATGCAACGGCCTCCCTGGTCTTAAACGTACGACACATCGAATCTCTTCACTGTTTTTTAGAAAGTGAAGCGACCGACCTGTGAAGTTTTTATCAAGTTGTTTTTTAAAGGTGTTTTTCTTGTTTTCCTCCGGCTCAGTGGAAGTTTTTCCATTTTCATTCCCTGAAGTTCAGAATCAGAACGGATCGTTTGGATTATTGATCTTTGATTATTGTTGTAGAAACGTTAGTGTTTGACTGGAGGAACTTTTTTAAGGAGCAAACAGCAATATGAGACTTTTAGTCACTGTTTGATTTGAACAAACTTTATTGTTCTTTTATGTGATGTAAATTTTCTTTCCTGAGTTCACTTGAATCTGAAACTTCCCGCAGCAGAACTTCACGATGAGTTCAAGTGACTTTTAGTTTGTATTTATTTACTGTTACACTTTAACTGTCGACTGGCTGACTTCTTCTTCTTCTTCACCTGAACCAGACTTTACACTGACCGCCATGTTTTTATAAATCATGGATTTGAAGTTTAATGGAGGATGTAGATTTTTATAATTGTCATTAGAGAAACACTTTCAGGGGTCGTTGGGTTTAAATTTGGGGTCTGATTGTTTCTAACAGTTTGTTGTGACACTGACTTTCTCACAAACAAACAGGTCAGAGTTCAGTTTGAAATGTTTTCATGTTTTTTGTCAAAATTTAATAAAAGTTTGAGACTTATTTTTGAGTTTTTACAAGAACTTTGTCTTCCAGTTTCTCAGAAGCTGATTGGTCGACTGTTGGATGAAGAGTCTCTCAGTGTTTCTACACTCGTCACAAACGGTTTCTTTAACATCATTATTTTCCTGTAGATGTTGCTCCATCCTGGTTGGAAGCACAGGAAGTCACTCATATGAAAACAGAAGTCCACTCAGCTCCAGTCTGATAACTGAAAGGATAGTTTATTCTTAGAGGACGTCTCACTCGTACCCTGATCCTTCAACCGTCCCGTCAGAGGGGGAACAGCAGGAAGCCGGAGAACACGCTGAAGTTTCTGGAGTCGTCGTAGAGCCGGTAGCTGGCCGGCAGACTGAGGCGGACTCCGTCGCCCGCCTCCAGCTGCAGAGCCACGCCGTTGGACGTGGAGGCGTAGCCGCCGTGGTCGTTCAGGTCCAGGTTGAAGATGATCGGCTGGTTGTTCCTGTACAGGTAGAGACCCATGTAACCTTTCAGGTAATCTGCAGCTGTGAAGCTGAAGAAGTAAAGTCCTCTGACAGGAGCTGTGAACACACCTGACAAACAGAGAGCAGGTTAATGTTGACACACAGCGAAGGAATAACTAGAGTTCATTGAGCCGCAGATCGTGACCGATCATCTCCGAATCCTCCGTCAGGCATGAGCTTCAATTTGTTTTTATACAAATCAAGCAGCAGACGGAGAATCGGCAGGTACCTGCTGCTGCGTTCAAGAACACCTGAGATTTAAGAATCAACAGCTAAACTGAAACGGAACATTTCTGTGTGTGAGGCTTCGAGAACACAGCTCACCTGCCGTCTGGTCGTAGGCTCGGCCGATGTTGGTGATGGTTTTGGAGAAGATCAGAGTCGTCTCTTCATCGAACGGTCCGACTGATCCTGAGTCAGTCAGACCGGCTGAGAACGCCACCTTCAGCTCATCTGGAAGGAAAAGTTTCACTTTCAAACTCACAGCTTCAACAAGTTCAACCTTTTAATGATGAGCATAGTGAGAAAAACAGGTTTCATAACATCAACATCAATTTATAATGAAAATAACATCAGATTATATTGAGGTTTAAAGTTTTCACATCCTAAAATACTGTGTATTAATACTGTGTGTAATAAAGATAATTATAATAAAACTCAGTGCTGAGATCACTGGTTATAAACAAACACAAACAGGAAGCAGCTGTAAACCTGAAACGTTCACAGTATAATAACATTAGCAGAAGCTGTGTGTTAACTTTAAAGCAGCTGCTGTCATTAATAAACAACGTGTTCAGAACTTGAAGAATTCTGTTTTTTTAAATTAAAGTCACATGAATCAAATGTGTTTCGACTTTTCTGCATCACAATAGATTTTTTTTCTGTTCGGGGTTTTATACACAGATTCAAAAAGCACCAAACCAGAAACTAAAATCAGCAAGAAGTTGAAATATTTTCTGGCCCAAACAAACAGATGTTGTTTCTTCAGTTGTAAAGAAGCTTTAGGTCCAAACCTGAGTTGGTGTTTGAGAGTTTCTGCAGACGATCGTCAGTTTCATTCAGTCTGAAGCTCAAAACTAGAATCAGAAGAAAAATCTCAGCTTTAATATAAAATGCACAGTTTTAAACGTCCACATTTAAAAACCTGTGTTTTGTCTCTGACGCTCAGTCTGAAGAGAACTGAGAGAGAACCAGAACAGGAAAGATCTGAAAACTGTCAGTGATTATAAAGATGTTGATCACGAAGCCGATCTTTGTTGATCTTCGCTTCATGTCTCTGATTCTTCGTCCTTCTGTCCAACATGAAGACATCGAGTTTGTTAGAACGTGAATCACCTGAGTTTTCAGTCTGGAGCTTCTTCATCAGATTGTCGACGTCGATCAGTCGTTTCTCTAAAACTGGAAACAACATTCAGCCGTTAAGTTAAACTCAGGTCAAATCGTTGCTTTTCTGAATGAAGATGTTCAGTTTTCAGAGGCGACTCGTCGTCACATCACACAAACAACTGATCCACGTTATCGGCTGTGAGCTCTTTAATTAATGACATTTTACTTTTAATGACATCAACATTACTATCATAATTACAGATGATGAAAGTTTATTGATCCCAGTGTGCAGATTAACGATCAGATCTGAAACACAGATCAACATATGATTCATTTCATATAATATTAGATATAAATTATACATATTGCAGTTTATAGTTTGTGCTGTAACAAGAACATCAAAATGTCGGCATCCTGTCCACACAACCATCTGGCATGTGTATATAAAGTAATCTATTACTTTACCCACTCAGTATTGTTCCAGCACTTCGTATCCTCACACAAACAGTTTACTTGAATAGAGACTTTGTGTGTTTTACTTCATTGTTGCTTTTTATATATATTTACTGTATAAACACATCTGTGTTTTCACCTACTCGCAGTGGTGGAATGTCACTAAGTACATTTACTCAAGTACTGTACTTAAATACAAATTTGAGGTACTAGTACTTTATGTGAGTATTTCCATGTCTCAGAGACAAATCTTGTACTTTTACTCCACTACATTTGTCTGACAGCTTTAGTTACTAGTTACTCTTCAGATGACAGTTTTTCCTTCCTGTCCAGTGAAAACCACGTATCTCCAGATGTTTGTGATGAAGTGAAGGATGAAGTTTTCCTTCATGAGAAAATTCTCCTCCTTCTGAAGCTGAATCAACTCTTTAAAAAGCCTCTTGGATCAAAAAGCATCGACACAAAGCTGAAAACAGGCTGTTTTTCTCATGAAGCTTTGTAGAAATACGTGGTTCCTCACTGACACAGGAGTCTGACTTCAACTTGTACTGGAGTATTTCCACAGTGCGTATTAGTACTTTTACTCCCATTACTGCCTAGGTCTTTGTCTATTTCTCTCTATATTCCTGTGAGCCTTTCTTTGAGCTGTGTGTGACGACACTGAGAGCAACTGGAAAAGAGTTGCTCTCAGTGTCGTCACATGTGGCCGATAAACAGATTGAGATTTTTTCCTCTGACGGGCGGCGGCATGAAAACCTTCAGACTGAAAACGTGAAGTTAAAGTCATGAATTCAGACCTGCAGCGTTGATTTGCAGCTGCCGGATCAGGTCGTCTCCGTCTCTCAGTCTCACCTGAAAACCTGGAGGACGAACGGAGAAAAGACGAGTTTCTGCTGAAAGAATCACTGAACATGAAACAATGAACTGAATCAACAAATCAGTTCATCTACTCGTCAGTTTCATCATTAAGATTTTAGCAGTTTTTCAATGAAATTCCTTCTCTGTTTTTCTGTTTTATAAATATATGACATTTTTGAATTGATTAATGAAGAAATGAATCTGCAGCTTCATAAATAATGGAAACAACATCTTGAGTTCTATAAAGATTGATAACGTGGATCAGCCGACTGTCAGTTAGTAATAAAACTTTGTTGTGTTTTCATTACCATCAGCCTCGTTCCTGATGGTCGTCACAGCGTCTGACAGAGACGAAACTTCATCTGCCTGAACTGGAATCATCATCATCATCAACAGTTTGAAGAAGATCTACAGATTTTTCTAACTATTCTGATAAATGAACTTTTCCTGCTGACAAACTCTTAAACCCTCATGTGAGATTTTGAATATTCAGGATCTGGTTGACTTATTTGAATCATTTCTTTTGTCTTATGCTGTTGGCTTCACCACTAAACACACATTTTGGATATGTTTTGTATTTTTGCCAAAGTGTTCAACCTTTTCTTTCTTTTCTTTCTGTTGAACTATTTTCTTTTTCCTCATCTCAGAATTGTAATAAATCTGAACTGAAGCTCAACATGAATCTTTTTATTTATTTTTGAGGAACGTCAATAAATAAAGTTAAGAGAAGAAAAAAAGTTGTGGCATTAGTTGTTTATTAGCAGAATTGATGTGATGTGACTTATTAATAATGTGAAATGAGAAGCTGAAGCTTTATTGAAATAAATCCTTCTGTTACCTTCAGAGTGTTTCAGCAGCAGCTTTTCAGTGACGTTCAGTCTGAACTGCAGCACTGACACAGAAAACATGGATTAAGTTCCCGTTTTCACTTAATTCAAAAAGTATCATCATCAAAATCATTAGAAACATAAATCTCATGCTTTAAGAACGGAGCAGCTGAGTGAAGGTAACGAAACGCGTGAGGACTTTTCAACTTTTACTGCAGTAACTCGCTGTTTTCTTCTAATTCAGGAATCTGCCATGTCACAAATGTATTAAAGCCCCATTCAGACTGTGTCTCTGCCTTTATTGGACATGTGATGATTTGAACATCAGTTTCAGTCGACTGTATCAGAGAAACTGTCTCATCAACCAGGTTCATGTTAAAATACCTGAACAGTGAAGAGTCAACAATAGACACCAGAGGTCTGTGCCACAAAGCCAGTTTCACCTCCTCTGATTTAACTCGGTTATCAAGGCAGGTCTGGGTTGATGAAACTGTCTCAGCTGGAGTCAATCTGAGATTCAGATGTTGGTTTGTTGAGTCTGTGTTCGTGTTAAAGAGTCGAGTTCAGCAGCAGAGACGGTTTCTGGGTGATCTCCGGTCTCTAAACACCGTTGCCCTGCGGACTGAGACGCTCATAATCCGCCGATGTCGACTGGCTCTTCCAAATGTCAAATTGTGTTTCTCAGCCAATTGTAGCGGAGGGGCGGGGCTTATACAGAGTAACCTCCAGTTAATCACTGGAGCAGTTTAAAGAAGCAGCGTAAATTACCATGGCAACACACCTCGAGTCAAACCATCATCACCCGTCGTGGTACAGGTTAATCAGGAAGTCACTCCTGAACTTACCACAATAAACCGGTTACCTCACTATTATTAACCGTCAACTGCCACAACAAAAAATGATAAAAAGAACTAAGCAGGTAAACGAGTCTCTACTGGAGATCAATAGGTTTGATAAACCAACAAAGGCAGAAAGTGATTTAATAAAACAAAAACTTACATTGAAGAGCTGATGATGTTACCTGCAGTGTGATTCTCCAGCTGCTCCAGCTGTGACTCACTGGATCTCAGTCTGACCTCCAGAGCTGATCAACAATCACAGTTCATTGATTAGTACAGATGGATTTAAATACACTGTTTGTAAGTGTTAATACAAATGTTAACATAAATCCACCTGATGTGTTGTTGTGGCTGTCGGTCAGTCTGGACTCCATAAGGGAAACTTGAACGGACTGAACTGAAAACACACAATCAGCACAGACAAATGTCTCATTTAAAGTATTAAAATAATGTTACAACAACAATAACAACAACAATAATTTGAATGATGGGGTTCACTACTTGGGAGGTTCTGTGAAGAACCTTCAATTGTTTGCTGTTTCTGAAAGAACCATCGGGGTTCATTCATGTTTATAAAGGAGTTCCTCAGGGAACAATGTTGGATCCTCCACAGTTTCAGTCTAAAGATTCATGTTTCACTTTGTTGGCATTTTTGCTGTATTTAGATAATAACAGTTGGAGTCAAATAATATATTAATAAAACTCTACAGTTAGTTCTAATCCTTTAGAGTCGTACCTGAGTTTTCAGTCTTCAGATCTTCCAGCTGCTTCTCACTGACACTCAGTCTGACCCCCAGAGCTGAACGGGAAATGATTCAGGTTTCACTTCTGGTTTCATTAATGATTCATTACAACTTACATTGAAGAGTTGATGATGTTACCCGCAGTGTGATTCTCCAGCTGCTCCAGCTGTGACTCACTGGATCTCAGTCTGACCTTCAGAGCTGCTGAAGAAACAGTCTGTTTGTACATTCACTGAGTCTCAAACTCCTCAGATCAATCAGATTAATAAATGATCAATACCTAAATGATGACTGGCAATATGACATTAATTATAAATCTACCTGTGGTGTTGTTGTGGCTGTCGGTCAGTCTTGACTCCATCAGGGAGACTTGAACGGACTGAGCTGAAAACACACAATCAGCACAAACAGATTTCTACTGCAAAATATTAAAATAATGTTCAAATAATGATGATAATGTGTATTGTGATTTGTTGAACAAAATAATTACTATTTAAAAACTCAATTTCAGTTGTTAATCATCTCAGAGGATCAGGAGCTTCTGTGAAGAACCTTCATATCTTTGAGTTCCTCAGGGAAACGTGTCGGATCCTCCTCAGTTTCAGTCTGAAGATTCAAGTTTCACTTTTTCTTTGAGCTGAAAACTGTGACTCTGCCCTAAACTCTCCATCGCTTTGTATGAATTTCATAATAAATAGATATAAATAATATTACACTCATATAAATGTACAGTTACCTGAGTTTTCTGTCTTCAAATCCTGCAGTTGCTTCTCACTGACACTCAGTCTGAGCTCGAACTCTACAGAGAAACAGTCAAAGGTGAGTCACTCTGATTTTATCATTATTATTGTGATATTTCATGTTTAATCATGTGTGAGTCAACTTATAAAAACATCGATTTGATAATCAGCCAATCACATCCAGACCGACCGACTGATGATCAGATGAACAGAGACGATGTACCTGCGTTCATTCTCCCCAGAAGACTCTCAGTCATGTTCAGTTTCCTCTGCAGCTTCATCAGTTTGGAGGTTTGATCTGAAACATCAACAGGTAGAAAATGAAGCAGCAGGTAAACTGTTCCTGTCAGTTTGTCTGTGGATGTTTGAGTTACCTGTTTTCTCTGTCTGCAGCTGCTTCGCTGCTTCAGCCTGAACTGAAAACAACAGAGAACAGACAGGAAGTGACATCACTGATCTCTCACTGAACTGAAGGAGTTTCTACCTGATTGAAACATCCTGTCGACGCTTGAGTGACTCAAAATTCACATTTTTCACTGCTTTGATTTTAGTTCTTGAGGACTTTTGTTGCTTCTAAAGTGTCTGTGAGTTTCCTGAGATAAACTCTGGTGTGTAAACACATTGACAGTAAGTTTAACAGAAACCTGCCCTGAAGATGTTGGAGATCTGTTTTTGGACCAATCACTGTCCTCAAACTCTCAGGACGATTTGACTGTTTTAGTCGGTGAGTCGAACTTTAAGACGAGCGTGTTTCGTCGTTCACCTGTGGCTCGTGTCTGCAGCTCGTCCAGTCGGCGTCCGGCGACGCTCAGTCTGTCGGTCAGAGCTGAGAAAAACAGGAAACTGAATTCATCCAGACAAACGAAACAAAAACTCACAGTGGAATCAGCTGATGTTTCCGTTAATGCTTAAAATATCGAACATACAGATTCAAATGTAACAAAGTTTCCTGCTTCAAATATACAAATCAAAAACCTCACTAAAGCGTCATTTGATTTACATTCTCTTGATGAACTCACACCTGATGTACTGAAACATAACATGAAGCTAGTGGGTGTTCTCCAGTGCCACATAGTGGACACAGGAAGTAAGCGAACGCCTTCGTGTCCCGAACACACGAGGCTCCAGAGTCGAGTCCTGGTGTGAAGCTCGTTCATCACCGTCGACTGTTTCTGACTGTTTCCTCTCATGAACACAAACCATGTTTATGCGAGTTCACAGTTCTCGAGCGTCCTCTGTTTTTCTGTCCTCTGGATTTCTCCGTCCAGGTGTTTCTCACCTGTGTTTTCTGTCCTCAGCTCCTCCGCTCGTCTCTCGACGGACCTCAGTCGACCACTTTGATCTGACAGTGTTAAAAACACGCCGTCACTCTCGCGTTCTAAAACTAGTTTACCGACATCATCGCATCGTGTGACCGACCTGCAGAGTCTCTCCTCAGCTCCTCCAGGTGAAGTTGGCTGGAGTTCAGGCTGCGGCTGATCTCTGACACCTGATCTGAAATCAGTCAATAAAGAAGCAACGAACATGTGATTTCAACAAGAAACTAAATGACGCTGAAACAGAAAAGTGAAGCAAAGTTCACCTGAACGCTGTCGTTAATGTGAGATGAGAAACACTTTGGATTGGTTGTCTCCAAACAAATGAATGAATGAATGGATGAATGAATGGATGAATGGATGGATGGATGAATGAATGAATGGATGAATGGATGGATGAATGAATGGATGGATGGATGGATGAATGAATGAATGGATGAATGAATGGATGGATGAATGGATGGATGGATGGATGGATGGATGGATGAATGGATGGATGGATGGATGAATGAATGGATGGATGAATGAATGGATGAAAGAATGGATGGATGAATGGATGAATGAATGGATGAACGAATGGATGAACGGATGGATGGATGGATGAATGAATGGATGAAAGAATGGATGGATGAATGGATGGATGGATGAATGAATGGATGAATGAATGGATGGATGAACGAATGGATGGTTGACCTTGTATGAAACGGAGCTGCTCTCTCTCTGCAGACGTGTTCAGTCTTTCCTGCAGCAGCTTCAGTCGACTCTGCAGAACTGAAACAACATCGTCATCATTTTCTCCAGAAAATGTCAGAAAATAGTGAAAAATGTCTTGAGTGTGAAGAGAAAATGTTCTTTTATTCAAATAATGGTGTAAAATCCAGATCCAAGATTTTCAGATTATTATAATAATTATTATCATAAATGACAAAAAGGAATCAAATCGTCACAGTTGAGAAGCTGAAACCAGCGAATATTGAATGAACCGATCACCAAAATAGTTGCTGATTAATTTCCTAATGATCAACTAATCAATGAATTGATTGAAGCTCTCACTGGACTTTCTGTCTAAACTGATACAGACTTTACTTTATGAGACATCAGATCTTTTCCAGCACCAAAATATGACGAGGAACACCAGGGGTCATCATGTCCAATATGAGGTAATCACACTGATGACATCACTCCCTGACAATGACCTCATACTGAAAGCAAACTGAGCTCTCGCACATTGTCAACAAGACTGAGAATGATTGATTACTGATTGATCGGTTCAGTCACCTTGTGTGTTTGCGTTCGGCTCCTCCAGCTCCGACGCTTCAGACGGAGACGAACTGTTGGAAAATGCTGAGAAACAAAGAGTTAAGAGTTAAAAAGGCAGTTAAAGAGCGAAACTGCTGCCAACAGGAGATAAATGATAAACTGCTTTATATATTTATGAGCAGAACATTTTCAATCTTTATCAGAGTTTGTTTGATCTAACGTCTCCTCTGTTTTATTGTCTTATCTTTCGTCCTGTGTCCACTTCTAGATGTTAACTGACACATTCAGAGTTTCTCATGAATCAGTTATTATATGTTAATAAAGTGATGACACATGAAGAGTCGGGCTGAAGTGAAGTGTTGAGAAGAAACAGAAGGAATCTGACCTGAGTTCTGCTTCATCAGCTCCTCCATCAGACTCTCAGTGTTACACAGTCTGACGGCCAGGACTGAAAACACATCCGCAACAAAGCTCATTAGTCCAGACGTTGGTTTTAACTCCTCACTGTATTTACTCAAATTTAAAATCAGTGTGAACAGGATCAACACTTCGAGTCTTTCAGTTTGTCAGTTTAAATGAATGTGTCGCTGCTGCACTCGACATAAGATCCGTGTTTGTTGTTATATGTAAAATGTAAATCATCCAATGTTGCACTATGTCATGTATGTGATTATCACCGACTGCCACAGGGGGCGCTGGTAAGAACTGTTAATGTCAGAGCTGAGCCACCAAACAGACCTGCGCTCTTCCTCCTCAGCTGCTCCACTGTTCCCTCGCTCGCCCTCAGTCTCGTCTGCAGGAAGGGCAGCTCGGCCGCCAGAGCTGTGGAGACGCCACATTGGGTTACCACGGCAACCAGAGACACGCCAGTGCCCGAACCGGGGTTAAAACATCTGACCATCAAACTAACAGGAACTTTTAAAAAAGATTTAGAAGACATAATACGTCGTCACCTGACAGATGTGAAATCACATTTGAGGAATTTTAAAACGTTCTTCCAGAAGAATTTATCATCGCTTCATCTTCTTCAACTCAAAGCTGATGAAAGTTTTTCCAGACAATCAAATTTCTGAGCTGATAAGAAAGAATTCACTTTCAATGACAGGGTTTAAAGTTAAAGCTGATTTGTAAGTATTGAAAGTAGTTGAAGTGTAACTGTGGTGTGTGTGGGCTGTGAAACTGCAGAACCGTCAGCTGAAGAGTCAGAAGTGAAAACAGACATGAAAACAAGAAAAAACTGAAACGACTGAATGACCACTTTAAGTTGAAGAGGTAAAAGCAGTTGAACTGTCAGTTGAATTTATAAACGATGTTGAAGCGGTGGATGTAGTTTGAGAGTGTGAACTGTAAATAGTTGTCCAAGTGTCATTTGGAATGAAAGCAGTTCGCAGCTACACTTTAAATGTCAGTTGAAGTAGTTGAAGTGTCAGTTGACGTGCAGAAATCAGCTGGTTCACCTGTGTTCTTCTTCTTCAGCTCCTCCACCGAACTCTCGCTGGCGTTCAGTCTGGACCGAAGCGTCGACACTTCAGCTGAAAACGCGATCGATCGAGCTGAAAGACGAAAGACAACAAAATGAAAGCAGACGCTGACATGAAGACTGAAACGTCTCAACAGCTGCTGGACGGATGATGTTAAATGTGTCCAACATTTTGTTCATGATCAAACACCTGCAGAACTGGAGGCGTTCACATCAGCCTCAGCTGGACTCTGAGTTTACTGCTGATGAGCTGAGAACAAGCACTAAAGAAAAAACAGCCTGAAACTGGACAAACATTACGATTCTGAGGTCTGATGAAACAACAACACGACCGTTCGTGGTCGGAAACAAAAAGTTGTTGAAACAACATTTTAGAGGATGTTTGTCGTGTCTTGGTCCTCGGGGCCACCGTACTCCACCGCTCACCTCTGCTCTGCTCCTCCAGCTCCTCCACCTTCCTCCTCAGATCTGAGTTCAGCTCCATCAGCAGCTTCCTGTCAGCCTCCGTCCTCACGTCAGCGCTCATCAGCTGGACGGCCGTCTCCTCGAGTCCGTCCAGGCTGCGTCTCTGCCGCACGGCCTCCACCTCCCCGTCCCTCAGCCGGCTCTCCATGATCCGCAGGGCCTGACGCTGCTCCACCTCCACTGTTTTCAGGCTGAGGACCAGCTCCTTCAAACCCCATAGCTCGTCCCAGAGGACAGGGAGCTCCGGAGGGACGCCGGCCCCTGTTCTGACACCGTCCCGCTGAGGGACAGAAGCTTCCGACTGTCCCCGACTGACGGCTGCAGACAAACAGAAGAACAGAAGCAGAAACCGAGCAGACTCCATCCTGAAAGCAAAACCTGTGACTGAAAGACCAACAGCTTATATACACACACACACACTAATCCTGGTGAGAGCCAGCGGGGATGAATGAGTCCTCTCACAGACGGAACATGAACAAAATACAACCAAAATCAGGCAAATTGTCAACTTGTCAATCTCAACTTCATCCTTTCGAACTTTATTTTCAATGTCGAGCTGAAAAGTTTATTCTTCACCTCTGAAATTGTAGATTGACAAAATAATCTTAACTCCACTTTCCTGCTTTGTCCAAGTCTTTCTGGATCAGAACATGAGGCCAAAGGCTCCAGATGAAGCTGGTAAGTTTTTGCCAAATTTTGAATGTAGGTTTGGTTTGAGAACTAAGAAAACTGCATCTATTGAAGAATATAGAAATGATATGACCCAAAGCTCCAGAACAGTTACTAAATGGACCTTGTGGTGAAACAGTTTCCTCAAACTACTGGGTAGATTTACATAAAATCAGCTGAAGATGATCCTGCTCCACAGAGGATGGACCTTCGTGTGTCTGGTAATAAAAACTCTGATTTTTCCTCTCCGCCACCCTCACAACAAAAAACACAAGAAACATCAGGACAAAAGAGACAGATTGTCCTGAAACGTCCTCATCTCCTACCTGCTTCGCAGAGGACGAACCCTTTAGATTTGAATGAATCCATGACCTTCAGAAAAAGGGATATGTGGAGTTCCCCTAGGCTTCATTCTCAGACCTCTTCTGTTTATCTCATTTTGTTGTTTTCTATAATCTATCAGATCAAAATCGTGCACAGGTTTATGGAACGAGATCCCCAGGCGACAATGATCCAACACAAGCACTGAGTGAATCCATTCAACAAAGCAACGACTCAACGAGCCAGTTTCCTTCAGTTAAAACTGAAACACTTAAAGACCACAGACTAAAGTCTTGGTGCCGTCCTGGACTCAAACCTCAATTTTAACATCAACCTGCAGAATATGTCGACTCTGAGTGCGTTTAAATCAGATCTTCAGACTTTTATCAACTTTTACACTTTTTACCATTTTTCATAGCTTTTTTCAGAATTTTTATTTTACTGTTTGTTTTGTTCTTTTAGCTTATTTTAATCTTCTTTTTCACTCTGTTTTAATCCTTTTAATGTGTTGTGTTACAGTTTCTGGACCAACAGACGGTTTGTCCTCGGCAGCGCTGCATACCAAACATAACTAACACGCTAATCTGCAGCTCAGAGGATCTGTGCGCTCAACGGTCACGTGCACACTCACGTGCACGGCTGTTTGTCTGTTCAAGATAAATATAATTCAAACCTGAATCACAGATCCATGATGAAAACTTTAAGAGACAAACTCACTTTACACAGAAGGTGCTATATGTCATTTAAGCCGACTTATAAAAACTTTAGGACACTAAACTCCACAATTCCATTAAATCAAGTCCAGTTTTTCTATTTAGCTCAATTTTCCCGTCCACTCACCTTATTTGTGACCATTTTTTGTCACAATACATTTTATAGTTAGTATATTCGTCGATCTAAATCCTAAGACAAATTATCTTTGTTTTTCCATCAACAGTTTTCTAGGTTTTCTAAGACAAAACACCTGCTCTTATATTCTGATTGTTAAACACTTTGTAAACGTCGTTTGCAAACGTTCCTTCAACTTTCACCAGCAGTGATTCCTGATAAGAGTGGGTGAGTCCACAGGTTCTGATGGACGCTGCTGTCGACCAATCAGAGCGAGAAAAATACGATACAGAGACACAAAAACGACGGAGGAAGATACGATCGGCTGCATGAATGTCACAGTACAAAGTCTGATACAGTGAAAAGCAAAGAAAATGAGTCTCATGTTTATCGTCATCAGGTTTTACCACCTCAGAGTGAATTTATAGCAGAACTGGAGGAAGTATTCAGACGGTTTACTAAAACTCTGTTACAAGTAAAAGTCCTGCATTGAAAATGTTCTTTCAGTCAAATGTCCTCAAAGTCTCCAGTGTCTGTTCTTCTGTTCCGTCTTCTGTCGTCACAGCATTTTTCCTCCTCATTCATTTAAAGCAGCATTTTTCCTGTTGGAGCTCATTTTCAACTATTTTGTTCAGGACTGAAACTAATGATTCTTTTCATTCTGGATTCATCTGCTGATTCTTTTCTCCATCAATCGATCGATTATTGAAAACTGAGAAATGTGACACAATGATCCAGAGCCCAAAGTGACACCTTCACAATGTTGCTTTGCTCCAAGCAACAGAACAAACCTGCAAACTATCACAGACACATTCAGACTATCACAGACACATTCACATCGATCAGAGGAGAAACAGCAGACTGAAATGCTTTTACATGAAAAATGACTTCAACGATAACCAGTAAAAAGCTGTCAGATAAATGTGGTGGATGAACTTGGACTTTGGAAGCTTTAGTGTTCAAAACCAGAAAAGAGGATTTTATTTTGAATTCAAATCTTTTCATGGCAACAGAGAAAATGTCACACATCCTTTAAAACACATCGAGTTCCTTTAAGAGGAAGAACCAACACATTGCGTAATATTGCTTCAAAGAAACTGGTTCATGTTCAGCAGAAACTCACCTGCCTTCACGTCTCTGTGACTCATCCATCAGTCGTGAACCTCAATCTGCTCTGACTGGGTTTTATTTTGTTTATCTCAGTTTTATTGACTGAACCAGATTCAGTCCGGTTTCTGATTTGTTGTTCTGTGTGAACGGGGTGTCGTCAGCTGATTCTCTCTCCGCCACCTCCAGGCGTGTAAACGGGGTTCGTTATCGCCATTGCAACCGACGTTCGTTAGCAGTGTCATAATCACAGCAGTTTTCAAGAGTCTGTTTCTTTTTTTCTTGTTTCACGTCTGAAACTGAGGCTCCTGTCATCACACAGACGGATCAAAACGAACAAATAGAAATTTAAAAAACAAAACCAGAAAGTTTCCCTTTGTGTTGAGCAGACAGACAGGCTGGCAGGTGGACAGGTCGAGACAGGGGGACGCTTTAACCCCGTCCAGTCAGCATTTATAAGCACTATACAAACATTTCATAAATGGTTTATAAACTATATGAGGACACGTTTAAGTGTCCAACTGAACTGTTTATTATTTCAGCTGTTATCTGACGCAGCAGCCTCGTCCTCGAGTTATTGTTACCGATGTCCTGATGCTAATCTTTCAATATTATCTGCTGATGTCACATAAATGCTGATTAAATATGTTTGTTTGTGTTGCTTTGATAATGAGGAGAGCTGACGTAGATCAGATGGAAGTTTTGTCCTGAGGGAAGTTGTTGTGCAGCAGGTGGAGGACAAAGTAGGAAAGAGAGCAAAAATATCTGACAGCATATTTTAGTGTTTAGTGAATCAGCAGCGTTTGAGCGTCACATTCAAACACTTCACTTTAAACTGAAGCAGCAGAGCAGCTGCAACACGAGCAGGCGACAAAACTCTGTGTTGATCCGCTTTACTTTAACGGACATTCATCCTTTAATGTGGTCAAGAGACCAGAATTCTTCAGATCAGTTCTAGTCCTCAACTAATACATTCATGCACTTTATCGTGTGATTATAAACCATTTATCACATGTTTCTACACGGAATATAAACGATAAAGATGGAGACTAAAAGTAACTCAACAGTTCAGTGAAGACGAGTGACTTCAGTTGTTTTTGTGTCTGTGTCTTTGGCAAATTCTGAAAATTGTATTAAATACTTGTACTTAATAAATGTATGAAAGGAGAAAATCACAGAGAGGAGTTTCTTAGTGTCTCCGGTACCTGGACTCTGATGAACCTGCTAAATCGGAATCTTTGATCTTCTCGTCAGTTTTAGAGTCTCGTGATGCTGCAGTCGTTGCTGATGTGCAGGATGAACAGAAAACAACACGTGTGTTCTGACTCTTGTTCCTAATCATGATCGGCTGTCAGAAGCGAAGGCAGCTCGACAGTTTAAATGACCTGCAGACCTCTGACGTGCCAGCCTGACCTCTGACCTCTGCCCTCTGCCCCCAGGCCAGTCCTCTCCAAAACAAGGCCAAAGTCTGAGTCCTCCGGACCTTCACCAGTCCACACTGGTCCTGGTCCAGTTCAGTCCGATTTGATCAGCGTTGGCTGGTGTAAGCTCTGAACCAGGAGGTGACGGAGGCAGCGGCAGATGAGATCATCCCTCCGGTGTTAGCAGAGGGCTGGGAAACCTGCAAAGCACTCTGGGAAAGATCCATGGACTGCAGGGAGAGAAGAGGAGGAGAAAGAGGACATGTTACATATGATGTATATTTAGGTTGTTTTGGTTTCTCCTTTCTTATTTAAATGTTCTTTGTAAAGTTCCCTGATGACTCTCATGAAGGCTGATGTGAAAAAAAGTTTATTTATAGGTTTTTACACTGAAAGTGTTTCTGGCATTTTGACCTCTTCTGAAATTTGGACAGAAAAATGTCTGACAAACAAGTTTTTCTGGTTTGAAGTGAACGTGATGAAAGAAACTTGATTAGCGTGGTCTCAGAGACAAGCTCCCAAAAAATGATATCCAGCTAGAAATGAAATATTATTTTTAACATTTTTCAAGCAGAAGTGTCAGATTCTGTCTCGGATTTTCGGTTTTTCTCTGTTTTCTGTCTCAGTAACTGAACGTCTCTGGGTTTTTAACTGTTGGCTTGAAGATATCAGCTCGGACTTGGGAGGAAACCTGAACCTGGTGTGATCCAGGTCTTTCTACCTGTGATGGGATGTCACAGAATCGTGGACTGGGCACCGTTTCCCAGTCCGTCCCCAGGTCTGTCTCCTCGTCCGTCACCGCCTCGTCTCCGCTCTCCTCTGCCGGCCCCGCAGCCTCCGGCTCCACAAACTCCATCGACTCCTCCAGGTCGGCGCTCACCTCGAATGGACCCGTCCTGGACCAGAAACGGACCAGAAACAGACCAGAACCAGAGAAACCGGTCAATGTATAAATGGCTCCACAGAATCAAACAGCTCTCTGATTGGCTGGTACAGACAGACGTATCTCACCTGCCCAGGTTGTCGTTGTCGGGGGAAACCAGAAACATGATGTTCCTCAGAGTGTGATGGGGGTGGAGCTTCTCACTGTCGACATGCTACACACACACACACACACACACACACAAATAAAGCCTCCATGTAGGAAACTAACACTCAGTAAAATGCTGCAAGGTCAACTCTGTCTTTTCAGTCTCTTTAAAATCCTGCTGATGATCTTATGTTGGACGTCCGTCTGTCTCTATGTTTCTGGTTCTCATCTGTCACATCAATAAGTGGATGGACATTAAGTTCGACAGTTCAGTTTGGTTTTTTTCTGGTTTATGGTTTTCCATTTTTTTTAAAAATCCTTTAAAATTTTCTATATCATTTTGTGTTTCTGTTCTATATTTTCTTGATGCCTTTCTGTCTCATGTAAAGGTTGAAGGTAAAACTTGCCCGTTTCTCTCTGAGTCCGTTGTTTGTCCGTCCAGTTCAGTTTGCATTATTGGCCTTAAATTTGAGCCTTTAAGTGTTGTGTTGTCAGTGAATCTGAAATCTCTGAGAGTTTGTGTGAGTGTGTCTGACCTGGGAGAAGCAGAGGTGGAGGATGTTGGTGTTGAGTTTGCTCAGAGCTCTGGTGAAACGGTATCGGCTCAGATTCTCTCCACAGAACTCACTGAGGAACAAACACATGAATCAGACACACGAAAGAACCCGGCGCTCTCTTTTCCTGACGCCGTTCTGCCAGTGAAGGCAGCAGCTGGTGTTTCATGTCTCACCTGTTGCAGAGCTTCTTGGGCAGGTTGACATCCAGGATGTGAGACAGGATGGTGACGAGCTGAGTGGCGTAACAGAGAGCAGCACTGATGGTGTGAGCTGGATTGATGTGGTCCAACTCTGCAGCACACAGGAGGTCAGAGGTCATACAGACAATTTCAAGGTTTGTTCTGTTGCTTGGAGCAAAGCAACATAGTGAAGGTGTCACTTTGGGCTCTGGATCATTGTGACCACATTTCTCACTGTTTTCAATAATCGATTGATCAATAGAGAAAATGATCAGCAGCTGAATCCAGAATGAAAAGAATCATTAGTTTCAGTCGTGAACAAAATAGTTCAAAATGAGCTCCAACAGGAAAAATCCTGCTTTTACATGAATGAGGAGGAAAAATCCTGTGATGACAGAAGATGAACAGAAGAACAGACACAGCTTGATGCTCTGGAGACTTTCAGGACATTTGACTGATGAAACTGACAAACTGTTACTGAAGGAACATGAATGCAGGACTTTGACTTGTAACAGAGTATTATTACACTGTGGTTTTTGTATTTTTACTGCAGTAAAGGACCTGAATGCTTTCTCCAGTTCTGTTTCTGTCACCTCAAATTAAGGCTGAAGCCCCGCCCCCCCATTGCTCACCTGGACCCTGATTGGTGCTCTTCTCCTCCACCCAGCTGTAGTAGGCGGAGCAGTCTCCGTTGCTGGGCAGGGTGACGGGGGGTCCGGTGATGCTGATGCTGGTCTCTCCGTTTTGATCGTCCCAGATCCAGCGTCCGGACAGGTAGGTGGTCCTCCGAGCCTCGGCCAGCTCGCTCACCGTGCTGGAGGTCAACGCAGGATCGCACTCCGCCACCACGTCTGCGGGGTCTCTGAGCGTCAAATGCAGGGGCAGAGGACACATTAGACACTGGGACGACGTTTTACTCTTTTCTAAATCCTGTTCATACACTTTGTGATTCAACTAGTTTAGTTTCAGTTTAGAGATTTGCACAAGTGACAAAAAACACAAAGCATGAAAGGAGCAAAGAGGATCAAAAATCTGCTGGCGTGATTATCACGACTGAATTTTCACAATGAAGAGTCAGCGTCACTTATACAGGATAAAATACACAACAAAAGTGAGTGTGTGTGTGTTTGTGTTGGATCTCTGACTGAACTCAGCAGAAACTCTCTGTAGGTTTATGAAGCAGATTCGTGGATGAGCACAAATTATTTGTTCGAGTTGAAACATTTCCAGCTCGTCAGTTCACTCCACCCGGGGGGAATGTGTCTGATCTCATCCTAGCCGGAGCGTCGGCACGGTCAGGTGTGTGCGCTCTCACCTGCTGCCCTGTTTCTCCTCCTGTGTGGGGAAGATGTGGGTGGTGAGCTCCAGGATGTGTTCTCGTCTCAGAGCTGCCAGCTGACTCAGTTTGGTCTGCAGCTCCCGGCTGCGTCTCTCCAGCAGTTCCCCCAGACGACGGTTGTGACGCTCGATTTTATCCCGTTTCTCCTGGTGACGTCCGGCCCGACGCTGCAGCCGCTGACTCTCCTCCTGAGAGCGCAGGAGGAGCTCCTTATCTGCAGGAGGAGGAGGAGGAAAAGATCATAAAGGACGAAGAGGAAAACAGGAGGAGGATAATGAACAGGCCTGAAAACTCAGATGAGTTGAAAAACCATCAGTGAGGCTCCGTCCTAACTAATCAATCGGGCTGACAAAAGCGTATCATCAGTTATTTATTGAGCAGAAATGTAAAACACTTCCTCCATCCAGCTCTGATGTCAGACAGACATTTTCAGGGTCGAGTATCAACATGATCTGGTGAGAGAATTTGATGAAATTGCAGATGCTGCTGGTCACCGGTCAGAAACTGAGCAGAGACAAAAGATAAAGTCTAAAAACCCTCTTTGGATCCAAGCGAATCATTCCAAACCCCTTAGAGCTCAGAATGAAGAGAGTGACTGTGTGACGGACTGAAGGACCAGAGGGAACAAAGAGCAAGTTGAAAACCTTCGGACAGACTCACCGCTCTTCACCTCCTCACTGCCTCGAGCGACCGCCTCCTTCAGCTGCTCGATCTTCATCTTACACGACATGATCTTCCATTTCTGAGAGGAAACAGCAGTTTATTTTGTCTGTTCCACTCCATCATACTTTATTCATCAGAGCGCTATTTGAGATCAATTATCATTAATAAATCAGCGCTAAATAACATTATCAGCAGATTTTGAAAAATACATTTACTTAGCGTGAAGACAGGAATTTACCAGAGAAATGAAAATGACCAGAAAAATAAAACATAGAAATATTACGACCAACATTAAAGTTAAGTAAAGTAAAATTTAAACACATTTTACTAAATACAATCTTTCATCTTCAGCCATCGTTGGACAAAAAGGATAAAACTGAAAAAAGGCCTCTGTGGAAATTAAAAAGAGCAGAATTCAAACCAGACAGACGACCTTTTTTATAAAATAAAGATATGGTGGTGTTTCTTTGCTTCCATAGAGGCCAAAGGTTTCCAGACCTTTGGACAGTAATCCGAGCTCGTCCAACTCGTCAGGCCGGTTGGATCATACAGACATAAAATGACGGAACTCACCATCTCGTCGGCCTGAAGCTTCCTGTCCATGGCCCGAATGACTCTGAGGAGAGAGGAGTGAACAGATCAGTTCAAAGAGCTGGATGTGGACAAACTGCAGAGCTACACACTCATCAGCTCACAGGAGCTTTACAGTGTTTGATCTGTGTTATTGATCAGACTCTAGTAACAGCACGGTCTCTCGTCTGTGTTGTCACAGCTGGAGGCTTCACCTCTGCTGCAGCTGCTCCTTCTCCTCCTTCAGCTTCTTCAGACGCTCCAACTTCTCAGTGTATCTGCAAACACAGACACGACACGAAAAGTTCTCAGAGAAGCTGCTCGGACCTGAAGCTGTTTGTCTACGAGGTCAAAGTTATTTTGGGTTTTCTCAGGTTGTGTAACTGAAGCTAACTAACAGCGGCAGCAGGTCGGAGCGGAAAGCTAACGGCTAACAGAGTCTGAACCGAGCACGAGCGAAGAACAGACAAAGATCCGATAAAACAACGAGTCAGAGCAGAATTAGCTGCTAATGCTAACGAGCCCAAACAACATGACCGTCAACAGACGATCACAACTAATGAGGGAAAATATTCCATCGGGTTTTTACAACTTTTACATAAAAAACCCTCAAGTTTAAACTGAATCTGACGTCAGCAGAAATCACGTGTGTAAAAACATGAATTCAATAATTAACATGGATTTGATGTCTGAAAAAGAAAAATGTCAAAAAGGTCAAATGTGTTTTCTCATCAGAATGGATCAGTTTTAACTTCGGCTCGAGTGAACCACACAGACCAGCCTTCTCACGGACACAGCTCCGACCTTCAGTCCCGGTGCCGCCGGTGCCGCCGCTTTGAATCTGAGCCGAACAGCTGCGCTCGCTCGTTTACAGACGATGTAAATAAACAGGGAAATGCTCGTGTTTGTTGGCTTTACGGTTAATTTCAGTGCTGATATTGATGCCGAACTGTGAAGGGGGCTCATATTCTTTAGAGAAACCTCCTTTATAGCCTGATATGTCGAACGTATTTGCAGCAAAATGAAGGCCGCTGTAAAGTTTGAGAATGTGTCTATGGAGTCTGGCCCTGACAGTGAGCGGAGGCTGCGGGGTTTCAGGTCCAAACCTCTCAGAGTTCCTCCCGTCGAAGTAAACGAAGTCCCCGGCCTGGACGCAGCGGGCACAGGTGAGCCTGCGGCGGGACGTGCTGCACAGCGGGCACCGCTCCACGGCCACGTACAGACCCTCCGCGTCGTCCACCGACTCCACCATCGCACAGCCGGGGCCGCAGTGAGCCGGCGGCGGCTGGCAGGGCCGGACAGGCGGCCTCCCCCCGGACAGAGGGCCGGAGGCTGAGGCAGGACGGTCCGGGCCGAGCGGCGGGAGTCCGGCTGAGGACGCCATGGAGCACGGAGCTAACGGAGCTAACGGCTAATCCGACGTTAACGGAAGCTCGTCAGGGTCAGAAGGAACGAGCCGCTTCTCTACGGCTCCATGTTGATGCTGTGACCGACAGGAGGCCGAGGAGCCGCCGTTTCGTCTTCAAAAGGCTCGTCGGAGGCGACGACGAGCCGCAAAAGATGTTTTTGTTTTGATGAGCTGACGATGAGTCCGACACTTCCGGTTTCTCTGACAACGTGACCGGATGTCTGCAGTTTGTTTATGTCGTGACGTCATGTGGCGGGCGGGGTACGTTCAACATGAAAAATAGCGACAGTGTCAAAACTGTGAAATCAGTCAAAACTCAAGTTAAATTATTTAAACAGTTCATCAGAATAACGAGATGATGAATGAACAGTTTAACTCAAAGTCTGAGATTCTCTATATTTTCTATTTCTGTAAAACACGGATTCATCCAGATGAGTTGGGACTGAAGTTTCATATTGAACCTCGAGTCGATTCCTCAACATTGTGAAATATTCACATGTTCTGATTCAGACGTGAAGAATAAAACAGAAAACCAGAGTTTGTGTTTCAAAAGTTTTCTGTGCAGCGATTTTGGAAAACTGTCATTTATTTTCTTTCAGGATGGTGAAACATTGAACAGAGACTAAAACAAACAGCTGATTCTTCTTCCATCCACAACACAAACTAAAACAGACAAAGAAAATTATTGTTCTGTCTATTGACACATGAAGAGGAGCAGAGGTCAAAGGTCGGCCTCACTGCTTCCTGAAGCCTCTGAGGATCGGATAAATGTTCTCAAACGCTTCGTAGATCTCAGCTCGTTCTTTGGCTCCTGGGATTCAACACATGATATTTAATTATTACAACTTTAAGAGTGTGTGGAAATGGCTGCAGTCACCAAAGGAAACAAATTTGTGTCGCGGTAGGAAATTCTCAGAATTACAAGAAATTATGTCTTGATTACAAAATCTGTATTTCATAATAATGAATCTACATTTTATAAAAGATTCACAATTCATAATTATGAACAAAGATCCTACAAGACTCATGTTTTATAATTACAATATCGTTATCTCCCAACTACAAGAGCCATATTTCATGATTACAGATCAAAGATGCTGTAATTAGTAAATCTCTATTTCATAATTAGGAAATAAGTATTTCATAATTCCAAGATCTGCATGTCAGTATTATGACATCAGACATGTCATAATCACAGATCTGTAATTTGTAATTAGTCACAGGCTGATGGAATCAAAGCGGCTCTTCGCCTTGTTGAACTGCAAGTGACAGATAATTGATAATAAATAAAAGATATAAATAAATTAAATAATTTATTTCAGAATTATGGGATTTTTAGGAGAATTGGATCTTATAATTACTATCTCATAAGAATAATGAGAGAACAATCTTCTTGTATGTTACTCTGCTGGATCAGTCCACTGATCACTGTGGTGTGTTTATGTTAGTGATAAGGTTTTGACTTATCGTTTTTTTCTTGTATCGTTTTTATCCTGTATATAATATGTTTAAATCTTATTCTATTTTATTTTTTAAACCTTTTTCTTTACCTTTTTTCCCCCTATTTGACACAGTGGGACAAAGAGAAACGGCATTTCATTTTCTTTTTGTTTGTAACGTTGAGAAATTGACAATAAAGTGACTTGACTTGACTTGAACTATATTAAACATTGAAATGTAGCTGTTAGCATTTAGCTAAAACTCTGTGTGCTTTTTCTTAACTGACCTGAAACATCAGCTCATTTAAATGTGTTTTCTCATGTCAAGTTTTCCTGGAATCATCAGATGAAACACCGCCGATTTTGTTTTCTGTTGCTGAATGTGAATCGACCTGTTACGAGCTAAAGTTACAGACGGGGATTAAATGCAGTTGTTAGCGTTTGTCAGCTGTTACGTCACTGAAGGACCGTGATGAGTTTCTTTACCGGTCAGAACCACTTTTCCAGACACAAAGATGAGCAGGACGATCCGAGGCTTCACCATGCGATAGATGAGGCCTGGAAACAGCTCGGGTTCATAACTGTGCAGAGGAAAACACACGTTAGCGGCATTTAAACCTTTTGTCCAGCAAATAATGGAAATAATCAGAAAATACTGATCAATTACAGAAAAGAATCCAAATAATCCTTACAGTTAAAAAATTGTGTTGTGTGACGTGTTTAGCTTAGTTTCACCCAGATAAGAAGGGAAACTGCTGCTGGTGCAGTGTGAAGGTTCCCTGTTGGTCACCAGGTGACCAGGTTTTAAATGCTGCTGGGACCAGAGCTCTGAGTTTCTTCCAGACTGGCGAACCTGCCTCTGTTTCTACCTGCTGAACTGTTGGTGTGTCAGGACCAGTCCTTCCAGTCTGATGGGGAAGCAGACGTCGCAGCTGGCCACCATGTTCTGGATCTTAAAGTCCAGGAAGCGGGCGGGGAAGCCCAGTTTCTGCACCACCCGAGCGTATTTCCTGGCCGCCAGTCGCGATTGTTCCTCGCTGCACGCGCTCAGACACACACAGGTGGGGAAGAGAAGAAGGTTCATGAAGGGCGTAGCAGAAGCACAGCGTGACCTGTAACTGGAGGTTGAAGGAGGGATGGACTGACAGACGGATGCACTGACCTCTTGGCGCCCGTGCAGACCATCTTCCCTGAGCTGAAGATCAGCGCCGTCGTCCTGGGCTCACGGATCCTCATGATGACGGCTGCAAAACGCTGGAACAACACAACAACTGAAAAGGCTGGTGGCATCCGAGACGTGACATCAACCCTCAGTCCACGTTTGCTCTACATGCACATCAATAAGTACAAGTACATCATGGACTCAATTCCACGTTGTTCTTGTTCCACAGATGGACGTTGTTTCTTTACAGAACTCGCTGATTAAAATCTGATTACAAAGCAGCTTTCTGTACCTTTGGGTTGTATTCTGCATTTCTGGCTTGGAGGGCAATAAACTTCAGATCCAACGGACAACCCAGGTTCACTGTGGAGACAATGTTCCTGCACACACACACACACACACACACAGAAGTCAGCACTATATTTAAAGGATGAGTCTGGTGATATTCTATATTTTTCCTCTCATCATTGGTCTAAATCGGTGGAAGCTGGCAGCAGAATTCTGAACCAGTTGTAGCTGTGAAAGTTGTTTATGGCTGCAGGAACAGAAGACGAGTTGCAGTAATCAGTTCTGGAAAAAATAAAGGCATGTATAACTTTCTCCATAATCACAGAAGGAGAGAAGTTATTTTTTATAGGAGATGGTTCTTAATTCAGGAAACAACTGTCTTGACCTGCTCTTCAAAAGTGAGACTGGACTCAAAAATGACTCCTTGTTTCTGTGACAAAGCTAAAGAGCCCAGCTGATGTTTCAGCGCCTCAGTGTGACCAGCCCTTGAAATGTTTGTGATCAGTTGAATTGTTAAGAACGGCATTTCTAGCAGGAGCCCTGCTGTCGCACAGAGCAGGTATTTGAAACAAGTCGGGTTAAAAGCTCAGTTCGTCCAGCTGCTCTCTGCATCAGTCGAGTCCTGCTGGAACAAGCAGCCGACGGCTTTTTCTGCTCGGATGAATTTTGTACAGATCCGTTCTGGTCATCAACACGATGATGACCCTCCGGCCCTCTGATTAATTTGATGTTGTTCACTGATGAGGACAATGACTCTGTGGGCGGAGACATGATCCATCACATCCAGAACCTCAGACCCCAAGAAGCAGTAAGTGAAGCTGTTTGGAGTTTCCATGAATCTAAAAATCGAATCTCCAACAGTTAAAAACTCGACAGGCGACGTCACAGACGGCTGCTGTGGACCTGAACCACGTTTCATCACAGACTTACTGTAACTGTGGGATGATTCCTGACCTCTCGGTCACGGGGGTCATGGGGGTCATGGGGGTCATAGGGGTCATGGGACAGAAGGGGGAGGCACCCCTCCCCAGCCCCGACATGGACGACCCCTGCTGGGGGTCAGCGGCAGCTGCTGCTGTGGAATCCTGGGAGTTGTAGTCCAGACAGACGCCGCTGTCCTGAGACACGTCCAAAGCTGCAGTCTGAGTCTCTGCTGCAACAGAACAACATCAGTCAGAGTGACAGGAGTCCACGTGTCCGTGCAGAGACCACGTCCACCCCGCAGTCCCACCTTACACCCGTCAACTGAGATATTCTGGATAAAGAGTTCTCAGAAATCATCCTTTGTTGGTCAGTTTTACTTAATTTGCTTTATTTTATGTTTATAATTCAAAATTTAGAAGCCAAACATCTCTCCACTTATTTTCTGTGTCAAACAACAGGTTTCATCTGAAGCTGAATATACAGAAAAAAACTTCTGCATTAAAGAATTAAAAGCGGTTTGATTTCATTATTTGTCATATTGTTCCCACTGGTGTTTTCATATTCATAAGCTGACACTTACTAGCTGTATCAGTTTCTTATTGATAAAAGGTATCAACAGTGATGTCATACCTGTGTCACCATGACGACTGGGCTCGTCCTGCGTGCCGAGTTCATCAGGTAGGAAGCTGAGGTCGAGCTCCTCCCCCGGCTCTCCGCTGGGCACCGCCTTCATTGACAGGTAGGAGGGGTCCTGCAGGGAGGGGGCGGGGCTGTGGAGGCCCAGCTCCTCCCCCAACATGAAGCCTGAGTCCTGCAGGAGAAACACCCGGACGAGGTGGTGGATCAGACGGAGCTGCCACACGTCTGTCCGTCCGTCCCTCTGTCTGTTTCACCTCTGCCCTGAGGTCAGTGTCCAACATAGAAATGCTGTTTCCTCTACATCACCAGGAGTTTAGTTCTAGTAGAGAACGTACTGGTGCAAACATGGTCAAATTTGAACATACTGAATCTGAATATATCAGAATCAGCTTCTATGATTTGGATCAAATGGAAGAGATAAAACTTCAACCACAAATTCTCTGAAAAAATAAAGAGAGGTTTTCTGGTGATATATTTTGTTTTTTCTACCAAAAATGTACACGTGAAACTCATGTTAGTTTGGTTTTCGATTTCATGATGCATCTTTTACTAAATAAAGGAACTTAATTGGAATTAATGTCAAATCTAAGAAATAATTGAAATAAAAACATCATGTCAAACAAAGTGAAATGTAAATTTGTAAACAACAAAAATCGGAGAAAACATTTTTGAATCTTCTTTAAAATTTGGGATTTTATATTTAATGTTTTTCATTCACAGAATATTCTGACTGAAGATTCACTTGAATTTAGAAAATTCAAAGTCACCTCAGTTTGACTTCCCACATGCAAACGCGTTCACTGAATAATGTCAACGTTAACTTCATGTTGTAACAAAGTTTTGGATGTTCAGAGCAGCAGCATGAAGCATCAGGTCAAAAAGTCAGACAGAGAACAGCCGACAGTCTCTACTCACATTTGCAATGGAGTCATCAAAATAACGCTCCAACGCCGACTCGTCCATGAGTGAAGAAGCACCTGACTTGATCCAGGACCTTCCAGGACTGTTTCCAGGCCGAGAGCTGCGCAGCTGCATCCAATCCCGAACTCATCAGACACTCACACAGTCTTCAGCTCCAGCAAACAGCTGCTGTGATCTGATGATGTCTTGATCCTCTTTTACTTCAGTTTCCTTTATTAATATAATTATTCTTTGTCTCTGAGGCTAAAACCTTTAACATGAAACCAACAGACTGTTTTCACTCTCAAAGTGTCCGAAAGATGTCAGAAAAACCAAGTCATGTTTTACATTAAACTATGTAAAAAAAATTAAAGATAAATATACAGTTACATTTTTTTTAAACTTCTCTGAAACATCTTCTTCTTCATGTTCATCACACTTTGACACCATCGACAGATTTATCGAAGCTCTCTGATGTTTCCACTGAAATATTCAAACTATACGTTTTTAACTTCACATCATTCCATCAAATGGAAATCTGGAGATCATTTGACACACATTCCCTCAAAATTCAAATCTCCACTAGATTTTAAAGGACAGTCGATCTCAGACAAACAACATGATGAAGACTATGGAGTTTAAACATTAACTGGGCTTGGATTATTGTCTGAAGTTTGTTTTATAAAACTTACTTAAATTCTTCTGTCTCTTAATAACTTTATTCTGTGGTGGAAGAAGTATTCATGCAGAAATATTCTTACAAGTAAAAGTCCTTCATTGAAAGTGTTACTTAAGAAAAAATAATTACACATCTTCAGTTGTTGATTATATATCGTAACAATCTGAATGAAGCACTGCAGCAGACAGAGATGTTCGTTTCTCATTCACACACCAACAAATAACATTATTATATCAATTATTTTTTTATTATTGATATTCATTTCCTAGTTGTTCGCTGCAGTTCATCCTCCCTCCTGCAGGGAGAGACATGCTAATCTTCACTACACTACAGGAATACAGCTCTGCGCATGCGCGCCGGATATAAACAAAGCAGCATGACTCTATGGAGTTTAGAAAAGTCTGACAGCAGCGAATTGAACAGTTATTACTGATATTATAACCGATATCTGATCAGATATCTCAAATTGTCTCTGCGACAACTTCCGGTGGAAAATCGATCCGTTTGTGACGAAACAAAATGGAGACGGTGAAGAAACGTCTGACCGAGTTTTCAGAGGAGGCTCACGGTCAATACCGTTAATACTACTACTACTTACTTACTTACTAATATTACTGCTAACGCTACTACTCCTACTGATAATACTGCTACTAATACTACTACTGCGACTAGTATTATTACTACTACATACATACATAGTATTACCTTTACAATTATTACTACCAGTACTACTATATACTGTAACTACTAGTTACTACTGCTACTTTTTTATAACTCCTACTACTATTACTACTGACTGGTACTACTGGTAAAGTATTACTCGTGCAGCCCTCCCTCCAGTCAGGCTGCTGCTCACAGTGGCGACTCAGCTGATCAATCATAGTCATTGTTTATGGACTACCTTTCAGATCTGTATCTGAACCAATCAGTGCCGTACCTGGAGGAGCCACCTGACCCGCTGCAGTTCTACCGTGACTGGATTGGTCCAAACAAGCCCTGCATCATCCGCAACGCCTTCAGCCATTGGCCAGCCCTGTCCAGGTGGTGCCCAGAGTACCTGAGGTGAGGAAGCCCCGCCCACACCACATCTGCACTCTTCTCCAGATGTTTGTGATCCTCTGAAACACAAATGAGCAGGACGTTTCCTGTCTGCAGGGAGAAGGTGGGGTCAAAGGTCATCAGTGTGGCGGTGACTCCAAACGGCTACGCTGACGCTGTCAGTGGTGACCGCTTCATGATGCCGGAGGAGAGACAGATGAGTTTTTCTTCTGTGCTCGACATCATTGAGGAGAAGGTGAGAGACGAGTACTACTGCTCACTGTGTACATACAGTAAGCAGTAGTACTCTGGGTTTCATTCTCTAAATTGTTGTGAATGTGAACAAACACAATAAAACACACAAAACAAACTGTTCAGCTGTTAAAGAGGTTAAAGGATCCAACATTGAACAAAACAATGAAGGTTGAGAGAAAAGTCCAGAAACTGAAACCAGACTGTATCTGAACTTTGTTTTCTGTCGCACAGACTCAGATCAGTCACAGGAGACATTTTACTGCAGAACCAGTACTTTTACTACATGAAGCTGAGAATACTTGTGTACTCTGACAGGACTGTGTGTGTTGCAGGTTCAGGCCTCTGGAGTATTTTATGTCCAGAAGCAGTGTTCTAACCTGCTGGATGAACTTCCAGAGCTGACAGATGATGTGGAGCCGCATGTTTCCTGGATGAGCGCCGCGCTCGGTCAGTTCAAACCGCTGCTGCTTCTCATCACATTGTTCAATAACATGCAACTCGTCGCTAATAAGTTCAGAGCTGGAACAATTTGAATAATTAATTACTCTTCATTTTTTTACTCAAAATGCCAAAATCCATTTGTACTCTGTTTTATATTCACATGGTGTAGCTGCAGATTCTCACTAAATAAATCTCCAACGTTCATTAAAATAAATAACATTTTGATTTCACGGTAGATGTAGTTCTGGAAATTTCAGAAATTTGTATCTCAAAAACAGAGTTTTTCTATCCTCATGTAAATTATTGCAGTCAATGGAAACAGAGCATCTTTAAACATCAGTTTGTCATTTGTTGTTTATTATTTAAATTTTATTAAAACTGACTGATTTTCCTCTCTATGACCTTTAACATATTAAATCTTCTTTCTCCTTTTAGGAAAGTTACCAGATGCTGTCAATTTTTGGCTCGGAGAGGCGAGCGCCATAACGTCCAGTGAGACTTGAACACAACATGTCAAAGTTTGTTTACAATGTAGAAACATCTTGTTTAACTGTCTTTCATTTGTCTGGTGTGTGTTTTCTGCTGCAGTGCACAAAGATCACTATGAGAATTTGTACTGTGTGATCTCTGGAGAGAAAAAGTTCATCCTGTTGCCGCCCACAGATCGACCCTTCATCCCCTTCAGTAACTATAGCAACAACCATGTAACCGCTCGGTGCCATGTACGGTAACTATAGTAATGGCATTCTGTGTCCGTCAGGTGAGTATCAGCCGGCTGTTTACCGTCAGCGGGACGACGGCGAGTTTGAGGTCGTCGACCAGATCGACTCTGAGAAGGTGCGTTTGGGTGTCTGTAATTCTCAGCGCTCTCTGCTCAATTTGAAACACTGCAGTTGAACCTGACTCACCACTCAGGTCCCGTGGATCCCTCTGGACCCTCTGGATCCAGACCTGGACCAGTATCCACAGTACCGCAGAGCTCGGCCGCTCTGCTGCAGCGTGAAGGCCGGAGAGATGCTGTACCTGCCGTCACTGTGGTTCCACCACGTCCGGCAGTCGCACGGTTGCATCGCAGGTACAAACACTGCACCTGAACGCACCACAGGCATAAAACTGTTGTCCACAATTTAAAAGACTATATTGAAGAGACTCAGATTCAGACTTAAAAAGTAGAATTTATCAGCGCTGTTTTTTCTCTGCTGCAGTGAACTTCTGGTACGACATGGAGTACGACATTAAGTACAACTACTTCCAGCTGTTGGAGACTCTATCTGAGGTCACAGGGTCGACGTGACATCACAGCAGCTGCATGATGTCATAGTGTGTCTGTTATGACATGAAGCAACTGTAAAACAACGTTTAGTTTTTCAAATATTGACTAAAAATGGTTGGAAGAGATATTGTTTTCTGAATTGTACACCTGTCCACCAGGTGGCGATATTCACTGTAAGAACGAATAAAACTGACAGAAAGCCTCAAATGATTCTTGATCTATCTTATCAAATATCTTTGATATTTGTTCTATTTGCGCCACGTTCTTCAGCCACAGATGAGACATTCAGAGTCCAGAAACTGATTTTTGTGAACACTTAAGTGATTAAATCTATCAGATTAGAAAATAAAGGTCTAGTCAAGTCTTTTTTAAACCCAAACAAGAAGCAATGAGAAAGCACTTTATTAACGCAAAAAAAAAATCTTTAACAGAGAAACAGCCAGCAGACAACAAACCTTAGAACAAAATCTGTGAAGGTCAAAGGCTGTTTTTTTTCCCCTCCCCTGATATTCTTTTTTTCATGTACAGTCACTTTTGTAATATTGCATCGTCTCCGAGACTCAAGGCCACGTTTCCTCTTTTCCCTTCAAGAAAATCATGATAATAATAACATGAGTTCTGTTAAAGGTGATTATCACTCGGCTGATTGAAGAAAAACAAACTCCTGTTTATAACTCCATGAAAGAATCTCTCTCATAAACTCTTGATGATTTATGTACAAATGTAAACACAAACAAGGTGCCGATAAAGTTCATCTACTGTGGATTCATTTTTGCTCCAAAGACGACGCCCTCTGAAGCTCCGCCTCCTCACAGGGGAACAGAGAACCATTATTTTCATCATCAATGAATCTGCTGATCAGGTTTCTGGTTCACTGATTGTTTCTTTCGTCCAGAAAATTGACCCACCTCATCTTCTAATGTGTTTTGTTAAATTAATCGATTATCAAACTTGTTGGCAAATAACTTTCTGATGATCGAAGAACTGATTGAGTGATTAATCGTTGCAGCGCTGAAGTCTGAAGAGTTGAATTGAGAATAAATGAGGAGTCGACAACATTAAAACGTGGAGTGTGTCTTGTTCAGCAGTCAGACATCTGTCTGGTGATCAAAGCTGATGATGATGATTAAACCAACTTCAGCCTGACGCGTTTTCCTCTCACATCTCAACTTTTCTCAGACTGTAAAGGTTTGTGTTTGTTTCTGACTTTGTGATTAATTTCTGTCCACAGGGATCGATCTACTGTTCAGATGTGAGAATTAAATCTAATATTCACCTGTGATGATCTGATCATATTCAGAATTCACTGTTTTGAAGCTCAGCAGGTTGTTCCTTGAACACAGCGTCACTCTGATCTATTGATGATGTGTTGACGAACACAAACTGAAGTAAACTAGTGAGAAAATCATGGCAACAAACCACCTGAGAGGTGAAGTGAGGAAACATTTTGGATGGAAACAGTAAAAAACTAAAGCAGCATGTTTGGATTTGATCACTGGAAACTGTTCGTCAACATTCTCCCAAACTACAAATATGTCATGTGACCATTTGACTTCTTTGACACCAGTTTCAGTGTCTTTAAGTGCCTTTTGCCGACTGACCTCCTGCAGATGGATGTTTGTCCGAGAACCTGACTGATTTATTTACATCATCAGCTGAAGACAGTTGGATGTAGATGATAATTAAATATTAGATTATAGCATGTTGTGATATGCTCCAGATGGACTTGAGAAATTAATGTGGTAATGATCAGAAACCAGTTTTAGTCAAACCTGGTGTGAAACGTCAGCAGTGACTTTAAGGTTCAATCTTCTCTGTTGTTGCTGAGCAGCAGTGAAGCTCTGGCAGTCACAGAAGAAGAAGAAGAAGAAGAAGAAGAAGAAGAGTCCTGGTTGGGACACTTCCTCCCTCCAACTGCTGCTTACCTCTAATGACAGACTGTTAACGAGCTGCTGATGAGTCGTGACGTGAAGCAGCAGCAGGAAGCTGCAGTGTTCGTAAAGATCGACGCAGCAGAATCAGACTTTCACTGTGATGGAGGCTGTGAGGAGACCTTTGAGCAACAGGGGGCGCCACAATGTTGAGGGACAGCATGAAGCAACTCGGGTCAAGATTAATCTTCAAAACAAGCTTAAAACATGTTTCAGATAAACTCACCGATTTTATGTCCAGAATTTAAAAATATAACTAGCTGCATTTATTGTTTCCATTTAAAGGATTCTCAATTTTCTTCTTTTTTTCCAATAAAACGATGCTCCTCAAACGCACCTGGACGTGTTTATTTAAAGGAAAATCTGACCTGCTGTTGCATCATGGGAGCAGCGGATGTTAACATCAGCAACCTGTTTCTCACACTCTCAGTCGTCGTCGTGGCTTTTCCTGTAAATTGGGACGTTGATGCTGTGGAACGCCGGCACCCAGCGGTTGTCATGGAGACCCACGTTGCAGCCGGGCGTGTCCCTGTGGGCGCCATGGCAACACATCCAGTACCCAGGGCCGTACGGCAGCGCCTGGCAGTACGGCTTGTGGTGCCAGCGGCACAGCGACACGTCCCCGCGGCCGTAACGCTTCTTGCATTGTTTGCAGGGGTCGTCACGGTAACGGGGGTCAGACACCCAGAGCGAGTCGGCGGGCCGCACGCTGTAGTTGTCTATGATGAACTGAAAGTAGTGGCAGGTGCACTTGAGCGCGGCGAGGCTCTGTGTGGGCAGCAGCAGGAAGATCTTCACCAGCAGGTGATGCGGCAGCACTGCCAGGTACGGCTGAGGCTCCAGCAGCTGCTGCAGCCGCTGACGCATCTCCAGGAAGTCATTTGACACTGACGCACGCCGGCCCAAAGGCACTGCGGCAGAGTTGGGAGTTGCACCACCAACCACCTCCTCCTCCTTTCTCCTCCTCTTCTTCTCTGATTGGCTGCCAGAGTTAGAACAAGCAGGAGGGAGGCTTAGCTTTGGGGGGGCGGGCTCCAAGGTCATTCTGTGGAAAGGGGGGCATGGCTTTGAGTCTGTGGGGGAAGGGATGGAGTCTGTGTGGGGGAGTGTCTCTGAGGCAGCAGGAGGCAGAGACAGAAACAACAAGCCGGGCAGAGGCTCCGCCTCCTCAGTCTGAAGGGCTGTGGTCTCTGTGGGGGGCGGGGCCTGTGTCTCCAGACCTCTGCCCCCCTCGGCCTCCTGACCCTTGTCTGCAGCCTCACCTGAGGGGGGCAGGAGGGTCGTGGTCAGGCCAGGTGAGGGGGGCGTGGTCAGAGTTGAGGCAGGTGTCTCCGTCCTGGGCCCTGGCTCTCTGCCTGCACTCTGAGCTCCTGGCAGTGACGAAGAGGATGATGATGATGAAGGCTGGCAGGGGGCAGAGATCTGGTCCCTGGTGGCGAGCAGGACTCGTCCCACTGTCCTCCTGAGGCTGTTGTTCCTTGACAGAAGTCCCTCCGACCTCCTCCTCAGACATTCAGACTCCAGCTTGGCCACCATGTCTGATACACTGATGCTCTCTGGCTCCTCCCCCCTGACTTCTGACCCCTCCCTGACCTCAAGGGGCGAAGCTCTGGATAACGTGATGGTGGTGGAGCTCCTCTGGAGGGTGAGCAGAGGTTTGGAGTCCGGCTGCTGCTCGCTGACTCTCTGCTCCAGGAACGCCACCATCTCCACCACCGAAACCTTCTGCTCCTCCTCCTCTGCGGCCGTCATCACCTCGCCTCCACACCGCCCGTCGCCCGACCGCTGAGTCGAGTCCGGACACCGTGGAGACAGTTTGTGGGCCTGTTGCTGTGTGTCCAGGACCCGGATCCTCTGGTCCTGCTGGAAGTTCTGGTTGTTTCCTGACCTGCGGCGCCGTTTAGCGCTGCTGTTTTCCTCCCAGCTTCCCTTCGCCTTCACAGCCCGCAACAGCCCCGACATGGCGGCGTGATTCGTACACATAGACGGCGTCCTGTCTCGACTGCCAGGGCCACCGGTTGAGGTGCATCCGCCATGCCCAGCGCCAATGGTCAGCCCCCCATCTGAAGCAAAGATGGCAATCTTCTCACGGACGTGTCCAGGTTTGATGACGGTCCAGATGTCCAGTGGGGCGTCGGCGTCCTCTGCCGTGGTCTGGTACAGTCTGAGCGCATTGTTCTCGTAGCCCGGTGGAGGAGGGAGGAGCTGCAGGGCGGCACTGGGCGGCGCCTTCAGCCGGAGCGTGTTGGAGGAGATGACACTGAACGGGAGGCGGCTGCTGCTGCTGTTGTTGCCATGGTTACTGCTGCAGGTCCTCAGCAGTGCCCCCTGATGGCTCACAAACAGGTTACTCTGCTGGGACAACGTCTGAACACCGACCGCATCCAAACGCAACTCTGAGCGCACAAGCTTTGGATATGACTTCAGGTGCATGATGGTCCTGAGAGAGAGAGAGAGAGAGAGAGAGAGAGAGAGAGAGAGAGAGAGAGACAGACAGACAGACAGACAGACAGACAGACAGAGAGAGTATGGGGAGACATGACAGAATTAAAACAGACATTTTACTATATTTCGTATAGAAAGTTTACTGATCTTTAATCAGCTAATGTTAGCATGCTAATACACAAACCTAAGATGATGAAACATTATACCTGCTAAACATCAGCATGTTAGACTGTTGGCTGTCATTGTGATAGAATATTCAGACAGAACGTTTAAATTGACAACATTAAATGTTGGAGCTTGACGGTGAAGCTTTGGTCTCCTGACAAACTCAGAGCAGCTGTGAGATAAACACAGAGTTAAAAACAGCTCAGACCTTTCAAGGACAGATTTCTCAGCAGGCGTCTGCTGACTGAAAACAAACACACCTCTGAACGTCAGGGCCAGTTCATCATGTGATCACACACACACACACACAGACACAGACACAGACACAAACACACATACACACACACAGAGTCTGTTTTATATGAACCACTGCATACCACCTTAGCTACAATGCTAATGTTGCTAGCAGTAAATTGCTAGCTTTTCGAGACTCGAACTGTGTTTTTGTAACAAACCTTGTAACTGCATGCTGATATTTCTTGAAGATCGTCTTTGTCTGGTGGCCCAATTTTCTAAATCACTTCAATGCAACTTCAGCATGAAACTTTGAAATAATTCTAACTGGAGCAAACAAAAAAATAAAATGCAAGGTCCACTAGTGTTTTCCTGAGCTTTAAACCACAAATCACAGCCTTGATCAGCAGATGAAGTTTGCTTAGAGAGAGCTCAGGGGAAAAAAACCTTGTAAGTCAACCTTGAGTAAAGATGATTTCATTGATCCATTTCCAATGTTTGATGGCTTTGATTGACAGCTGTCAGCTTATCACAGGCAAAGTTTCTCTCCTTCAGTCCCTGATTCTTTCCTCCTCACTTCCTTTCCTTTCAGTGTTTTACCTCATCCACATGTGCAGAAACATTTTAACTACAGGTTGACATCATCAACAACTGCGCAGACAGACAGACAGACAGACAGACAGACAACAAACCAGCATCAACCACATCAGTCCTCTGCTGCTCTCAGTTCAGTCTGGCTTTGTTCCACAAACACACCCAGTATGAACAAACCTGACGAATGAAGGAAAACCATCTTCTTCACAACTTCTTTCATTCTGCTATTTGCTAGTTGTCACACGTCTCTTCCTCATCCTGCACTCACGGCCATAAACATACATGTATCCTATCAAATGTGACCTGAGGAGACCAGCTGACCCCTCCCTTCATATGAAACCACACCTGACTGTGAGCTGCTGGCTAACAGCAGCTAGCTGAGTGACATCATGGGTCAGATGTGTGTTTGGATCTCAGCTGGTTCATACGTTCATTTTCCCTCATCCTCCTCCTGACGCAGGTGAGGAGGTGGGTGGAGCTCAGGTGTCTCACAGACAGCACAGGTGCTCATGGTCCAGCTGTGTGGACAAGACACTTTAAACCTGATAATATTTAACTTTGAGTTCACAGGTTGATTCTCTTGTTTCTACTTCAGTGAAGATACATGATACAGTTGAAAGGAGAATCACAATGTTATTTTCTAATTTCAGCCATTTAAACTCTTGTTTGACTGACCTCTGACCCTAAGCAGCAGGGATCAGAGATCATCATTCTGAAATGATTCTAATCAAAGCTTTGACTCCATAAACAAAAGAATTCAGCTCATCTAGATGCAGAGATCCAGCTGTTCTTCATAAAGCAGACTTCTATTAAACTAGATTCATAAAATACTTTTCAGTCACCATGTCATGACCGACGAGGCTGAGTTTGGCTTCTGGTGCCGTTGAGTCAGCTCATAGGACAGCTAGCTGCATGGCAAACCACGCTAACTAGCTAAAGGCAGCTACAGTTAGCAGTTACTTTAGCAACAAGGAGAGCCATCTGTCAAATGTTCAGTCAGCTGTGTGTGTGACCTCTGACCTCTCTGCTCTCTCACTGTTTTATATAACAGGGTTTCTGGCTCTGATTAGCCTCTCTGACTTCAGGTTGTGTAATCCTAATTGTTCCCAGTCGCCCTGATGACGACTCGCCCGCAGCACCAGATCCACTTCAGCTACAAACCGAACTCAGAAAACTTTACATTCAAGGTGAACACAGAAATGGGTTTTTTTTCAGTTTCAGGATGTAAAAGTATATATAGTTTATTTGAAGTGTAATGTTTTTTCTTTTGTCATCCTGTCTGCTTTATTAAAAACAGCTGCATGTTTGTGAACATCATTTCTGAGTTTATTGAGTCAAAGCTTTGATGACTCATAGCTGACTTGTTCTATTCTCCTTCAATAAACCTCAAACAGTGTGATAAAGGTTAGGAAACATGAGGCGTCCTGATGGTCCAGTGGTTTAGACACATGGAAGTGAAATGGTCCCAGTGTGATTCTGGCTGACGTCTTTATTGACATGTTCCCTCTGTTTCCTGTTCTCCCTCAAACTGGGACCTTTTCAAATGAAGGTGGAACATCTCAGACACACGAGTCCAGTTTGTTTCAGCATGTTTCACTTTTGTTTGCAGCTTCAAACACACTCTGAGGTTTCTGCTTTCGTCCAATCATTCAGCAGGTTCCTGGATGAAGTTGAGTCTGGGGGTTCATGGAGGGAAACATCAGGGTGGGATTGTGTAACAGTAATGACTCACACGTTACATCATCAGTGATGTCATCCCTCAAACTAGAAACATCCACTGCAAGTTTCTGAGTCTGAGGCCTGAAAGTGTTTGAACATGTGTGTCTGAAGGTGGGATGTGGGAGATTATTACAGATGTAAATGACAGATTTATGATCCACATTAGAATTTCACACATCAGAATAATCAAAAAGAAACAATCGTTATCTAAGAACAGACGCCACCTCTGACCGACTGTTTCATCTCTGTACGTTTATGGACTCAGTTTTCACTCATGCTGAAACATGTTCAACTTGTGTGGTCACGTCTTCTCGCCAACCTCTGCTTAAGTTTTGCTCTTTTTGTACTGTAAAGCATTTAAATATGATTTAGGCGATTATCATTGTTTATCAACAGCCTGTTAATGATTGATCTAAATTTTACAGATATTCAACAGGCCATCATGGCGGCTTGACTTAAACAGAACAATGTGAACATGTGTCACAAGAAAAACATCCAAACACAACTGAACCTACCTCCAGACTGTGTGCTGATTGGTTGCTGCTGGTGGGGGGCGTGGTCCTGGTTTGAGTGACAGCTCCTCTGACCCTTCAGCTTCACATCTCTCAGACGTTCACTGTGACTCCTTCCAGACAGGAAACAAAACCAAACAGGGCCTGTCCTCTGGCTCCACCCCCTGAGGAGACACACACACACACACACACACACACACACACAGTTAACAAATATATAGTAACTATAACTGGTTAAGATTTGAAAACACACAAAACTGTCCTGCTGCATCACAACCTGCTCACAGGAATCACAGATGACCATAAAACCATTCAGTTCACTTAACAACCAGACAGGAAACTTCTAAACCAATAAAGGCGCATTACTGATGCATGATGGGACATGTTCCAACACACAGCTTCATTGAGTTATCTGGTCAACTTCACTAAGACAGAGACCTACATGTCTCCCTCATTCACTCGTTCACGGCAGGACAGAACCACGTTTCCATCCGAACGCAGCACAAAGTTTAACCAAATCTCCAGAGAGTCTGCAACAGATGATTAGTTCTCAGATTGTCCTGAAAGAATAAGTTCTCCAGTCAGTCACAACCTTCACACGCCCATGTGTCCATGTGTCCATGTGTGTAATCAGACGATCCGTCCTCTTCTTCCTGTGGAGCAGCTCAAAGGATCCTGTAGTTGTATTATTACCTGATTATAACTTTTAATAACACACAAAGCTTCTTAAACCCTGAGTGTGATGGACGGTTAGTTTTCTAACTGACTGTGTTCCTCTGTGTGTGTGTGTGAGAGAGAGTCAATGAGCCAATCAGCTGCGAGATCTCCCTCCTCGTGTCTATATAAGGCAGCAGGTATCACCAGTTGCCCACGCCGTGTGATAACTACATGACTCTGTACTGGTGTGGGTGTGTTGCTACTGGTTACCAGTGAGGAGGTGACCGATGAAGCTGCTGGTCCAGTCTGACGCTTCAGACTTCTACCTGCTGTGGACGCCAGCATTTGACAGTGATGGAAGAAGAAGGAGCCACACAGAAGTTACCACAATGCAGACGGGAGAGAAACACCTCTGACAGTAAACAGTAAAAATGAATCTATCTTTTTCCATCTTTAGATCTTAAGAGCAGAACTTGTTAACTCAGACACATTAAGCAGTTTCACAGGTGTTTTGGGACCAAACAGTTCTGGAGGGTCCAGCGAACTACACACCTTCCAGGACTTTCACCATCAATAGAAACACTTTTCCAGACTTTTACAGAAAAGTTTATTAACACAAAACCTTGGATTAATAATTCATAGCACAAAGATTAATAACTGAGCTTGTCAATGATTGGTTAATTCCATCCATCTGTCTCCAGCAGGATATTATAACAAACTCTACAGAATCAGCAGTTTCTGTCTAATAACTAAGCACCAATTACCCAGAATTCCTCACTCTCCTGGAGAAGCTGACACTGGAGCTGTAATTAAGTATTAAAAGGAGCTGAGAAAAGACCCACAGCTTCACCTCAGTCAGCTCCTGGTTCATTTACAGCCTCAACTGTGACCTCTGACTCCAACTGACTCAGACGCTATCATCCAATCACATTTGAGATTATTATATGTAATAAATGTCTAACAAACAGTTTGTGTTGCAAACTGGAGGTTTGGAGTTTTAAAAACGTGTCTCTTTACCAGCTAGAGAGGCTCTTAGTAAAGACACTGTAGGATCTAATGTAGGATCCAGTATTCCTCTCACAAAAACTACGACTTCATGGAGGAGACCAGCTGTCTGAGTCATGTGACCGTGTTTACAGCTGTGTGTGGCCTGTGATTGGTCAGAGTGGATGAGCAGAAACAGCCTCAGTTCCTCTTTTAAACAGTCTGAAGCTTGTTTCAGCCTGTTCAACCAGACAACCACACCCTCCACTAACCACAAGGCATGCTGGGAAAAACACTAACATGCTGTGTGTGTGTGTGTGTGTGTGCGTGCGTGCATGCAGAGCGTTGAGGAACAAGCATCATCTGAGAGAAAAACACACAGAAGATCTTTAACTGACCGACCAAACTGGTTTCCTCAGTTTAAGCAGGATACACACACACACACACACACACACACACACACACACACACACACACACACACACACACACACACACACACACACACACCATTTATCAGCCTTTTTTCCAGGTGTGTGTTTTGTCTGTTTTGTCAGAACAGGTTTGTGTTTCAGCCTCTGTACTGAGTCCTGACTGAACTGTCTCTCAGTGATTAGACAGATGAGACTGAGCATCAGTTTAACCTCTGGCTGATTATCGGCTGAACTCTGAAACACATTCTCGGGTTGTTTTGTGTTGCTCAGGTCAAAGAGCCTGACAGGTTTGACTGAACTGACCCTGGCACACACATTCAAAATGTTATCTCGGTGTGTGTATGAGGAAACATTACACATTCACTTCCTGATGGTCTTCAAATCCTGAACTGTGGTCTCAGCTCACTGCTGATGTTCTGAACCTCCACCTTCAGTGAGCTGACAGGAAACTTCAAGAACAAAACAAGGAAATGAATCTTAACATGGACAGAGAAAGAAAACCACAGCTTGAGTGGTGACAGATATTCAGACTGCAGACAAACTGATAAGAAACTGATAAGAAACAAAGCTGATAAGTGTGATGTGGTTGTGTGTGTGTGTGTGTGTGTGTGTGTGTGTTATTACAGGCTGCGAGCTGGTTCATCACAGGACGAAGTTCAAAGTGCAGCAACAAAGTGTATTTACAAAACAGCCGCCGATCACTGATCAGATCAATACAACAAGACGTCTGAGCTGACAGCCTCTCAACTCCACGACAGGAAGTGATCAGAAAACACAGGCAGCAGGATGGAGGGAAGAGAAAATCAGTCACTACAGCTCTCGCAGTCACATTTCACCTGCTGTGGACGGACGGATGGACAGACAGGCAGACAGAAAGACAGACAGACAGACTCTGAACACCTCTGCTGTCTGACACACCGGACTGCAGTCGTTGATGCTGTTATATAAAGAATATCTACAACTAGAAAGAATAAATTGTTAATCAATTAGTGCAAACTGACTCAAGCAAAAATTCCACTGCAGGTTCTGGTTCTGGATCTCTGAGCCCTGAATGGGAGGTAGTCTCACAGAAAATCTCCAGGAGGAGGCAACTAACAATTATTTTCATTATTGATTCATCTGCCAACGATTGATTGTTTGATGGATGACATATCAAAACATTGTGAAAAATACTGACCACAGAGCTTTTGTCTTGACAAATAATCAGTGACGGAAACGGTGTCGATCACCGATTGACTAATAATTTCAGCTCTGATCTGGTTCCTGCAGTATTTTGGTTGTGTTTCGTGCGTTGAAACAAAAACCTAGATATACTACTTGTACTGTTTTACTCCAATAGAAACCAGGATGCTGTGGCCTGTAAACACTATATATGGGAATCAGGAGTTGTCCGACTCATCAGAATCATATAACTTCATCAGTACAATTGTACATTACAAAACAATGACGTCAAACCAGTGCTTCTACACTGCTGGATACTTGTAACAGTGGTTAGGATTCGGTGTTCTCACCACCAAGACCTGGGTTCGATTCCCAGCCAGGTCGTGTGTTGGCGCCTTATAGTGGCAGCCTGAATGGGCCTAATAAAGGGATTAAAAATTAAATAAATAAATAAAAACAAATAGCTTCATTTCATCAAGAAAGATGTCGAATGCAAATTTCCCCATTGTGACAAATAAAGGAATATCTTAATGTCTGCAAAATGATCATTAAAATCAAACAGCAGCTACATGCTGAAACATCTCTCTCAACATTAGCTTAAATCCCACAAATGAATGTATTTGCTTCTTGCTTGAGTTCCACTGCCGCCCATGTTATGATAACATCAGCACAACACAGAAAACTGAACAAGAATCAATAAAGAACTGAACCAAGAAGCAGAAATGATCAGGGCATTAGCATCAATAAAATCTCATCAGTCCCCATCACCAGTAAACACCAGGTCCAGGTTTCAGACAGAGACGTTCAGAGAAACTAAAGATGATATACATGCTGACTTTGGTGCTGCAGAGCTTTCATTGTCATGTTTGGTTTCCATTACTGATTTTTAGATGGAGAAGCTAAATCCAGTTCAGATGGACAGAAAAACTAAGATCCTCCTCCACCACTGTGTCTGTGTTCGACATGTCCCGGAAGCAAAGACACCTGAAGACGGTCATCATGTAAACAGGACATGCATGTCCTGCTCCACTAACCTGCAGCTGCAGACAGCTGACTGGACCAGGTCAGGCCAGAGACCCTGAAGGACAGCTGCTGAGTCTGCAGGCTGAAGCTAACAGCACAGCTAACATCACAGGTAACAGCTCAGCAAGCAGCACAGCTAACAGCACAGGTAACAGTACAGCTAACAGTACAGGTAACAGCACACGTAACAGCACAGCTAACAGTACAGCTAACAGTACAGCTAACAGCTCAGCGAGCAGCTCAGCGAGCAGCTAACAGTCCGGCTCTTCTGCGTGAAGCTTCATCCAGCTGCTGGAAACTTCAGTCTGATCACAAACACCGTCTGAGGCCGCCGGGTCTCCTCCACACTGTCTGACAGTTAATGTCAATTAGCATTTAGCAGGAAAAACGACGCTACAGACTGTTTAGATTACCAGAAGAGACGATTGAACCTTTTAAAGAAACAAACATTTAGTCTGAAACCAGAGCTGAGTTTCGACACAAGTCAGTAAACTTTGTTAGCCATCGCGCTAATTAGCATGCTACTAGCAGCGGCCGTCTGAAGCCATGATACACTTGGCTAACTCACTAGCCTCTGGGGCTAACAGACACTGAGCTGCGAGGAAGGAAAACAGCGTGTCGACATTTTAACAGAACAAAAGTAAGTGGACAGTGAATCTGAACGTTTGTTCACACAGACGGTGAGTTTTAGCATCAGAAGCTAACAGAGCGACACAAGAGGCCGAAAGTCAAACTGACCTGAAGGAGCAGATCGTCTGCACAGAAAAGCTGCTGGCAGTGACGAAAAACACGTAAGTCCTCCTTTCCCGGTTGCTCCCGTTAATCTTAAACACTTCAGCTGTCGGTTCCTTCACTCAGCTGTTGATAAAATGTGGTTTCAAAACGTTATATCGCGGGTTTAAACGCAGCTCCGCCGTTAAGAAGCTGTTTGATCTGAACACACAGAGACGTCGACCGGAGCCGCTGCGTCATGACGTAGGAGCACGTCAAAGATCGTCTATAGCCCATGATGAGGAAAAGACGTACAGACATGTTTGAAATCGTATATTTACATTTGAAAACATAGAATTTAATCCGCATTTTATTTATTTCTTTTATCTATTTCTGTCTTTTCTGTTTTGTTTTTACCTTCAATTTACACTGAGCACTCACACGTTTGTGCGTTAAAACATTAAACACTAAAATGGAAATGTTAAATCTTTGTTTTATTATTTATATATTATATAAATATCTTAACGTTTTCAAATTATTTCTGTAATATTGTAATATTTAACTAACAGATACTTTAAGACTAAGACTAAACTAAAGATATTTTTATTCATAATTCTGTAATTTGATTTTTAATTTTAAACGTTTTATGTCTGAAACCGTGTAATTAATAATAATAATGCTGCTGTGTGTCTTCATTATATTATATTATATTATATTATATTTAACTATATTGTGATTGCACAGAGTACAAGTACTGAGATGACAGAATGCAGTTTAGCATCTAACCATTATTAGATTCATATTTACTTTTTCATAATTACCATATTGGATTAATCCGGACATAAGGGCTCTCCTTCCTGGAGGAACAGCTGCAGCACAACAACATCAGTGGAGTCTGGAGAGGCCTGAAAACCATCTCTGGCCACAAGGGGCCGGACTCCCAGGCTGCAGGGGACCAGAAGTGGACGAATGACCAGAACTTATTCTTCAATAGATTTGATCAGTCATCTGCCCTTCCCCCGGCCCAGCCCTCCCTGCTGCAGCCCCCCTCATTGATACCTCAAATGAACTGCTCCACCCCCACCTCCCCTCCTGCAACTCTCAGCTCACAGCCACCCCCCACTGCTCAGCTCTGGAGGTGGTGGGAGAGAGGAGGATGGCTGAGCTGTCATCCATGTTGGAGAATGACTCCCACCCCCTGCAGGACACTTTAACAGCTCTGGAGAGCTCCTTCAGCGATGGACTGCTTCACCTGAAGTGTGTGAAGGAGTGATATTGCAGATCTTTCCTTCCTGCAGCTGTCAGGCTGTAAAACCAGCACTGCTCCCAATAGACCATACACCTCGATGCCATTACGTCACCCAGTTTTTATGTCAGTGTATTTATTATTTATTATTTATTCTGTAATCCATTCACTGTGCAATATTTCATTACCTCAATGTGCAATACTTCATATCTGTTCATATTTAATTTCATATTTATTTCTGTCCAGTCTCATAGTGTCTATACTGATCACATATTTCATATTCTCATGCACATCTGTAAATAAGCCCTGTGTAAATTTGTAAATTGTAATTTTGAAAATACTTTTTCTTAGCCTGTGGTTGCTAATTGTTAATACTTTTTAAACCTTTTGTTTATACCGTTTATTACTATTTAACTACTAACTATCCCCTTTGCTGTGCAATTTAAATTTCCCCACTGTGGGACGAATAAAGGTTCATCTTATCTTATACAAACCTGAATCTTACTTACTTGCATTATAAAGCAGCATGTTTCTGTGAAATAAATATCTCACAGTGTTTTTGGTTCACAGCAGCAGAGACAGAGAAAGACCTCCTGTTAACAATAACTCATCTGTGAGGCAGCTTCAGGTTCAACAACAACAGTATATACTGTTACTGGATATAACTCCAGTTCTATGAGTACGTGTGTTGGGGGGCTTTGTTATTGGTTAACGTCATCGAGGCTCCGCCTCAGCACACGAGGAGGGAAGGGTCCTGGTGCACAGATACAAACACACACACACTCCAGCAAATGTAAGATGAACACTTGATTTATTTCAGTGAAACTGAACAAAACTATTACAAGTGGATCCACTGAAGAAACGTCTGTGGATCTGAACTGGATATAAAAACATTTCATCAAATCAAACCAAGGCTCATCTACAGATCTATTCAAAATATATTTTGGATTCATTGAAGATCTACTTTGGACATATTGACGATCATTTAATGATGATCTTCTCTGGATCAATGGTGATCACCTGTAAATGTACAGGATCTAGGCTCATATAGTTCTAGGGAGAATCTATTGTGGATCCACCAACAATATTCTGTAGACCAATGAAAATCTACAGTGGATTCCACTGATGATTTTCAGATCAGATTTGTGGTAGATCCCCAGTAGATCTCTGGTGGATCCTGAGTAGATCCCCAGTAGATCTCTGGTGGATCTTGAGTAGATCCCCAGTAGATCTCTGGTGGATCTTGAGTAGATCCCCAGTAGATCTCTGGTGGATCCCCAGTAGATCCCCAGTAGATCTCTGGTGGATCTTGAGTAGATCCCCAGTAGATCTCTGGTGGATCCCGAGTAGATCCCCAGTAGATCTCTGGTGGATCTCGAGTATTGATGGCTCTCCTGGAGTATTCTGTTGGATCCCTCATGGATTAATGGATGACCCTTAGACCTGTAGCGATCTCCAGTGGATCCAAAGTAGATCTGTAGTGGACCTGGTGATCCACCTCAGGGCAGAGTCTCCATTTTGACCTTGGACAGGCTGAGGTCGTTGTAGATGCCGAGTACGTTGATGGATTTCAGGTTGGTGAACCGGTGTCGGTACGTCAGCAGGTGAGAGTTATTGACGGCCACCTTGTACTCTGAGTTGGTGCAGAGAATCTTCATCTGCAACAACAAAACCACAAACTGTCATCGACCTGCCTTGACTACACTGCGTGGTGCATTCAGAGACAATCCAACACCTGAGCGTCATTGTTTGAAGACACCTTACATTCAAAAGCTTGCTAAAATGTGAGTATTCTTGGTGTATAAATGAGGTATTTGACCTCGAACGGGTGACCCGGGACAAAGGGGAAGTGCTGCAGTTCTCTCTCCTCGGGCCCCCACACTTTCCCGATGAAGCTGTTCCGGACGATCACTTTCCTGCCTTCCTCATTGAAGCGGGGGTTGAAGTGGAAGACCACGTCGTCTGATACGGACAGATCCACTGTGATCCTGAAACACAGCAGAGATCATCAGTGATCAGCTGGAACCAGTCGGTTCTTTCAGCAGGATGTTACAACGTCTTTGACTCGCAGCCGTAAACTAACTGAACACTGTTAAACCTGAAATCACATGTTCATTTACAGACTCAACATATTCAGGTTTCAATGATTATTACTGAACATACAGATGAATGAATCAGTGAATCGTCACTCTACAAACATTTCTCCACATTTTAACATCCAGCCGAGCAACGTTACAACCGAACTGATAATAATAATACAGAAGTTCAAACATATAACACATATAGAAAAACAGTTGATTTTCTTTCTTCTGTCCAAATCTCACAGTGCATCAAACATGTTCATCATGTTCATTTTTCTTGTCTAGACAACATTATCATTTCAAATACTGACATCAAATCTGGACTTTTTTTGTTACTATTTGTACAATCATAAGGAAATTACTGTGAAATTAATGTGATTGTGATTAATGTGATAAAATTCATCTCCATCATTTCATCCTATCTATTGTTAATGTTCAAGTGTTCATACTGACATTTTAGCGTTGGGTTTGATGTTTCCAGCGATGGTGATGAGCAGTTTGTCGTAAACTCCATTGGGAAGAATCTGCGTGAACGGAACCGTCTGTCAACAAGAAAACAGCTGTTAACTCCATCCATCCATCCATCCATCCATCCATCCATCCATCCATCCATCCATCCATCCATCCACCCATCCATCACTTTCTCTCTCTCTGTCTCACTAGGTCCTGCTGTCCAGGAGCAGGTCCAGCTGGAGGACTAGGCCATGCTCCAGGTGCGGCTCCAGGTGTGGGTCCAGGTGTGGGTCCAGGTGTGGGTCCAGCTGGAGGACTGGGCCATACTCCAGGTGGGGTAGGTTGGGAGGGCCATGTGGGGTCGTTGGGCTGGTTTGGCCAGGAGCCTCCAGGCGGCCCTGTTCACACAAACACATCTGATCTTTACTTGACCTGCTTTGTTCTGCTTCTGATCATTGACTGACTCTCAGGTTTGTTTAAGGCCTCATACGTAGGATTGAATATTTCTGACATCGATAGAGACGTAACTGGCAGCTCAGATGACTTTGACTTTGATTTCTTTTCATTTACACATTGTTCCATCCAGCAGAACTGAGAGTTTCTTCCATTTGTTGATATCCATATCCATCCATATCATCTGGATGATCAGATTCATTTACAGATAAAAACGTCTGTCATCGGAAGAAAATGAAAAATGTCGTAATCACATCAACAGACAACAAAGAATCGTCGTGTTGTGATGAAGATGATGAAGATGGTAACTGTACCTTGCCAGGCAGGATTGGATGGCGGTCCAGGCCAAAAACTCTGCAGAGACAAAGAGAGAAGTGAGAAACTTCACCGACTGCAGTTCCTCTAACGTCCACCAGATGCTGCTGTGAAACTCTTTACTGAAGTGAATGTGAAAACTTCTCTCCAAAGACAGAGAGATTTTACACAAGGTCAGCTCTCAACAGAATCACCGAGCTTCTGCACATGACAATAACAGTGCGTCCTCTAGTGGCTGTTAGAGGAACTGCAGCGGACACTTGGTCGTTGGACTTCAGATTAAACAGCAGGTGGAGGCTCAGGTTCTGTTAATGATGCATCTTATAACAAATCGGCTGAATCTGTTCAAACACAAGTTGACAGTCAACATCCACCAATAATTCGTTCACAACTACAATTGTGACTATTTTTAAAAATCAGACTTCTGGGTCTGATGAGTTTTTAAAAAGTTGGTATTTCACTGGGGGGCGCTGTGTTCTGTCCGCAGATTGTCCTGTGTCTGATCATCGTCCTCACGTTGGGTTGTCTCGTCACTTTTTGGATAAACTAGTCAAAACGTAACCTAAAACTTTGTTTATTAACAGAATCCTAAGATGAAACCTGTAGGAGACGTCACACGTGTTCTCACATCAGACACAGAGGATTTTTTTACTTGTGATCCTGGATTCATGCAGACAAACGTGGACTTTTGCTCTTCGTATCCACGACTAGACTTCCTGCAGATTTTCAGTGACGTGATGTGACTGATCCTCCTCAAACTGACCGTCACGATGTTATTCTGGAAATATGTGCAACTAAACAAATCTACTATATCGACATTCAGATGGAAATTCTTGAAATGAAAATTTCTTTTCACAACTATATCTTTCCCTGTGTCTTTATGTCGTGCTGCTTTTCAGAGGTGCAGAGGTTTTTCACAGAATCAACCTTTGTGAATGTGTCACACAGTTTGACGACAGGTTTGGTGAGTCTGACTCATCGATGCAGTGTTTGAGGTTAATGAGTCAGATCTGTGCCTCCAAAGCAGAAGCTACTGCAGTACATCTGTCCCAGCTGTCCCTGAACGCAGCACAGCCCGCAGCGTGTGTGTGTGTGTGTGTGTGTGTGTGTGTGTGTGTGGTTGAGTTCAGGGTGTGTTGGTGACAGAGTCTTCAGGAATGTTCTTCATGAAGGTGTTGGTTTTAGAGATGAATGACAACTTGTTGACACTTATAACCCCCCACCCAACATACACACATGCACACACACACGCACGCACACACGCACAGACACACACACACACACACACACAGTCTTTACTTATGTCACTTTTGGGGAATTTACATAGACTTACATTCATTTCCTGGAGACTAACCTGAAGAACGACCTGACCCTAACCTAACAATAACCTTAACCTAACAATAACCTTAACCTAACAATAACCTAACACTAACCTTAACCTAACAATAACCTAACACTAACCCTAACCTAACAATAACCTAACACTAACCTTAACCTAACAATAACCTAACACTAACCTTAACCTAACAATAACCTAACACTAATCTTAACCTTGGTCTCAGAGTTTCAGTTGGTTCATTTTCAGAAGCTCTTCAGTCCTGATCACTGTTTGTGTTGTGTATGTTTCTGTTTCCTGTGCGAACGTGATGAAGGTCTCAGCCTCCTCATCCTCAGATCTGATGGTTCCAGCTCTTCACTGAAGAGACGACTGACTAACTCACATGATTCATGGACGTCAGCGTTTCGACTCTCAGTCTGTTTCTGGTTTGATCCACATTTTCAATTTGCACATTAAAATCTGAGCTGAAACACTGGAGAAGAAAAAATCTCTAAATGTGTGTGTGAAGAGTTTCCTGTTGTTTGAGGCCTTCAACTTGGTGTGTGGATAAAAAGCAGACGGACAGAACAAGCAAAAGCATTTATGGTTAAAATTTGGATGGAAACTTGATCAGTGTTTCTGTTTTAAGATCAGACATTCCTTTATTCGTCCCTCAGTGGGAATTCACTTGTCCAGCAGCAAAGACCAGAGAGCAGTTGGTTATAAACAGGAAACAATAAGAGCAGAGGTTAAAAAGGTATTTAACAGCCTGACTACTGTTAAAAGTATTAACAACTGTACTAAAGAAATACAGTAATTATCAACACTTTAAACAGGCTGACTTTTGCTTTTATCGATTCAAAAAACACGTTTTCTTCAGTCTCTGTCAACAGGTGGACTTTTGTCTTTTTGTTAACTTAGAAAATGAAATTTGAAATGAGACTCATGCAGTAAATGAACCAATGGACATTTCAATAAACTTCTAATTGATGATAAATAAGAACAAACTATGGATCTTTTGCTCACAGTGAAGAAGATGAAGAGAGAAAACCAGACTCACACTCATGTTGCTGCTCTGAGACGTGGAGCAGAGGAAGCAGAGGAAGCAGAGGAAGCTTTGGTCGAAGGACGAGTCCTGACACGAACAAGAGGAGAAACGACACAGTGAAACTTCTTCGTCTGCTTCAGCCTTCGTTCACTTTCATGTCAGGAAACATGAAACCGTCCGTAAAACAGAAAACTAATTAACTAACTAATTAATGTGAACTGTCCCTTTGAATAAACCAACAAACAACAACAACAACAACAACAACAACAACTACTACTACTACTACTACTAATAACAATAATAATAATAATGGGGCCATTTTTCTGATTGATGAGTACTTTTACTTTTTCATACTTTAACTACATTTTGCTAACAACACTTCTGTACTTTTACTTAAGTGTCATGTTCAGTGCAGTACTTTTACTTGTAACAGAGTATTTTTACAGAGTTGGAAGCAGCTTTTCCTTCAGTCAATGATCTGAATGTTTCTTTCAGAGATTCGTGTGAAGGGTCACTGTCGCTGATCTGAGGTCAGTCTGTGCTGCTGTGTTGTCTCATCTTGTTTCGTCCTCAGGGACAGAATCAGCACGTCTCTCAAGTACTGAAGTTCTGTACTCGAGTAAAGGTTTTAGTTACTTTAGTTACTGGTTGACGTCTGTCTCTGTTTCGGTTGGTGGGTGGAGTCGACTCTTTCACACAGAACACACACAAACAGCCTCCAGCAGGAAGCAGCACAGACTTTTTCTTAGATGTGAACGAGTGAACGAGCTTCTGCTCCTCAGTGTCAATAAAGGTTGAATTGAATCACTGATGTGAAATAAACAAAACTCACAGCTTCTTCAGTTTTTCTCCTGAAACATTTTGTCTTTCTTCAGGACGTTTATAGCAAAAAACAAACTGACATGACAAACTGTCACAAACTTTTTTTTTCAGATTAACTTCCTGTTTCTTTTCATGATTTTTTCAGCGTCTGAGGAACAAAACAAAGACTCTGAAAATGAAACCTGAACAATTCAAATCTGAAGAAAAACAGTGTTGACGTACCTGAGTTCACCTGAGAGCTGCAGACACCGAGCGACACTGTGGGAACCCGAGAGGGTTTTAAGTCCTGAGCCTCGCCCTGGATCCAGATCCAGACCACACCCAGAACCCACCACACACACACCCAGACACACACACACTCTGACTCATACCCAAAAGGTGTGTGTGTTTTGTTGTTTGTTTTTCTGTGTGTGTATGTGTATGTGTGCGTGTAAACCTTTGAAATTAACTTTGCTGAAAAGAGAGGAAAAAAAGATGATCAGATCCTGTTTCCAACGACAGCTCGTGTCAACACAAACCGAACGCTGCTGCTGGTTGGACAGATGTTTCACTCCAGGTGTAAAAACTCGGGTTTATTTGTAGACTGGAAGTGAAACTGAACAGAAACATGAAATGAAGCAGCAGTCATTCGTTCCAGTCTCTGAACCAGAGCAGAAAACTCAGTTACATGTTCTCGTCCTGCTCGTCGAAGCCACAAAGCTTCAGCTGAGCTGTGAAACGGGAGCCGGTGTTTCCGTTGCTGTGAGTCGATCAGTCGGATCCAGAGAGTCTGCTGCCGCTGATCAGAACGACACAGCAACATGTCAGCGACGAAACAAGCGACTGAACTCACAGTCACATGTTTCTGCATCTGCACAACGAAGTGAAATCAGCTGATCACAGGAAGAACAACAAACAGCTGCTTCAGACTGAGACGACTCAGAACGAAATTATGACAAAGCTGTGATTTATGCTTCACTAAAATGAAACCGTTTTTCACAACATAACTTTCAGTAACAACAAAACAGTCAGAATCAGCTTCAGTGAAAACAGCTTAGTCTCTGATCCAGTTCCCGTCTGAGTCGAACTGTCGAACCTCAGAGCTGCTGGAACAAGTTCAGAGCAGAGCCTCCAGGATCCTGGTCTGACCAGGTCCAGGTTCAGACCTTCACACTCTGGAAGCAGCCAGCTGACACCACCTGACTGGTCAGATGACAGTCACCCAGAATCCTGCTGGGCCACGCCTCCCAGTTCAGCTCCCAGTTCAGCTCCCAGTGTCCTGATGGACATGTGGGACTCGACTGTTTGTTCAGTGTGGAAACTCTGAGGACAACAAACAGACACAAACAAAGAGACACTGGTGACTGTGTGTGTGTGTGTGTGTGTGTGTGTGTGTGTGTGTGTGTGTGTGTGTGTGTGTGTGTGTGTGAGAGCCAGCAGGGGGCAGCAGAGCATCATCAGAGGAAGTGAAAGCACAGCTGACAGACAGCAGGTGTCGCTGTGGAGCTGCAGACAGACTTCCTCTAGTTTTCTGCTTTTCTTTCATCATTTTCTCTTTATATAAAATCTGCAAGAGTTCAAACCAGATTCTGTTCAAAAACAGCTGATTTTGAACACAGCAGCAGAAAAACTGACAGAAAAGTAAATAATTAGGTGGGAAAATAAAATCTACAATCAAATACACTGTAATATGACAAAGTGGTATTCAAGTAGTAATAGTATGATAGAGTATGAATAATACAGTTCAACATAATTGATTACAGCATAGTTCAGTACAATATAATATAGAATATAAAATCCAATCACACATGAACTATTCAACATACATTAATCAGTGTGGACAAATATTCAGATATTTATAATTATAAAATATTCATGTCGCTGTTTTTCTGTTTCTTTTTTTTTTGTTTGATGTGATATATTCTTCTTATTATTATTACAATACGTGTGTGTGTGTGTGTGTACAGTATCTGAGCCGCCTGCAGACTGGGATAATCCCAGCTGAGCTGCTGACCTCGACACAAAACCAGTTCAACAGGAGACCAGAGACCCCAAACAGACGACGGGGGCTCATCGTCCTCCTACAGACTGCAGACTGTGTGTGTGTGTGTGCGTGTGTGCGCGTGTGTTGGTGTGATGTAGGTTAAAGGTTGCTGCAGTGTTTCTGTTCCGCTCTGCTTCACATGAACAGACGACACAGAAACAGAAACTCAGCAGGTTTGTGAAGACGAGCAGTGAAGCAAAGCTACGTTCAAAATCTCACTGAAGTAAAAGTACAAAAGCATAAACATCAAAATATATTTTCTTCTGTACGATGAGCCACATGTTTCCTCCATCAGCAGCAGGAAGAAAAACTAAAACCCGGATGAGACTTTGGGTCACGTCAGTAGATGAAGCGACTGTTTGTTTGGACCGAGGTCAGTGACATCATCACGTGACGCTGCCGTTCGCACACGCTCAGTGAGAGTCCGACTCACCGAAGCAGGAACGTGCAGACAGACCGAGATCAGTCGCAGATAACGTTTGTCTTTGTGCCAGAACAGAGAGATAAAGCTGTCTTCATGCTGACGGAGGAGAGAGAAGGTGGAGGATGTGCTCAGGTCTCGGCTGGAGATCATACCACAGAACAAAGACCTGAACCAGATCTTATCGACTCATCAGGTCTGAAGTCTGCAGCCGCCTCGTTCTCATCGAAGCAGAGACTCAGTGATTCTGAGGAATGTTTCATTCAACAAAACTCACTTCTCCCACTTCATGTCTTTATGTCATTTGTCAAAGCTAAGAATCAGAATCGATTCTGGACAGAATAAAGGACAGAAACACAAAAAAGATTCCATGAATTAAAATAAAATCTGAACCCTCGGTTCACGTCCCAGACCGTGTCCACCCAGCGGCAGTTTGGTCTCAGTCCTCCTGGTTTCAGGACGTGGAGATCATAAACTCGGCTCACTGAAGATCTCTGAGTTCTCAGTCCCGTGTTGACCAAACGTCCTCTTTGTCCACATCCTCCTCCAGATCATCCTCCTCCTCTTCCTTCAGTGCCGCCTTCCATTTGAAGGCAGGTCGTGGTGGTTTGTGCAGGCAGGAAGCAGAAATACAGGTTGACCTCGACCAAAGGTGGGAACGAAGAGTTCAGTGATAAAGGACCCTAAAGTCCAGCAAAGAGTGACGCTGACAGTGGTCTGAAAGCTGCAGATCTGGACTGGGCTTCGACTCCTTCAGGCTCAGATTTCATTCATTTCAGTGTCAAATCAACCGTAAAGACTCAGTTCTGACTCTGGATCACAGACTGGTCCCGGATCAGCTGATGAACTCACATTAAAGGAGCATTTGCTTTATTTTACAACCATGCTTTTATTTTGGTAGTTGTGTCCGTGGTTCCTGTCGGCTCAGATGACGTTTGACTTGAATCAGTTTGATTCCAAAGACACAGCAGAAACCGTCCGACAGCTCGCAGATGGAGGGGACACGTCCGTCTTTCCTCAAACAGAATAAAGAAAATCTTCACCTCTCTGAGCTACGACACATTTCTAAAATATTCCAGCAAACGAAAGCTTGAATTCAGCTCAGTCAGAAAAAGAAGAGAGAGACTGAAACTCATGTTTTAACTATCTGAAGCTTCATGATCAAACTTTTCATTTTTGTTCGTCTGAGATGGATTCAAAGTAAAAATCACGTTCAGTCGAGTTGTTGTCGAGTTCTTTGCTGGACTGAAAGCAGGAAATCTCTCTCACATGGTTTTTGTCCCTCGCTGCGTCCCGTCCCACTAGTTTACAGACATCCATGTGTCTCTAGTGTCTGTGTCCTTCCGGTCCTCCATCACATGTCTTCATCACATTAACAGATATTTTCAGCTCTTCTTTCATCTCGCTTTCATGTCCCGGTGCATTGTGGGTAATCAGACAGCAGGATCTTCCCACCGTAAATCTGCAGCTCATGAACGTTTTCTCATTAAATGACTTTATTAAATCACCAGCAGCCCGACAGCAGAGGTCACTGTGTGTGTGTGTGTGTGTGTGTGTGTGTGTGTGTGTGTGTGTGTGTGTTTTAACAGATGTTACAGTAGAAAGAGTCCAGACTTCCTCCTGGCTGCTGCACTTTGACTCGTCCCAGTCTGTTGATATTGATTATCTGCTGATCCACAGTTGATCAGAGTCGATCCGATTCTGAAATATTGATCTGTTCTACAGGATGTTCAGATTTAGATGTTACAAGATTTGAGATTTCATATTTCATATTGTTGAGGATTTTTGTCATTTCTATTACTTTTATACCAATAAAGTTTTTTAAATAAAAAAAACAACCCATTAAGGTCTAAATGACAAATAATGTAATGTTCAGAGAGAGAGAGACGAGTGTGTTCAATGAGTTCTTTCTCTGAGTGTCTGCAGTGATAATTAAATGCATGTGTCAGACCCAGTGTTTAGCACATACACACACACACACACACACACACACACACACAGAGAGAGAGAGAGAGAGATAGACAGTTTAATTAAACCTGTTCTCACCTAAGGTCTCAATTATGATTCAGTTTTTATTCACCCAGAGGGTCCAGAGAGACGTCTGCTTCATTATGACCTGCAGACAGACAGACAGAGAGACAGACAGAGGGACAGAGAGACAGGCAGAGAGAGAGAGACATGTTTCATACTCTTCATGTAACACTGTGTTCACATCAGCTGTTTATTCTGTATCCAATGTTCATGAGCATCATTGGTATTTAAACCCACACAGGTTGTAAATGTGCCCTCAGTGTTATTTCTACATCTCTATACACCAATGAAGACCAGACCAGGACGGAGGTCCAGACCGGGACGCAGGTCCAGAACAGGACGCAGGTCCAGAACAGGACCCAGGTCCAGACCAGGACCCAGGTCCAGACTCATCCAAAAAGAAGAACGATTGACACAAGGTACAAAGATGAACTGGTGAAACACAAGAAGACAACAAAACAACACAAGAAAGTAAAGGAACTCAACACAGCTGAAGCTTCATGGTTATGGAATAATGCTGATGTCCTCTGAAGACAAAACCATCAGGGTCTGTTGTCGAGGTGAAGTGTAGCTCTGAAGCTCTGCAAACACGGCTCAGCACAAGCCAACTGGGCCGACTGGGCCCCGACTGGGGCCAACTGGGCCGACTGGGGCCAACTGGGCCAACTGGGCCCGACTGGGCCGACTGGGGCCCGACTGGGCCGACTGGGGCCAACGACTGGGGCCTGTGTGTGTGTGTGTTAAGCCACAGGCATCATGATGTGATGAAGCTGCTGCAGTAAATTATACTGATTATTCAATATTATGATGAAGCTGAAGGGACGAAAGACCTGGAGGGTAAAAGCTGCCATAAAGAAGAAAGCAGGGCGAGAGAGTACAAGGAAGAGAGAGGGACACACACACACACACACACACACACACACACACACACACAGTGACCTGTCAGTGTGTCCTGTAGTAAAACATCTGCAGGTCGATATTTTATTGTCAGCAGAGAAGCAATAAAATCGAACCTTTATGTTTCTGGATTTAGTGTGTGTGTGTGTGTCAGTAAACCAGAAATGAGCTCAGTGTCTTAAAATGCAAATGAGGAAAATCATTTTAGCTGTGAGTGAAAATGAACTGCAGGAGACAGGAAGTGAGAAGCAGAAGCGCCGCTCCATCGACTGTCGGCCATTTTAGCTGCTTCACATCAGCTGATGAACTCAGAGTGAACAGAGAGGAGACTGAAACGTGTGGAGCGAGTTCACACGACGTCCAACCAGAGTCTGCTGAGCTGAAAGAGTCTGTCACAGAGGAAACGTTAATGGAGGAACTCGGACTCACTCAGCTGATGATGACGCGGTTCACCTGCTCGTCTCCAAACCACTTTATATGAACCTGAACCTCGATCTCTTCCTGAATCAAACCGAGTCGTTTGGTTGCCTAAATCTAACCTGAAGCTGAAAACTGAAGCAACATGGCCGCCTCAGCAGCCTTCGATATAGACGAGCTCTGACCGGCGGACACGGGACAGAGACGACTGAGGAGGAGGAGCTGCGGCGATTCTTCATCCTCTGCGGATCTGAACCTGATCCAGACGCGTCGGTTTCCTCCCACCGGCCGAACACGACAGGAAGAGTTCATCACAGCTTCAGATCTTCAGCCGAGCTGCAGAACAAAAGGTCAAACTGTGAATATTCCACCATCACAACGACGTCCGTAATTACTGCCGACCTGCAGGAGAAGTAACTGCAATCATGGAGGTTCGAAGCGTCTTCATCGTCTTCGTGTTCTTCCTGCGGTGAAACAGATGAAGCCTGATGAAGATTCAGACTCTTTATTCTCCTTCATGTTTGTTCATCTTCTGTTTTCATGCATGAGGCTAACGAGGGACGACAAGTAACGAGTTCAGCTCAGTAAATATCCTGTTAATCATTAATCAAGACTCATCAATATGGTACAATATAGTAATAATGGTTCTAGTCTCTTTTTAAAAAAAACTTTATTTACAATTATCAAACAGTAAACAGAAGAATTTAATAAAAACAAAAGAGACAAAATAAATAAACAAACAAACAAAACTGCAATAAATTAGACAGAAAGAAACTGATAAATTTCTATCAGATGTTATTTGTCATTATGATCTGAAACATGTTTTATTATTGATATTTTCTCCTTTTAGAAACAGAATAAAGATCCATCAGCGACGTGAAGTCATGACTTAACAACACACGTCATTAACGTCACACTGTGAGATTAACATTCAGCCTGTTTGAATAACTCAACTCATCATCTCATTATAAATACTATCATCATGTTGACTGACATCATATCAATACAAACATCACAAGTCAAATCAACATCAGCTGATCTCAGGGTGCATTGTGGGTCAGACTGAAACCTCCTGAGACTCAGACTCCGCCCACCACTCCTGCAGCTCATTAATATTCATGGAGCCGAGATGCAAAGAGAGTGAAGAAGAAATGAATAAGAGATTAAACAGACGGTGCCTGTGAAAACTGACACACACACGCGTCCCAGCATGCTTTGCTTTGATCTCTTCTGTGTTCACTCTGACTGAACTAATGGTTTCATTAGAGAATCATTGACGGATTAAACCTTTAAACACTGACGGCCTTGTTGTTACTCCTCTTCATCACTCCTCCTCCTCCTCTTCTTCTGTTTTTAAACTGTGTTTTTCTTCTTCGTGTTCTGTTTTAATTTAATTTTAATTCCTTCTTTCTTCCACAACGGGGAAATTTCCATTCAGGCTGCCGCTACAGGGCGTCAACACCCTGGCTGGGAATCGAACCCGGGTCTCGGGGATCCTCCCCTCCAGCAGCAGCAGCTCAGCGTCCGTCTGGGAAGACGTTCACGTGTCTGTTGTTTGACATCTCAACACGATGCAGGTTTGTTTCATCCTCCTCGTGGCTTCAAAGTCCAGAGAGCTGTTTTGTCTGTTGGCTTTTGTTGATTTGGTCATTTCTCATATTCACATCATGAAGAAAGATCTTCTTCAGAAGGCAGAAGTTAAGTTTCACCCTCAGTTTCCAGCAGTGCAGTTAATCGATGGAATCGAGGTGGAATCAGCCCGACGAACTGTCTGCTGCTTCGTCTCCTCCGCTCGGACCCTCTCTGACCTCTGACCTCTGACCCCTCCTCCCTCCCTGAGGCCTGAGGAGGAGGAGGAAAATGAACAGATTTACATTTTCATCCCAGCTGAGTCTGAATCTTCCGTTCAACAGCTGCTGCATGTTTGTTAGCGCTGAGCTCAAAGCGTCGCCGTGTCTCCGAAGGAGGCGACAGAGTGGTGACGAGCGACAGCAAAGCTTCCTCACTGATCTCTGAACAGCGACGGCCTCATGTTGATGACCAGTGGAGATACTGAATGACAGTTCTGCTACTGAACTCAGATCAGTGTGATGTGATGAAACTACATGATGCAGCCAGTGGAGCTGACGATCCTCACTTCCTGTACAGACTCAGACTCTTCAACATGTTGGAAACTGTCTGTGTTTATCGGCTGATCTGGAGTCAGTCCAGGTTTCTGCTTTACCTCAGTCTGGGTCTCTGCTGCCTTTGAGGCTTCTCTGTGGGGTCAAAGGTCACAGATAAGAGCTCATCAGCTGACCTCTGACCTCCTCCTCCTGCTGCAGGTTCTTGTGTCTCCATAAAATAAAACGTCTTAAGGTGGATTTTTTGCCTCCTGTAGCATCTCCTGTCCTCCTTAAACTGCTCTCTGCTCGGCCTCCATCCAAAATAGATCGACCTGGTTTCTGAAACCGGGTCGACGTTTTCAGTCCAGCAGGTTTAATTGTTCCTGAATCCGTCCGATGAAAGTAGAGTCTCAGAGGACGGACGATCTGAACTGGACCTGAGATCAGGACACACGACCTCGTTATCAGGACGATAGAGACCAAACTGAAAACTGATGTCAACTTTACAGGTTAACAAATAATGTGGAAGAAAAAACACTGTGTTTAAAACGTTTCATGTTCAGATGAGTTAGTTTAACTTAAACAATACGGCTGAATTTTACTGATTTTTTCTTCTTTGAGTTAACGTCATAAATATTGTCCAGAGCATCTCGTCAGACACACACACACACACACACACACACAGACAGACAGACACACACACACACACACAGACAGACACACACACACACAGACACACACAGACAGACACACACACACACACACACACAGACACACACACACACACACACACACACAGACAGACACACACACACACACAGACAGACAGACACACACACACACACACAGACACACACACACACACACACACACACACAGACACACACACACACACACACAGACACACACAGACAGACACACACACACACACACAGACACACACAGACAGACACACACACACACAGACAGACACACACACACACACACACACAGACAGACAGACACACACACACACAGACAGACACACATCGGCTGGACTGTCAGTCACCCCTGCTGTGTTTCCATGGAAACAGGAGGAAGCAGCAATCCAGGTCTGTGTGTGTGTGTGTGTGTGTGTGTGTGTGAATGAAAATCAAACCATATCATACCAATCAAAACCATGAACCATAAAGATTTATATTTTGTCCTGTCGTTTGATTCTTAATCTTTTATTGGCTGCGAATCAACACAAATCAATCTTATTCTATGATTTAATCTTTTTATCAACGCTTAAAATAAATCTGAGATTATAGAATGAAGTCCAACTTTGTTCTTGAAATATTATGAGTTCACATTTTTTCCTGAAAATTAAATTAAATGTGATTCATATTGATCATTTAGGTGATTTCACTCTTTCCAGTAATCAGTCAAACATTAGTTAATCAATAATCCTGACTGTGGACACGCGGCCATGATGTTAACCCATTGCCGACCTTTGACCCCGCAGGTCAGGTGGCGAAGCAGCAGATGAATGAAGCTGCGTTAACGGATTGATTTATTCTTATTGTTTGTTTCTGAGCGGCTGCAGAACGAGTCGGTGTCATTGGGCTGATGATGAGTCAGCAATTTGGATCAGACTTCCTGTGAGGTCAAAGACCAGCTCAGCACCACAGCGATTAAAGGGACATTACACCTCACAAAACTGAGTCTGCAGCCAAGAAACGATGATTTAAAACAAAAATGATCCGTCTAGATCAACAAGCCTGAAAACCTGTCACATGACCGTTCACCTACACTGAGCACGTGCAGGTCAGTGTTTGATGCTGGGCTCCGGCACGTGACGGCAGGAGAATCAGGATCAAATGAAGAACAAGAACAATGACAGTAATTCATCATCCATGATCATTCATCCCTGAGTGAAGTGCCGGTAGGTTCATAGAGATATGCACACACACACACACACACACACACACACACACACACACACACACACACACACACAGTCTGCTAATGGAGATGCCATCAGTCAATTACATATTTCAGCTAAAAAGTTTTTTTAAACTTTTTTTTACACTCTGTCTGTTCTCCATCCGTCGTCATCTGCTTATCCTCCCCCGCAACATTGGCCAACTCCGACTGAGGGATCCCCAGGCGTTCCCAGGCCAGTGAGGAGATATAATCTCCGGTCAATCTCACATCCTATTGTTCCCTCACTCATGAACAGGACCCCAAGATACTTGAACTCCTTCACCTGAGGCAAGGACGTATTACCAACCCGGAGTAGGCGCTGCATTGGTTTCCTACTGAGAACCATGGCCTCGGATTTTGAGGTGCTGATCCTCATCCCTGCCGCCTCACACTCAGCTGCGAACTGATCCAGTGATGATTGTAGATCTAAGGCCGATGGTGCCATCAGGAGCACATCATCTGCAAAGAGCAGAGATGAGATCCTCCGGTCACCGACCTGGAACCCCTCCTCACCACGACTGCGCCTCGAAATCCCGTCCATGAATATCACAAACAGGATCGGAGACAAGGCACAACCCTGGCGGAGGCCAACACCCACTGGGAACAAATCCGACTTACTGCCGAGTATTCGCACGCAGCTCTCGCTTTGGGCATACAAGGATTGGATGGCCCTGAGAAGGGACCCCCTCACCCCATACTCCCGCAGCACCTCCCACAGAGCATCCCTGGGGACCCGGTCATACGCCTTCTCCAGATCCAGGCTCCCTCCAGAATCCCTGTGAGAGTAAAGAGCTGGTCCGTTGTTCCACGACCTGGACGGAACCCGCATTGTTCCTCTTCAATCTGAGGTTCGACAATCGGTCGGACCCTCTTCTCCAGCACCTTAGAGTACACTTTCCCCGGGAGGCTGAGTAATGTGATGCCCCTGTAACTGGCACACGCCCTCTGGTCTCCTTTCTTAAAGAGAGGGACCACCACCCCGTGTGTCTGTTCTCATATATTCCAATAGTTGAGTTTAAAGGTTAAAGTTCGGGATCAGGGTCAAAGGTCAGGATTAGAATCACTGATGGTCCTCAGAGTTACAGTAACACAGATATGTGTGTGTGTGTGTGTCCTCAGAGACACAGCTGTGTGTGTGAGTGATGCTTCATCCGGCAGCCATATTGGAAGAGAAGAGGAGGGAGGTTCATTTGTTTTGTCAGACGGAGCAGCCTGCAGCCGAGTGGAGGTGTGTGTGTGTGTGTGTGTGTGTGTGTGTGTGTGTGTGTGTGTGTGGGTTTGCTTATGTCCAAATTGGGGATATACACTAGACTCAAGATCAGTTGATTCAGGACAATTGGGGACAAAAAGTGGTGTCCTCAATTTGGAAAACTGTGATTTTTAGGTCAACAGTTAAAGTTATTGTTAGGTTAAGGTTATTGTTAGGTTAAGGTTATTGTTAGGTTAAGGTTATTGTTAGGTTAGGGTCCTTCAGGTTAGTCTCCAGGAAATGAATGTAAGTCTATGTAAATTCCCCAAAAGTGACATAAGTAAAGACTGTGTGTGTGTGTGTGTGTGTTTTCTCTGCTCCTGATTCAGGTTCCTTTTAAAAATGCTGCCGATTTGGCTGAAACAGCATCAGATTGTAAACAAAGACTCACAGCATCAGTTCAAACAGGAAACTGTTGCCTATCAGGGACCAAAACCTGCTTGGCCCCCTGGACCCCCACAACCAGCAACACACTCCACCTGCACACACACTTAAAAAGTTACAATAAAAATAGAAGAAAACCAGCAACAACTCAAGGTCCACTTACTGGCTTTTTCCAAGCTTTGAGCCGTGTCACATGGTCTTCATCAGCAGAGTCCACATCAGTCCCCATCAGTCCGCATTAGTCCGTATCAGTCCCCATCAGTCCCCATCAGTCCCCATCAGTCCGCATCAGTCCCCATCAGTCCCCATCAGTCCGCATCAGTCCCCATCAGTCCTCATCAGTCCCCATCAGTCCGCATCAGTCCCCATCAGTCCCCATCAGTCCGCATCAGTCCCCATCAGTCCGCATCAGTCCGCATCAGTCCCCATCAGTCCCCATCAGTCCGCATCAGTCCGCATCAGTCCCCATCAGTCCGCATCAGTCCCCATCAGTCCCCATCAGTCCCCATCAGTCCGCATCAGTCCCCATCAGTCCCCATCAGTCCGCATCAGTCCCCATCAGTCCCCATCAGTCCGCATCAGTCCCCATCAGTCCCCATCAGTCCCCATCAGTCCCCATCAGTCCCCATCAGTAAATGAAAGAGTCTGAAACATTGTGTGGATTTTATCTGCTGCGAGACTCTTGAAAGTTCTATGATGTTTCTAGGATGTATATGTACATATATATATACTGCCAGTATATATATATGTACATACACACACACACACACACACACACACACACACACACAGGGAGCTGTG